>SJYT01071659.1:543266-596294 GCA_006410635.1 Cephalophus harveyi
AGTAGGGGCTGGCCTCCCCACCCCACCCCCCACCTTCTGGTCTTGGAGCTCACTCACCAACCGCCAGAGCTGCTTCCTCAAAGATCCAACACCCATTCCACCACCCTTCTGGCCCTCATCCACAGGCCTGGTGCAGCTTCGGAAGGTGCTTTAATTCTACCGCAGCAGCTTCCTTACTGGTCTCCCTGCTCTCGCCCCAGCCCTCGGAACAGTCTGTCCTCTACAGGCCACACCGGTCCTCCCAGAGGTCAGTGAATCACTCTTTTGCTCAATACTTCCCATGGCTCCATTGTGCACTGATGGGACCCGCGTGACCTGGCCCGGTGACCCCTCTGACCACTCTCCTCCTACGGTGCCCCCAGTGCCCACTGATGAGGCCTCTGGACTGTTTCTCAAACATGGGAGCACAGGCTTGCCTCTGGACTTCCTGTTCTCCTTGCCTGGATACTCTTTTCCGATATGTTCATTCAAGCCTCTGCTCACATCCCAGGGGCAGTGAAGTTATCTCCCATCACTGTGACAACGGCCCACGCTCTCTGCTCTTTTACTTGTTACTGACATACTATGGGTTGGTTACCCGTTTCTCACAACCAGAATGTTTTGTTTACAGCCACGCTTACCCCCAGACCCTAGCTTGATGCAATGAAAATTGGTTAAATGAATGAACTGCCTTTTGTTTTCATTCATCTACTTGTTCAACCCAGTGTCTAGCATGTGCTGGGCTCCGGGGGAATCCAGCCATTAAAGGTAAATCCCCCCTTTCCTGAAGCTTCTGGTCTAGAGGGGAAGCTGGCAGCCCACAAGAATCACACAACTAAACAAGCATTTGTGCAAGTGGGGGTGTTAACAAAAGAGAAGTATAAGGTACAATGACAACACATAGCTTGAGGACTTGAACCTTGTTGGGTTGGAAAAAGAGGGCTTTTCCCAGGGAGCGATGTTTAAGCTGAGCCCTAAGAGATGAGCAGGGATTGGCCAAGGGGACAGCCTTTCAATAGAAGAGCAGTATGTGCAAAGGTCCTGAGCTGGGAGGAAGCATCACCCCCAGGGGCACACGGAGGCGAGGTCAGCGTGAGAGATGCTCAGTGATGGCGGAGGAGAGGGAGAAGTCCGGAACACGTCTCCAGGCAAACGACAGGAAGTCAGGAAGGGTTTCATGCAGTGAGCTGGGACAAAATACCCTGTTTCTCTCGCTTCTTGGTATCCTCTGCTGAGCCTGTTCGTGGGTGCAGGCAGCCCTCTCTTGCTCAGCGAGCTCATCTCCCCCCACCACCTCCCAAGTACCAGGCTCCCACACTCAACTTGCTCATCACCCTCTTCCCTCTTCATCTGGTCCTGCCTGGCCATCAGTGGCCCCAGCATCCTCTGGGACCTGCTGGCATCGATGTGGAGGGGCAGTGCCACCACCCACTTCTCCAAGTCCAACAGTCCAAAGTCTCTGGTGACTTGTAGGAAATTACTCCCTGTTTTAGATTCTTCTTAATTTAATGGGGGAAGGGAATAATTCCCACTGCCTTGGGCTTCAGGGGATTCAGCAATATGACATTTGCAAAAGGCCTAGCACACAAAGCAGGACATACAGTCAATTCTTAGTAAATTTCTGCTTCTTTCTTAAAATCACTGCCTTCCCGTGGTCCCTCACTGTCACAAGCTCCTGCCTGCCAGGTGGTTTTATTGTTGCTTAGTTGCTAAGTCTTGTCTGACTCTTTCGTGACTCCATGGACTGTAGCCGGCCAGGCTCCTCTGTCCATGGGATTTCCCAGGACCTCTCCTTATTGGCAGCCTAAACACTTCCTTAATCAGCTGAGCCTCTTTGTCCCTTCATTCAACAAGCATTTAACTGAGTGCTCACTGCCTGTGGTACAGAAAGACATGACCTCATGCCTACCCTTTAGAAGGGATAGCTAGGGAAGTTAGGGGGTTTGGGATTGACATGTACACACTGCTGTATTTAAAATGGATAGCCCCAAGGACCTACTGTATAGCACAGGGAACTCTGCTCAATACTATGTCACAACCTAAATGAGGAAAGGATTTGAAAAAGAATGGATACAGGTATATGTATAACTGAATCACTTTGCTGTACACCTGAGACTAACACAACATTGTTAATCAACTATACTCCAATAAAAAATTAAAAGAAAAAAAAGAAGGTTGCAATCCAGCGCAAGGTGGATCTACAGAGCATAGGTAAAAGGCTTTCATGCAGACTTCGGAGTCAGATCTGTGTTCAGGTCCTGCCTCTACCATTCATTTAGCCTCCCTGAGCCAAGAGGTCCTCACATGTAAAATGAGGATAATCCTAATGCCTGCTGTTTTCAAAGAGCTGATGGGTAGATTAAATGCCAAGATGCATGCTGGTCCCTGATTGAAAGGCCCTTCCCCTGGACAATAGGTACCAGAATGCTGAGTAATATCCTTTATACTAGGTTCTTATTAACGCCTTTATTAAAAAGGCAAATAACTGTAATGGATGTTGGTCCATGAAGACCTCCCTTGCTGGTATACTTGCTTCTGCCCCATTATTAGAGAAGGCGGAGACAAGGATAAAATTGTGTTGAATGAACACAGATAGGAGAGTGCTATCCAGGGATCCTTTGAGGGCACCCCTGCCTGAGATCTCAGTGCATTTTACCACATTCGGGTTATAATGACCTGTTTGTGTGACTTCCCACTGATGTGAGCTCTCTTTAACCCATGGCCTATCTCCAGACGGCACCCAGGCCCCAGCACCACACGAAACCCCAATGCTGCCCTGTTGTCCCCCACTTCACCTCTTCTTTGAGCGGTCCTTCCACACCCGCCCAGACTTGGGCTTCCCCTTCGGGATTACAGGAACCTCCTCCTTCGGCTTCTTGGACGTTGGGGCCTGGGCCGAAGAACCTTCTCGCTTCTTTGGCGCGGGGCCTTCTCTCGCTGGCTGCCCAGCTGCAGGTGGCTTGCTCGGCTCCTGCTGATCCCGTGGGGAGCCGGGCGACCGCGGTGTCAGCTCCTGCAGTGGCCTCGAGGGCTCGGGACCCGGTGCTTTCTGACCGGGGAAAGGCTCTAGTGAACCTGAGTCCTGCTGCAACTGATGTCGAGGGCACCCCGGGGTCGGCTCCTCCTTACTCTTGGGCAACTCCGAGTCCGCTTCTCCTTGGTTCTGGGAGAACTTTGGTGACGCCTCACTTGGCTTTGGCTGAAGTAGGTGGGATTCAGGACTCGATTCCGGCTGACTTTGGGGAAAATTCAGGCCTGGATCTCGCTGACCTTGGGGGGACCCTAAGTCCAGCTCTGGCTGCTTTCGAGGGGACCCCAAGGCTGGCCCCTTCCGCAGACTGGGTGATCCTGGGCTTGTCTCCGGCTGACGACAGGGAGATCCCAGGCCCGGTGGAGACCTAGGCTCCCCCGTTTCTTTGGGGTTCGACTCGAACTCCACAAGGGCCCGTCTCACCCGCAAAACTGAGGTGGGGTTCTCCGGAGATTCAGGCTTTAGGCCTTCCAGCCGCCGGCTGCGTCTCAGCGGCGTATCCATGGCTCCAGGACCAACTCCGAGCCCACGTGCAGCCTCCGGGACTACCGGCGCCGTCCTATGACGTCAGAAGTCGCCACGTCTGTGCCTGGCAAGAGAGGCTATTGCCGCAGAGGCCATGTTGGTGATGGGCGAAGAGGAGTGGGTGGAGTCCGGGGGGTGGGGCCTGGGCTCACTAGGCGCATGCGCAAAGCGCATTGGCGCATTTTCTTGTGATTGACGAGTCCCAGATTAAGACCAGCAGTTGCTTTTCCTAAGAACCTGGTCTCCTGGGAAAGAGAATGTGCAGACGGAAAAAGGAAGAGAGGGACCATTTTTGGAAGACAAGAGGATTGGGAAAACATCCAGGGAATCTGAAGGCAAGGCTGGATGGAAACTTTACCGCTCACTCACTCCTGTGCAATTGGACAGGGGTTCTCAATTTTCTCATTTGTACAAATGTGGATGCTTTTGCAGTAGTTTGGTCCTGTCGGGGTACTCCTGACCGCCAGAGTGAGTGATAGCTGGCGGATCCTGGAAGTGGGAAATTTCTTAAGTCCTGAATTGTGTGTTAAATGTAGTACTTGACTTCCCTGGGTCCAGTGGTTAAGACTCAGAGTTTCCACTGCAGGGGGCACGAGTTCCATGCTTCATCCCTGAAGGGGAAACTAAGATCCCTCATGCTGAGTGGTGCTGCCCCCCAAAAAGAAAGTGTAATCCTTGCTTTCTCTTCTCCCATTCTGTGCTCAAGCATAAAATCTGCAGCTCTCCCTTTGCAACATTTTCAGCTTTACACATAGTGTGAAGGGACCAGTGAGAGATGTACCAATGTTGAACCGCAAGGTTCCGCCCTGGAGTCCGTCGCCCAAGACCACCAAGACACGGGATCGATGCAAATAGCAAGAGGATTTATTGAACCGGCGCGCCGGGGTTCTGTCCTCCTTAAGCAAGGAGCAAACCCCGATGACAGTTACAGAACAGTTTTTAAGCACAAAAAACCACATTGGGCGGGGAGGTATAGATATATCATGATTGGTCACAATAATGCTGACCTTTACAAGGATAGGCTCGTGAGGGTCTGGCGATATAATTCTGCGGATAACACACAGTTTACACAACTTATTTTTCTGACTCTCTGGAAAGTCAAACCTTCCAGGTCAGGGTCTGTAAGTTACAAACCCTCCAAAAAACCACATTGGGCGGGGAGGTATAGATATATCATGATTGGTCACAATAATGCTGACCTTTACAAGGATAGGCTCGTGAGGGTCTGGCGATATAATTCTGCGGATAACACACAGTTTACACAACTTATTTTTCTGACTCTCTGGAAAGTCAAACCTTCCAGGTCAGGGTCTGTAAGTTACAAACCCTCCAGGTCAGGGTCTGTGAGTCACAAACCCTCCAGGTCAGGGTCTGTGAGTCACAAATAACAGAGATAACCTTTCAGTTGGTCTGGAAAATCCCTAAATCTTACAGGTTACTTCCTCACACCACCTTTGTTTGTCCTGTGGCACCCCCGGGTGCTCAGCCATGCTGCGCATCCTCTCCATTCTAGAAACGGAAGTTGGATCATCTCTGAGCTTTCTTTCAGCCAACATAGCTGTCCCCTCCGCAACGTGTGAGGCTGCCTCCTTCCCTCCTCTGTGTGAGACCCAGGTGGGGACTTTGAGTTACTCACAGCACTTACCTTTCTTAGGAAGAACATCTTGGAAATTGCCCAACCACATGCCTTCCAGCTCTTTTCCAGTGTATTTTTGGAATTGCCTGGGGATCCCTTCGGGCATCCAGACACCCTGCCCTGCTGTCCTAGCGACTTCTTTTAGAAATCATTAGTATTTAACCTAAGGAGTTAGGACAGGCCTGGGAAGTTGTCCAGAGTAGGCCTCTGCCTGCTCAGGGGCCAGGCAGACAGCCAAGCGGTTCAGTGCTGGGCACAGCCCGCACCTGCTGAGTCACTGTGGACACGACACTGGAGCAGGAGTGAGAGTGTCAGATCGGGCCCCGGGTGTCTTGACGGCTGATGGAGAGGAGGTAAGGAGGATTAAAACCCAGCAAGGTTCCTGGATGATCAAAAAGAGGACTGAGGATCCCTTAAGACCTCTCACCCCTTAGCTGGTGCCACACAGCTTTCAAAGTGCCTCCCAGTGAGGTTAGCTTGTTGAAATTACCTCCCATAAGAGTAGGATGATGGCATGGCTTCACCAGTATTCTTCCAAGTTGTCAGAAATAGTTGCACCCTTGCACTGAAATCCTGTGTCAGTCCCTGCCTTCTTGGCCACTCTCAGAGGCTCTACCCACAGGCTCAGCATCCCTGGTCCCCTTGCTGCTGGACTGAGGAAGGCCGTGCAGCAAGGCTTTTCCCCAGGCCAGCAGTACAGCTCCCCACTGCAGAAGCAGCTCAGTCCCTTCTTTGCCCAGCTCTTCCAACCCCCAATTCTCAGTTCCTTTAATTCTCTGCCCAAGCCCGGAGGCCTTAATGGCCTGCTACTGGGATCCACGCCAGGGCTGTGTAGGAGACTGCATACCACCTCGCCCCACCCCAGGGTCCCTTCCATTCTCCCTGCTTCCTGAGTTCCCATCCTGCAGAGCCCACTCTTAAATGCCAGTTGAATCCTATCCTGGTTCTGCTTAAACTAACTTCAGAGATTGATCTCAGATCCCTGCCAGGGGGTGTAAGAGTAGGCAATGCTTTACAGCCATCTTTCAGATTAGGTAAGGAGGGCCCTAACCAGTGAAGGCATCGAGTGAACTAAGGGCCCAGAACCCTCTCTTCCACCTGGGCTCAGTTTGTCATTGTCATTATAAATGGTGTGCAGGGGTCCTGGGGACACTCCTGAATTTTTCAGAAAAGCTTGGTGTGGCAGTCACTGTTGGGACTCTGTTCTCTTGTGCTCCCTGTCTTTCTGCTGTAGATAGACCAACCTCTTGTTCTTGGGGGAAAGGATGCTGACAAGGGTGGGTCTTCTACAGACTCCCAGAGGCCCAAGCAGGATTGAGCCCCATTTCTTACAAAGAAACCTGGTCATTTATCCACGTCTTTTGGTTTCTTCTGTGTCCCCACCTCAGTTTCCCACTCCCTTGTAGGTGCTTGCTGGGGTCATTTTCTGAATAGACTATTTGCATTTAAATCCCTGTCCCTGAGTTGGCTATGGAGAAACTCAACAAAAAACCCTGGGGCAAGCAATTATTGAGTCAGGGATTCTTTCAAGCACACTGTATCTACAAACCCATTTTGTCCTTATAACCACCCTGTGAGGCAGGTGCTGTTGTTATTACTCCCATTTCACAGATAAAGAAGAGGCACAGAGAGGCTGGAACACTTGTCAAAGTCACACAGCCGAGAAATGGTGGAGGTGGGATCTACATGTGGGCTTCTGACTGCAGAGCCACAACTCTTAAGAGTAAATCTCCCTGTTATCCAGGTAAGGGAACCAAGGCACAGAAAAGCTAAGGTGTTTGCCTAAAGACACATAACTCTGCATCAAGGAGCAAGGACTGCAATTCCAGAACTGGCGAGCTTAGTTGCCTTGCAACTGCCCTTCCCGTGGGCCTCCCTCACTGGTTCCTCACACTGATCCTGGTCAGCTTACTGCGAGATGCTGGGTGTCAGGTTGCTCCACCTGCCGGCTGAGGCCCTGTGCATACATGGGCAAGGCGGAGTGTGCTGAATTGGCAATACCTGGCTTTTTATGTAACCTAAGATCTGCTGACTGAAGGAAACCATGTACCCACAGATGATGAAAGATACAGGTCAAGTGTTCATCTGGAAGCCATTGATCCTCCACCCAGCCATGGAAACTGTGGTTGGGAGGGTTTGACTAGTCAGGTTTGAGATGTCAGGGACCCCCTGCTCAGCACCAAGATCGGAGATGGTGGGGGAATGGGTCCTGGCTGTCACATCACCTAATGCACTCACAGAACACAGTGCCTGTCCTCTGGTGGGTGCTCATTTAATCCCCTGGTGTGAGAGGGGGGTTGCAGCACCGGCTGGATGAGGGAAGGGGCAGGGAGGAACCTCCCCAGCTTACCCACAAGGAAATTCAAGGCTGGGAGAGGCTGTGATTTGGTACAAGGTGACCCAAAGATTCACTGCAAGGTGCGAGGTCAGGGCTGGAACTTGGGGTTTCCTGATTCTCAATCCAATCCCCCACTCTCACATCCACTGCCCTCAGGATCAGGAAACAGGCTGAGGATTTGTAAGGAATTTCTTGGACTGGGAGGGTGGACTTGGCGACTGGGAAATGGCTGAGCATTGCGGGAGTGAGGACAGGACCTGGATGAGGAGGAGGCATCTCCAGACTTGGGCTGCCCCTGCTTGACCTTCACTGGGTCACATGGGTCCAGGCTGCTTTCTCTTGCACTCAAGAGTTCTCAAGTATTTGAAGACAGTTACCTTGTAGTTTCCTTAGACTTGCCTTTTGTGCTGACCAGACATCTGCTCCCCTAGCTCTTTCTCACAACACAGTCAGTCCTTGGAGAAGACACAGGTTGTCTACAACCTTCCAGAATGTGATGTCCAGGGCTCCCGCAGGTACCCAGGGTTGACTGCCCCACAGAGAGCTGAGTGGCCTTGTCCCCTCCGTGCTCCATGGTTCCTGTCACTATGGCCAGGCAGCCATCCCCTTTCTCAACCGGGATCTGCCAGTTGAACCCTTCCATCTGGTTCCAGCTGCCGATCCCAGGATCCTGGACGTGAGCTGCTGGTCTTTCTGGACAAGGGCAGGACTTGTCATTAGGCCTTGTTGTGTTTTGCTTGGACCTTTTGGGAGACCCGGCTCTCCTCCTTCAGATTTGCCACCCCTCCTCCTTTGCGTGTGTGAGCAGCTGCTGTGGGTATTGTGAATCAGGCTCTACTGAGAACCTGCAATGACAGTGGGGTTATCACATCAGTTCTTATCACAGGCTCTTATCTTGGAGGTTTATCTTTTTGTGTGTGTTCCCAGCAGCTTGTAGGGAGTTTCCAGTCCTCAACAGGAGGGGGCAGAGACTTCAGCAGGGGGAAGGAAGGGCAGGAGTGGCACCTGGGACCCTTGGGTATTGCTGGGATACAGAGAGGCTGGCTGGATTGGGAAGGGACTCCTTTGCAAAGCTCTCGTGTACCTGCAAAGCTTATCTCCTGATCCCCTCCCAGCATCTGCAGGTTTTGCTGAAACAGGAAGGGGTGGACATGCCACCATGGCATGTGGCAGCAAGACCTCCTCCTGCTGGCCCCGCTCTGCCCCCTAGGACAGCTTCCACAGCCTGTTCCCCTGCTCTGGGCAGACCAAGCAAGGGTGGGGGTGGGCTGGGGAATGAACACCTGTGCCTGGTGGGAGGAAGGCACTCCAAGAAGAGGGGCATGGAACTCATGCCCCATCTCACCCTGACTCCACGGTGTCCAATAGCAATGCTTCTCAAACTTGGGTGAGCTTCAGAATCACACGGAGGACTGGCTGAAACCCAGGTTTCTGGGCCCTGACCCCAGACGTGATGATTCAGTAGGCCTGGAGTAGGCTTGGGATTCTGCATTTCTACAAATCCCAGGCGATTCGGCTGTTGGTTTGTGGGCCACACTTGGAGGAGCTGTGTCCTGCAGGAGGAGTGAAAGTTTTCCTGCTTTACCTGGTTGGATGGCTCAGAACCTGAGTTCCCTCATCCTCCTGTTTACTCACTCACCAAATATTGATTGAATGTTTACTCTGAGAGGCACTAAGCGTACAGCAGGGAGCAGGGCAGTCATGGTCCCTGCTTCAGTGGCACTCACAGTGTCTTGGGGGCACAGATATTAAACACTTGAGTCTCAGAACTGCCCTTTGAAAAAGGCTGAGCAGGAATCGTCATCCCTGTTTCACACCCATGCCAGGTGGGAGGAAGATACCCCAAGAAGTGAGACACGGAAGCTCATGCCCCATCACAGGTGAGGAAATAGCATCACGGAGAGGTTATATGTCTTGCTGAAAGTCATGTGAATGTTAAGTGGCAGGACCTAAACTCAGAACTTCTTAACTCAAAATCTGACTGCCGTCCCCTGGCTATGAGCCATCTCAGCTGCATGGGGCTGGGTTTAGATGGCTGAGCTACAGACCCTGGACACATGACAGCTGGGGGCTTCATCCTTCTGGATGGAAGGCAAGCTTGACAGACAGGCAGGCCCCCCTCCCCTATGCTCACCCCCAACTCAGTTCCTGAGACCAGGATAACAACAGAGTTTCACAATGAGTCACTTCCCCTCCCTTCCTCACTGTTCACTTATCCCTCTCCTCTCATTTCCTCTAATATTTGGTTTCTCTACAGCTCTGGTCCCTCCTCGATGTCATATCTTCTCCGGTGAGGGTTATCTCCCCCATCCAATATGGCAGCCTCGTCTCCAAGGCAACCCCTCGAGAACTTGCCTTGGTGACCAAGGAACAAAAAAAGCACTGGTGAACTCCAGTGGTGATGTCATATCTTCTCCGGTGAGGGTTATCTCCCCCATCCAATATGGCAGCCTCGTCTCCAAGGCAACCCCTCGAGAACTTGCCTTGGTGACCAAGGAACAAAAAAAGCACTGGCCAGGGCTTTTCTGAAGCCCTGGCCAGTGAGGCCCCAACTTGAGGATGGGCATCTGCTGGCCCTTGGCAGGAGAATCTTCACTCTCTCTCCACCTCTGCACACTCCAGTGGTGAACAAGATTCAGCCCTGTATCAGCCTGAGCAACACGGAGGTTTTCCCTTGGTCACTAATCTTGCTTCTCTGTTCCTCTCACTCTGCATCCAGAAGTTCATGCTCCCAGAGCTCAGTGAACCAGCCAGGCTCATCCTTTCAGACCTCACACCCCCAAGGCTTGCTCTACTGAAGGATTGTTGTAGAAACATATAGATCATTTCACCCTAAAGGCCCATGCTTACAGATTTAAAAGCATAACATTTATGATACATTTTTTTCTTTCAAAATTTTATTTACTTAGCTGTGTGGTTCTTAGTTCCTACCCTCGGGATCTTTAGTTGCAGCATGTGAACTCTTAGTTGCGGCATGTGGAATCTAGGTCCCTGATCAGGGATTGAATCTGGAGCCCCCTGCACTGGGAGCTCAGAGTCTCAGCCTCTGGACCACCAGGGAAGTCCCTATGCCAGATTTTAAGGATGTAAAAATTACAGCAACATTGATGAGAAGACATTTTATTGCTATAGATTAAAAAATACAAAAATACACCTGTTCCATTAGCAGTTTAAAAGATAAAGATTCTGTTCAGAGTGGCTGACCAGCATGGAGGGCGTTTGCAGGTATTATCTCACTTAATCTCAGGAAACCTCATGAGGAAATTAACGCTACCACCCTGGTTTTTAGAGGTGAAGGACCGTATCCAGGGACAGGCAGTTGGGAAAAGGGAGAGAATGGATTGGAATCCATGACTCTGCCTCCCAAGGTGCCTTTGCCCACACCTCTTTGCCTCTATGTTTTAAGCACTTGACCTAAATAAAAAAATAATTATTTCTTTAGCCTAGGCCTAATTTTTCATTCTTTAAAAATAAGTCCCAAGGCAGAAATTTCAGGTCATTAGGAAATCGTAAGGCTCCCTCACAGAGCAGGGCTGGACGACTAAAGGGTTACTCCACTGCTCTTTTCTGTTCAAAATAAAATATTACATAGCCCTCAGATGTTATCACTTTCTGCTTGAGTAGTTTCAGTTCTCTGCCTGTGGGATGACTCTGGGTAGATCTACATACCCCTACTTTTTTGGTTATTGAAATTAGCCACAGAGATGTTTTAGAAGATTGCAGTTTTAGAAGTTGGCTGCAATGGTATCTCCCATCCATGGGCTCTTCTTCCAATGTGACCTTGAAACCTTTTCCCTTGAGTAGTAGGGTCTGTGCCCCGCCCCCTCTCCCCGAGTCCTTGAACCCGGATAGACCTTTGTGATTGCCTTGGCAAAAAGATTATGGCAGAACTGTTGCTTTGTGACTTCTGAGCTTAGATCATAAGAATCCCATGTGCTTCTGCCTGACTTTTATGGGGTGCTTGCTCTTGGAACTTAGTCACCACACAGTGAGGAAGCCAAAATGAAGGAACCCCACATGAAGAGACCACGTGGAGAGTCCGATGAAGGTGATCCAGCTGACAGCCCAGTTGGGGTCCCAGCTGACAACCCACACTGTCTGACAGGCATGAGCAAACGTGCTTCCAGAGGATTCTAGCCACCACCTGTCAGGTCTCTGCCCACTTTGAGTCTTCCCAGCAGAAGTCCCAGAAATCGTGGAGCAGAGACAACCTCTCCCCACTATGCCATGTCCAAGTTCTGTGCCACAGAATTTGTGAGCATGATAAAATGGTTGCTTTACACCACTGAGTTTTGGGGATGTTTGTTACACAGCAGTACTAATTGGAACAGGAGGTATTTTCTCATAAACAGGAGTCTGTCTCAAGAGAGAATGTCTTGTGGCCTTTTTGCACCTTCTCCCAGGGTATGTATGACTGGCAAGGATGACACCCAATCGGAGCCTCATGACTTCATTAGAGGCAGATTGAATAGCAAGCCTTTCCTTGTTCTCTAGTCACAGTATATTAATATATTTGACTTGCTTACTTGTTTATTTTTTATTTCCCACTGACTAGAATGTCAGTTTCCCTTGGACAGGATTTTTTTTTTTTCTATTTTGTATGTTACTATATTCTTAGAGTCCAGACTAGTAAATGCTTGGCAGTTAGCAGTTGCTCAATAAATAATTCTTGAATGAATGAGTGAATGATATGAAACATCAAGTGGACACATTGATGGACACAATCATTCTGATAATGATTTCTCAAGACAATTTCATTAACATTACCAGGTTCTAGTTATTACAATAGGAAATTATTTTTTAGCTAATGGCAAGCTCACATTTAAGTGGGACTTTCCTGAGAATCATAGTAGAGAACAGACTCGATAAGAAGTAAGAATAATAGGGAAATTTGCCTGCTGGCTCAGATGGTAAAGAATCTGCCTGCAATGTGGGAGGCCCAGGTTTGATACCTGGGTCTGGAAAATCCCCTGGAGAAGGGAATGGCAACCCACTCCAGTATTCTTGCCTGGAGAATCCCATGGATAGAGGAGCCTGGTGGGCTTATATAGTCTATCCAGTTGCAAAGAGTCAGACACAACTCAGTGACTAACACACTCAAAAGAGTTAGGAGCTAATAGTTCATAGTTGAGAGTCCCAGACTTTTCTTAAAGGAAAAAAGAATCATTAGCTATATGATGAGCAGCTGAGGGATTTCAGGTCAATGCTAAGAAGTTTGTGTGATTAATTTTTTCCTGGACACTCTCTAAAGGAATGTAGAATCAATCTTAATAAGAATTGATTCAGGGGGTTCCCTGGAGGTGCAGTTAGGACTCTGTGTGTTCACTGCCAAGGGTACAGGTTCAATCCCTGGTTGAAGAATCCTGAAAGTCGCATGGTACAGCCAAAGAAAAGAAAAAGAATCAATTTAAGCAATCTCTTTGTGCCTTCTGTGTGCTTGGTATCATGGGAACCACAAATAAATGTGAGATGGGGATGCTGTTGTCAAGCCATGTTGAGTCCCGCTGGAGAGGTGAGACAACCAGCCCAGAGAGGCAAGCGAGGCCAAGTCACAAACCTGTAGGGTTTCACCCACTGAGGCTCCTGAGAGTGAGGGGATATCTAGGAGGACTTCCTGAGGGAGGCAGGTCCAGGGGGATTGAGAGACTGTCCAGGTGGGCAGCTTCCCCAGCTGACTCTGAGGAACACTGAAACATTACAGGGATTCATCAGAGATCTGCTTCCAGTTAACTCGGATTTCCACCTGTAAATCCTCACACAGCTGGTGGAAAGGAAATTAGTGTCCCTTTTGCCCTAATATCCTTAGGTAGATAATTAAATACTTAAGTAGATAATACCTTAAATAAGAAGAAAAACTTCTCCTCCCTAGCACCAGCCCACATTCGTGGGGGTATTTTTATGATGCACATAGCAAGATGCTGTATCCATTGGCCTGTTAGAGCCTGAGACCTGTCAGCTGACAGCCCCTGGAGTGGGCGTTACTGGGAAGCCCAGATTCTGAAACCAAATAGTGCACAGCAACAGGCTCTTTACCAAGAACATATCTACAAGCCTTTAAAACTACTCCTAAAAAGCTGTTTGGTTGCAAAAGAAAACTTCAGGGAGAATAACTTTCAGAACAGTAAACCATGGACACCTGAAAACACCTGGCTGCTATATTTGGAAAAAGATTTGTTACTTTACCCCAGCAAGTCACCTCTGCAGTCTGGAACTGAGTGAGGAATGCTCTCCAGTTTGAGTGGTGGAAGAACCAGAAGAAAGACAACTCCAAATAACTAGAGTTCTATTTGGTGCACATAATACAACTCTATTTTGAACATAAAGAAAGAAGGGTTACGGTTTTCACTAATGGAAAAATGATTTCCTCATCGTAAACAAATATTGGAAGGTTACTAGTTCAAAGGGTACCAACCTTTTAACCTACCCTGGGTCTGTTCTTCCTAACCCAGGGATTAACCTATGTCTCCTGCATTTCAAGCAGATTCTTTACTGCTGAGCCATCTGGGAAGCCCATTTACCAATGAGAGATCTTGGGTTTTCCAGAAGCTGTTACTATGCTAAGGTACTGCTACAAATGTATATATATTAGGGCTTCCCAGGTTGTGCAGCGGTAAAGAATCCTCCTGCTAAGCAGGACGTAGGTTCGATCCCTGGGTCAGGAAGAAAACGGCAACCCACTCCAGTATTATTGCTTGGGAAATCCCATAGACAGAGAAGCCTGGTGGTCTACAGTCCACGGGGTCGCTAGAGTCAAACACAACTTAGTAACTCGGTTCAGTTCAGTCGCTCAGTCGTGTCTGGCTCTTTGTGACCCTATGAACAGCGGCACACCAGGCCTCCTTGTCCATCACCAACTCCCGGAGTTCACTCAAACTCATGTTCATCGAGTCGGCGATGCCATCCAGCCATCTCATCCTCTGTCGGCCCCTTCTCCTCCTGCCCCCAATCCCTCCCAGCATCAGGGTCTTTTCCAATGAGTCAACTCTTCGCATGAGGTGGCCAAGGTATTGGAGTTTCAGCTTTAGCATCAGTCCTTCCAAAGAACACCCAGGACCGATCTCCTTTAGGATGGACTGGATGGACTTCCTTGCAGTCCAAGGGACTCTCAAGAGTCTTCTCCAACACCACAGTTCAAAAGCATCAATTCTCTGGCACTGAACTTTCTTCACAGTCCAACTCTCACATCAATACATGACTACTGGAGAAACCATAGCCTTGACTAGACCGAACTTTGTTGGCAAAGTAATGTCTCTGCTTTTGAATATGCCATCTAGGTTGGTCATAACTTTCCTTCCAAGGAATAAGCATCTTTTAATTTCATGGCTGCAGTCACCATCTGCAGTGATTTTGGAGCTCTCAAAAATAAAGTCTGACACTGTTTCCACTGTTTCCCCATCTATTTCCCATGAAGTGGTGGGACCAGATGCCATGATCTTCGTTTTCTGAATGTTAAGCTTTAAGCCAACTTTTTCACTCTCCTCTTTCACTTTCATCAAGAGGCTCTTTAGTTCCTCTTCATTTTCTGCCATAAGGGTGGTGTCATCTGCATATCTGAGGTTATTGATATTTCTCCCGGCAATCTTGATTCCAGGTTGTGGTTTATCCAGCCCAGCGTTTCTCATAATGTACTCTGTGTGTAAGTTAAATAAGCAGGGTGACAATATACAGCCTTGACGTACCCCTTTTCCTATTTGGAACCAGTCTGTTGTTCCGTGTCCAGTTCTAACTGTTGCTTCCTGGCCTGCATATAGGTTTCTCAAGAGGCAGGTCAGGTGGTCTGGTATTCCTATCTCTTTCAGAATACATTCCAGGATGTCTGGCTCTAGATGAGTGATCACACCATCCTGATTATCTGGGTCATGAAGATGTTTTTTGTACAGTTCTTCTGTGTATTCTTGCCACCTCTTCTTAATATCTTCTGCTTCTGCTAGGTCCATACTATTTCTGTCCTTTATCGAGCCCAACTTTTCATGAAATGTTCCCTTGGTATCTCTAATTTTCTTGAAGAGATCTCCAGTCTTTCCCATTCTGTTGTTTTCCTCTATTTCTTTGCATTGATCACTGAGGAAGGCTTTCTTATCTCTCCTTGCTATTCTTTGGAACTCTGCATTCAGATGCTTATATCTTTCCTTTTCTCCTTTGCTTTTCGCTTCTCTTGTTTTCGTAGCTATTTACTTAGCTATGACTATTTACTTAGTGACTAAACAACAACAAATATATATATATATGACTTAGTTATTCCTTAACACACCCTATGAGGTGGGAACTATCCTTATCCCAGTTTGTAGATGAGGAAATGGGGGGCCAGAGAGGTTAGGTGACTTAAGTAACTTGCCGAAGGTCACAGCTAGAGGAAGGAAGAGCTGGAGTCAAACCTGGAAAGTTTGGTCCCTGAATGTGTGCTCTGTTGATGTAACAGTAAATGAACTTGTGGGGACACGGTAAGGATTTGAGGTAATGTTCATCCTGGGCCTTGCAAAGTGCCTGGCACACCAGAATGGTTTGGTAAATGGAAGCTATGATTATCACCATCATTATCGCTGCAGCCGATACATGAGGGCAATCGTATGTTCACACAGATAAATCAGAAAGGAAACAGTCACCCAGGAGGAAGCAAGGTTGGGAAAGGGCTCTGGCAGCCTCTGGAACAGCCAGGTGTAAATTCAAACCTCCCTGTTTACTAATTGGGAGTCCTTGGACAAATCACTTAACCTTAGTTTCCAAAAGAGTCAAATGGGAGAAGCAATACTTACATCCCAGGATTACTGAGAAGGTTAAATGTCGAAAAGTACTTCGCACTGTGCCAGGCACACCAAAAGCTGAGGGAGGCAGGGCTTTTGATATTATTATCCTTCCGAGGGAGACGATGCTTGGCTTTGCAGGGAAAAGAGGTGAGCCTCACCCCAGAGGACTATTGGGACTCAGCAGTGACATGAGGATGACCTCCTGAGGAATTAAGGCCCTGCAACCCCCACTCTCCACAGTCACCAAACCACTTCCTCCACCCTCTCTCCAAGTTTCCACCCTCCCACTCCATCCCACTCATGCTTTCCGGAGAGTTTCCTGCAGCAGTCACCAGTGGTTTATATTTGTTCGTGGGACTCTCAGGAGTTAGGGTGAAATAGTGATTCCAAGGGGTGCCATTTACATTATTTGTCTATGGGCATGAAGACATCTGAGTTGTACAGTGTACAACCTGTGCATTCACACATGGCAGTCATGGTGGGATGGAGGGCTCCCATGGAGTGCTTTCTCTTGTGGATTTCATTCTGCAGGAACAGGTGTAAAAAGATCCCAAGAGTGGTGGGAGAATGTTCACCAGGAGGCTTGCATTCCTGGCCATTCTGGGAGTTGTAGGGAGGTGTGGTATCAATCCTCATTAGCTAGTTTGCACAGATACAATTGTACAGAGCCACTGTATCAACAGATATAACATACATAAAGCCCAGTTCTTAAACACTAGTAGACACACTAATAGACACTCAGTTAATATTTGCTGATTTAAAGCAATATTTCTCCAAGTGTGGTCCCTGGAGACCACAGCAGCATCACCTGGGAATTTGTTAGAAATGTAAATTATGAGGTCCCACCCCTTCCCTGCTAAATTAGACATTTTGGAAATGGGGCCAGACAATCTGTGTTTTAACATCCCCTCTAGGTGATTCTGATGCACATTCAAGTTTGAAAAACACTGACTTAAAGACATATCTGTTTCTCTTCTCAGTTTATCATAGTATTGGGTGCATAGGAGATAATCAGTGGGTTATCAGTGAACTGGTGAAGGGCTAGATGGATGCTCACTGAGTGTGTGCAGTGAATGATGTCTGCTGAGTTCATCACACCAGGCACCACTGTATGTACCCAGCAATACGTCCAGCTCTCTGCTCATAGCTAACATTCACATAGCTCCTTGTAGACTACAAAATAATTATAGCTTATATTTCCCCCCAGTTTATTCTTTCAATCATGGATGCATTCACTCTTTCAGCAGTTTTTATGTAGTTTTCTTGACAATCCTGTGAAATGAACTACTTCTCAAGTTTAGAGAAACAGAGAGGCTAAGGGAATCACTGAAGGCCACACAGCTTGCAAGTACCAGAGCTGGTATACACCTGAGCATTAGATGAGCTGCCTCTGGAGTCTGGTGTCTCATTACTCAGCTGTGTGTTCTGGGTGGGGGGTGAGGGCTGTCACTTTACCTTTCTAAGCCTTAGTTCCTTCTCGTGTGAAGTGGGGGAAAGACCAGCACCTGTGTCAGCAACCTCTGTATTGAGAGGATGGACTAAGATACGGGTGTAAAGACCTGTGATGGGGCTGGGCACACAGTTGGCGCTGGCACATGGTGTCCTTGACTCTGTCAATGACATCATCAAATCCTGGACCCATCAGAAGTTCCTGACATCAAACACACTCATTCACACATACAGGTGTGCTTTTAGGACACAAAACAGGAGAACTGGAGGAACTTTCATTGTTGTTGTTCAGTCACCAAGTCGTGTCTGACTCTGTGACCCTGTGGACTGCAGCATCCCAGGCCTCCCTGTCCCTCACCATCTCCCGGAGACAGGGAAAGAACTTTGGGTCTGTTTTGTTGGATGATTTGTGGTGTGGATATTTAAAACAAGAACTAGCCTCCACCTCTTTGGCAGAAATAGGGCTTCAGTGGAGCCTGCAGCTTCCCTTGGGAGATCTGCTAGGAGGGAGGAGCACCCTGTGTCCTGGACTCCTCCCACGTCATCCCTGGGTGTGCAAGGGCCTCCCAGTGTATCTTCTCTAAGTGGCCAGGAGCCCGGCCTTTGGAATTAGGAGACTGGGCTTCAGAATTAGGCAGCCCAAGGAGAGGAAATCTATCACTACTTCCACCTTTCCCTCCTCTATTTGCCATGAGGTAATGGGACTGAAGAATTGATGCTTTTGAACTGTGGTGTTGGAGAAGACTCTTGAGAGTCCCTTGGACTGCAAGGAGATCCAACCAGTCCATTCTGAAGGAGATCAGCCCTGGGATTTCTTTAGAAGGAATGATGCTAAAGCTGAAACTCCAGTACTTTGGCCACCTCATGCGAGGAGTTGACTCATTGAAAAAGACTCTGATGCTGGGAGGGATTGGGGACAGAAAGAGAAGGGGACGACAGAGGATGAGATGGCTGGAGGGCATCACTGACTCGATGGATGTGAGTTTGAGTGAACTCTGGGAGTTGGTGATGGACGGGGAGGCCTGGCGTGCTGCAATTCATGGGGTCTCAAAGAGTCGGACATGACTGAGCGACTGAACTGAACTGAATGGGACTGGATGCCATGATCTTAGTTTTTTTTTTTATATTTAGTTTTAAGCCGGCTCTTTTCACCCTGTTAGTCACCCGGTCCTGTCTGACTCTGTGACCCCATGGACTGTAGCCTGCTAGGCTCCTCTGTCCATGAAATTCTCCAGGCCAGAATACTAGAGTGGGTAGCCATTCCCTTCTCCGGGGATCGTCCCAACCCAGGGGTCAAACCCAGGTCTCCTGTGTTCAGGCAGACTCTTTACCCTCTAAGCCAGCAAGGACGCCCCTGTGAAAGAACTGGGACCAGCCCTCAGGCTGCACACACGCCACCACAGACATCTGTGTGCGCACAGTCCATGAAAAGCGCTGTAGCCACGTCGGTGCCTGGGGAGGCAGGAATACATAGGCAAGATTCTTCAGTGTTTTAGCAGCAGAACTTTTTAAAAGCAAAGTCTTCTGTAGACAAAACACATAAAGGACAAAACAGATAAAGATGGTATTTTATTACCATAAGGTAAGGTAAGGTGAAGTCGCTCAGTCGTGTCCGACTCTTTGCGACCCCACGGACTGTAGCCTACCAGGCTCTTCCATCCATGGGATTTTCCAGGCAAGAGTACTGGAGTGCGGTGCCATTGCCTTCTCCAGAGGATCTTCCCAGGATGGAACCCAGGTCTCTCACTTTGTAGGCAGATGCTTTACCGTCTGAGCCACCAGGAAAGTCCTGAGGTTAAGTTTATTACCATAAACGTACTTTATTTGTTTTGTCCGTTTTCTTTCTTTTTTTTTTTTTTTTAATTTTATTATTATTTTTTTTAAATTTTATTTTTACTTTATTTTACTTTACAATACCGTATTGGTTCTGCCATACATTGACATGAATCCACCATGGGCGTACATTAGCCCCCAATCCCGAATCCCCCTCCCACCTCCCACCCCACATCATCTCTCTGGCTCATCCCTGTGCACCAGCTCCAAGCACCCCGCATCCTGCGTCCGTTTTCTTTCTCATCTACAGAAGACTTTCAAAAAGTTCCACGGCTAACACATTTAAGATTCTTGCCTCTGTTTTCCTGCCTCCCCAGGCACTGACGTGCTTCTCATTCAGTGTGCACCCACAGAGGTCTGTGTGGCGTGTGTGCAGCCTGAAGGCTAGTCCCATTTTTCCTCTATTCACTTTCTAATCCTCGGTCATTTCCCTCAGCCTCAGTTTCCTCTTCTGCTTAAAGGGAAGGGGGGAAGTAGACCAGTTGATGTCTGAGGTCCCTTCTAGTGTGGGCATTGAGATTCTTTGAGCTGGAGCTGGAGGATTAAGGCAGGGGCTGATGTTAGATCTGTTCAGTCTCCTGATGATGAGAAAGACCCAAACAGCGCGGGAGTTGGGAGGCTGTCTTCACAGAGGAGAAGGGAAAAATCTGCAGATGATTTGGGGCAACCAGTGTGCTAACATCCCAGTGCTGTGTTAGGGTCTCCACGTGTGCCTCTCCCGAATCACTCTCCCATCATCTCCCTCCTGTTCTACACCCAGGATCCCAGGAGGCTGACTGTAACAGCAGGCCCCCTATGGGCCAGCTTCCTGTTGGTTTCAGCCAATGAGAGATGCTGGAAGGAAATCTCAGGGAGAAGGGAGAGTGAAGCTGGGGTATTTATTCCCTCCTTCCCTCCCTGATCACCAAGGATTGGCTACATCCTCTGTTAAGGACAACAACCCCCAAGCATTAATGGCCTACGATATCACCTTTATCCCTTTTCCTAAACCCTGTCCTTGTCTTTGTAACAGTCCTTTCTTTAAACCCTATTCCCATTACCCATGTTGAGTGTGTCTTCTGTTCCTGTTGGGACCCATTGATGCAGGCTGTCCAGCAGCCTCACTTTTTGGATTTCCTCTCTCCCAGCCTCATTCATTGGTCTCCAAAGCTTACTTTTATTGAATTTATGTATCTATTTTACTCTGTCCCCTGCTCTCTTAATTTCTGTAAATTCTGTGCACATTGCTATAGACTGGGGCACCCCTCTGGCTCACGCTACAGTGGAAGCAGAGAAGAATGAAAATTCTACTCCATGTCCAATTCGAATGCCTCATGCATATTCAGATAGAGTTGCCCAGCAAACAGAGATGCCAGCAAGATGACTGGAATGTTCTGAAGGGGCCAGTATAGAGGATGACCAGGGAAGACAATTTCTAGGAGAGTGAAGACATCAATCTACAAATTCAGTAATGCTCCCAACAATACCTTGCACCCTCGAAGGCACACTTTTTAAATTTTTTGATACAGAATTTAAAAAGTTGTTGTTCAGTCACTAAGTCATATACGACGACTCTTTGAGGCCCCATGGACTGCAGCACTCCAGGCTTCCCTGTCCCTGACCATCTCCCGGAGTCGGCTCAGACTCATGCCTATTGAGTTGGTGATACTATCTAACCAGCTCATCCTCTGCCACCTTCTTCCCCTTTTGCCTTCGATCTTTCCCAAGCATTAGGGTCTTTTCCAATGAGCCGACTCTTTGCATCAGGTGTATTTATTTATTTATTTATGGGGATCATTTATCTTCCTTGAGGCATGTGAGCTGTTAGTTGAGGCATGTGGAATCTAGTTCCCTGACCAGGGATCACACCCGGGCCCCCTGCATTGGGAACATGGAGTCTTAGCCACCGGACAACCAGGAAATCTCCCCTCTGGGGCACTCGATTTATATGCAGACTAAGGCAGAGATTTGGTGAGAGTTGTGTTGCCATTGCTGGTTGAACCCTATTGTCCTTACTGTCTGGTTTATTTTACAAACAGAGCAATACAAGATGTCTCCAGGCTGAAGGAGCATGTGGTCTAGTGGGGAAGATGCACATAGATGAGAGGACAGGCATCTGTGACCCTCAGAAGAACCTTCCTGTTTCACGGGCCTTGTCTGACCAGCAGGGTACTCATTTCAATTTTTTGGAAGTTACATGACTTTGGAAGGGGGAAGCCCTCTCCAGTTGCAGCCATTTATGTTGACTTATACCCACTTTCTTCACTCATTTATACAGTGTACCTGGCCCCTGAAAGGCTCTGAGTTTGAGATCCTTAAAATGAACAGCAGGAATTTCCCTGATGCTCCAGAGGTGGAGAAGGAAATGGCAGTCCACTCCAGCACTCTTGCCTGGAAAATCCCATGGACGGAGGAGCCTGATAGGCTACAGTCCATGGGGTCGCAAAGAGTCGGACACGACTGAGCGACTTCACTTTCACTTTCTAGAGGTCAAGAACCCATGCTTCAACTGCAGAGGGCACAGGTTTGATCCCTGGTTGGGGAGCTAAGATCCTGCGAAGTGTGGAAAAAAAAAAATAAATAAATAAAATAACAGAAAAAAAAAACCATCATGTATTCATATCAGCTAATTTTAAAAAGAGGGGGCACACTCTGAGAGCCAGTGTGTTATGGGAGAGAGGAGTGTAGGTAAGGGGGCTCCACAGAGGTGTATGAGGGGGGTGCACTCTGGGGCTGGGGGCTTTCCAGGCAGAAGAACAGACAGACAGTGGAGTGGAGACACGGGACTCTGCGTGTCAGGGGAGGGGGACACCAGATGTCCTGTGGTTGCAGTGAGGCAATTCTGGAAAGGAGAGGAGAATGGTGGGGTCCTCTAGTGGCTCCAAAGACCACCCTGGAGGGATGTGTGTGTAACAGACAAATTTCCCCAGGCTTCCTCCTCGCCCCCAGAAACCAGCTGCGCCCCTAGGGCCAGGGTCATGCTCTCTGGAATCACAGGTGAGTGGGCCCCCAGTGAGTCAAGCGGCCAGGGGACCCCCTGCTCACCTATTCCTTCCTTCCCCTTCCTCAGAGCCTCCTAAGCCAAGTTCTCCCAGACAAGAGGGAAGGTCCAACTCCTGGGAACGCCTTCAGAGGAATTTCTCAGGGATTTGGGGTGGAAGTACAGTTAATCTTCACTTCCAGGGTCTGTTTGTTCCCATTTCCTTGAATCCAGCTCTTGGAATTGTGGCAGCTTATGTCATGGCTACAGCCTGGTTATCATGTAGTTAACGTCTTCCACCTGGTGGGGGTTTCAGTATTTACAAGACAGCTCACAGGATATGGCTCAGAATATTATCTATAGCCCTTAAGGAGCTGAAGGTCCTTGACTATGCTTAATGACTCAACTATTATTATTTAGTCTTGTTAGACTGTTTTCCTTTGTTTCTGCATATTCTCACTTCTCAGATTAAACTTATTCTTTGACTAAAGGTTTTCCTTTTTATGCTGTTCATGGGGGCTCTCGAGGCAAGGATACTGGAGTGGTTTGCCATTCCCTCCTTCGGTGGACCATGTTTTGTCAGAATGCTTCACTATGACCAGTTCATCCTGGGTGGCCCTGCACAGCATGGCTTGTAGCTTCATCGAGTTACCCAAGCCCCTTTGCAATGAAAAGGCAGTGATCCATGACGGACATGAATCTGAGCAAACTCTGGGAGACAGTGAAGGACAGGGGAAGACTGGCATGCTGTAGTCTGTGGGGTCGCCAAGAGCCGGACATGACGTAGCAGCTGAACACCAACACCAAAGGCTGTCCACAGACAAAAAGCAGCCTGAGAACACGTGGGACGAGGGCCACAGGGCACTGCTCTATTTCCCCATCACCTTGTCCACAAGCTGATGCCCCAGAGTGAGCCCGGATGGAAGTAGATGTACTGCTCCCTGGTTGGTCTGGTTTGTCTTACCTGGACTTCAGGGTAATTGATGGCATTTGAGGACAAGTCCCTACTCGACTTGGACCCTACAGGATTGTCTTAGCCTGCTCAGGCTGCTGTAATAGAGGACCATAGACTAGGTGACTCAACCAGCATATATTTACTTCTCCAGTTACTGCAGCCTGGAAATCTGACTTCAGGTTGTTAACATGTCAGGTTCTGGTGAGGGCCCCCTTCCTGGTCTGCAGCCGGCTGCCTTCTCAATGTATCTTCACATAGTCAAGAACAGAGAAAGAATGAGACTTCCCTGATGGTCCATTGGTTAAGAGTCTGCCTTCCAATGCAGGGGATGCCAATTCAATCTCTAGCCTGGGAACTAAGATTCCACATGCCTCAGGGAAAATAAGCCTGCTTGCCACAACTAAAGAACCCGTGTGTGCCAACAAAGACTCAGTGCAGACTGCCCAAAAAGAACAGAGGGAGTTGCAAGGTCTTTCCTGTCTCTTCTAAGAGCACTAATCCCATCATGAGGACACCACCCTCATGAGCTAAGGACCCCCCAGAAACCCCATCTCCAACACCATCACATGGAGGGGTTAGAGTTTCAAATGTGAGTTTGGGTGGCGACACAAACATTCAGTCCCTGTGCGTGTTAGTCGCTCAGTCGTGTCTGACTCTTTTTGACTCCACAGACTGGAGCCCACCAGGCTTCCTTTGTCCATGGATTTCTTCAGGCAAGAATACTGGAGTGGGTTGCCATGCCCTTCTCCAGGGGATCTTCCTGACCCAGGGATCGAACCCAGGTCTCCCGCATTGCAGGCATATTCTTTACCATTTGAGCTACCCAGGAAGCTTTTATCAGACTCTTGATGACTTTGGGCACTAACTTCTTTGTAAAGGGGACTTTCTTCCTGTGGAGGCTGGAATTCCCTCTCCCCTCCCTCCGGTGCCTTTGCCCACACCATTTCCCTCTGTCAGGACACCATTCCCCGCTCTGAGGCTCAGCAAGTTCTCCAGTCCTCCTGCAGCACGGCCCTGGCTGCCCTGTCCCCTCTGTGTTTCTGTCACTCCCTGCCCTGTGTGTCCTGATTTCACTATGTTGTCCTGTGTTTATTTCTCACTCCCCAGAGCCATACAAGAAGGGCTTTTCCATCTCTGTTTCAAGGAGGTGAAGGGGCTGGACTTGGCAGTCAATCAAACAAAGGCTTGAGTCCCACTTCTGCCACCTAGGAGTTGCATTACACAACCTCTTGAGGCTGCAGTGATCTGTAAAATTGGGGCAACCCCAGACCTTTCCTTATGAGATCCTGGAGGACTAAGAGATGGTGCTAACAAATTGGTCAGTCTCCTCTGACATAAATAAGCCGACAAACAGAGGGAGCACCGCAGAGTGGTCATCAGTTCAGGGTCTGGCCTCTGACTGAGGATAATTCCTGGTTCTACCACCCCCTTGCTGTGTGACTTCAGTAAAGTAGGTAACCTCTCTGTGTTTGAGTTTCCTCAACTGTAAACTCATTTTTTGTGAGAATTTCTTATAAAAGAACTAGAATGGTGGCTGATGCAGTGAAAACACTCAATCAAGGTTAGTTGCTAGAGTGAAATAAAATTATTTAACATGTGGTTGTTTGCAGGTGATCCCTGTTTGCACCAGCCAAAGATAATCCTACATCTACCCCTCTCTGCAACTTCTTTGTGTCTGTGTGTCTGGGATAGCCTTAGAAGGTGTCAGTTTGGTGAGGCTACTGTTGTGAGGCTAGTGTTCAGTCAAACACTAATCTGGGTGTGGCTGTGAAGGTATTGTGTAGCTGTGATTGAATCCACAGTCAGTTGACTATTAGGTAAGGGAGATTTTCCTGGATAACCTGGGTGGGATCTGATCCACTCAGTTGAAAGGATTAAAGAATGGAACTGAGGATTCCCTGGTGAAGAAGAAACTCCCCCATGCATGGAAGAGCCAAGCCCAGAAGATTCGGCATGTCCTTCCTCACTGTCCGTCCAGCCCCACAACCCCAGGAGCCAATTCTCTGCAACAAATCTCAATGTGTATCTCCCACTGGCTCTGTTTCTCCTGGAGGGGCCTGGCACTGAGCAGGCAGTTTGCTACTGGATGAATTCAGGGCAGCAGGATGCCAGGAAGGGAGCGAGGAGGTGGGGAGGGAGTGAGGGCAGCCCTCTGGAGGTGGTGGGGAGGCGAAGGCAAGGGGTGAAGCCTGAGGCAGCACAAACCCTATACCCAGGAATGCCTTTCCCCTGGCCAGCGCTGGGCAGTCTGCAGTCCTCCATTAACACAATCTCCAGAGAAAAGGCTGAGCCACACCCAATCCCTGTCTCTGCCTTCCCTCAGGTCCCCGTTACATTCTTCCTAACCCCTCTCAGTTTCCCTTCCAGCAGTTAGGTGTCTATTGGTGTGGATTGTTTGATTACTGCCTGTCTCCCCCACCAGAATCTAATCTCAAAGAGCTTGAGGACTGTGTAAGGGTTTGCTGGGGGTGGTCCTCTCCCCTCTCCAGAGGTGGAGCAGGTGAAGTGTAGTCTTTACCTGTGGAAGGAGGGAATGAATGAATGCGAGACTGCCCTGCCTCCATCACCTGCCTTGAGGACAGGGGTGCAAGGTGGGAGTGTGGGGAAGGAGGAGGGGCATGACTTTGTGGTTTCTCCAGTTCTCCAGTAAGGGTGGGGTTAGCGTTTGCAGTTACCCTATAGACAGGAGACCGTAGGTTTGGGGAAAGATTAGGGTGGGGATTGTCTGCAGTTAGTGATCGGCCTTGTTCCTACTCTTAGGCTCCCAGGAAAGAGGGTGAGCAAGGCTGTGGAGCACCACGTGGTGAGCAGGGCTGGAATTTGGTCCCACATCTCCAGACAGCCATGCTGCCCGTCACACCTTTTCTTTCATCTTTTCATTGCTAGTTGCTCAGTCATGTCCAGCTCTTTGCAACCCTGTGGACTATAGCCTGCCAGGCTCCTCTGTCCATGGAATTCTTCAGGCAAGAATACTGCAGTGGGTAGCCATTCTCTTCTCCAGGGGATCTTCCCGATCCAGGGATCGAACCCCCAGTCTCCCTCATTGTAGAAAGATTCTTTACTGTCTGAGCCACCAGGGCTTGTTTGGCATGCTTCTCAAAGACCACATTTGTCTCAACATTTGCGTGGCTCTTGGCTGTCTGTGGTGCTCCCATGGAGTCCAGTGACTTATCAATACTTCACTTTCTGTCCTAAAGCAAACTGCAACCTGCAAAAGCTGCAGGTCAGAAGAGGAGAAAAAAGGTAAGTCGGTGACTGAAACCAGAGGTGACAACCAGAAGCAGCAACAGGGGAGGTGACAAAGCAGATAGGAGAATTTGGAGAACGTCAAACCCTAGGAATATTTGGTGCAAGGGCAAGTGATCTGAGGGCATCCATGTACATAGGAGTTTTATAAGACTGCACAGAGGATTCTATTCCAGGCAACCGAAAACCTGGGCTACAACCACTTGGGAAATGGTCTGTCTGGGAGAAGAGGGCCCCCATGAGCTGTGAAGGCTGACATTGCTATGTAGCCAGGAATTGTAGCTGCCCACTTCTGCAGGTCTCATCTGACCAGTGAAAGTGCAGGTGCCCGAGAGCAGGGGCCGCGCTAGAGCTGTGTTAGGGCAATGTCAGGAGGCAGCCCTTCAGTTTGGAGCCAGATTGTCTGTGTCTAAATCCCATCTCTGCCACTTGGTTTATTTTTTAAAAAATTTAATTGAAGTATAGATGATTTACAATGCAGTGCTAATTTCTGCTGTATAGCAAAGTGACTCAGTTATACACATATATATTCTTTAATATGCTTTTCCATTGTGGTTTTTCACAGGATATTGAATACAGTCCCTATGCTATAGAGTATTGTTTATCCATCCTCTAGGTAATAGTTTACGTCTCTAATTCCAAACTCCCACTTCATCCTTCCCCCACTCACCTCTCCCTTGGAAACCGCAGTCTGTTCTCTATGTCTTTGAGTCTGTTTCTGGTTCATAGATAAGTTCATTTGTGTAGTATTTTAGATTCCACATATAAGCAATAGCATATGGTATTCATCTTTCTCTTTTTGACTTACTTCACTTAATAGGATAATCTCTAGGTCCATCCGTGTTGCTCCAAATGTACAGCTGGTTGCCTTTGGACAACCCGCTTAACTTCTCCGATCCTGCATGAAATGGGGATGGCAACAGAACCTACATGGTAGATTGATGGGAGGATTAGATGACCTCATCAATGGCCCAGAGTCATAGCCCAGTAAGGATTCAAAGAGCGAGATCTGCAAATCCATGTGGAGAGTGTCCAGGTGGAGGAAGGGCAAAGGGATGGCTCAGAGGCAGGGGCGTGCCAGAGATGTGTGGGAGACCACCAGGAAGCCAGGTGGCGGTACAGAGTGGGCAAGAGGCAGAGGGAAGCAGGTGAGATCACAGAGGTGGGGCAGCAAGTTGCTGCTGCTGTTGTTGTTTTTCACCGTGTTTACATGATTTTTGTGGTTGGCTTCTTTTTATGGAAAGATACTGACTTCCTGTTTGTTGCAAAGTACCTGGCTAACTTTAATGTATGTGAGAAAAAAGGCCATTTAAGGAAACAAATGGAATACAGTACAATAAAGCAAACTCATGAAGACTGTTCCTGGATGACTGAAATTTGGGAAATGAGAAAGGTCAGTCTCTTCCCACCCCCTACCTCATTCACTCAGCCCAAGTAGGTGCAGAATTTTGAGGCTGAAACTTCACGACAACCTCGGACGTCACAGCTGGGATTCTGAACTTGTCTCTGATCTCAGAGCTTTCCAGCTGATGATCTCACCTGCCCACCACCTTACTGTACAGATGGAGACACTGAAGCTGGGGTGGGGAGAGGGAGGGGCAGGAAGACACATTGAGGGTTTGGTGGGAAGAGTTGGTCATTTTGTGTCTGACTCAATGCCTCTGCTGCTGCCCGCCCCCCTCTCCCCCCCGGAATCCAGGGATTCAGCTGCCCAAGTCCTTGCAGAGACCTCTCGGTGGATGAGTTGAGGGAAGACGGTGCCTCCCTGGGTTCTCAGGGAACTTCTCTGGCTCCACTCTCAGCCCCATGTGGACAGGCTCCTGGCGCTCCCATCACTGACTGGGGGAAGCAGACTGGTGAAGAGTGTGCCGGGGGCTGCTGGCCCAGAGGGCCCCTCCTGGGGCTGACCAGGTGGGTGGGCAGTTCCCGGCTGCGCTCTGGTCCAGCGGAAATGTTGCAGCAGGTGGGAGCCTGGAGAGTCCTTCTGGGCTGAGGGGCTGGGCTGGGTCCTTGGCTTGGCTACCAGCATGGGGCAGACATTTCTAGCAGTGACACTGTTTGCCCCTTCCTGGTAACTGCTCCTTGGAAACAGTTCACATTAGCCAGGGAGATGGGGTGAATTAGGACAGTGTGGGGATGCCAGGGCCTCTTCACCTCTCTCCTGCTCGTCCTGCAGGTCGCCTTGAGTGACGTCCTCGTAGGATGGTGGAGGCATCATCGACTGCTCCTTGAGCTCCAGTGGTGAGTCGGGGACAAGAGGCAGGTCATCCTCCTGCCAAAGAGAGAAGCCACCGTCCCTGGTGCTCAAATATGAGGGGCATGTGGTGATCAACAAAGCCCTTCCCAATGGCTCACTTGTTGGAGCCTCAGGTTCCCATGAAGGTGGGGAAACTGACACAAACAAGGCCCCTTCTAGCTCTCTGATGCCTCAACAAGACTTCCTGCCAGACAGCCAGGCGGTGACTGAGACAACTTATTTGCTTGGTGTGAGTAAAACTCAAATGTAAAGTCATGTCAGTGCTATGTAAAAACTCAGAACATCATGACCCTAACATGAAAACAATTACGGGGAATTTAGACCATACATTTTCTTTTCTTTTTTTTTTAGTGTTCTACAATTAAGATTATAGTGTGAAGTTTTTTTTTTCCCTTCAAAGAAATATGAGTCTAGGATATCACTTCTGGGGTGGGGAGAGACTAGTCTTTTATTTCTAGATCTTTTTGGCCCCAGCCTGCCATTCTGCAAGCTTCACAAGTACTCGAGGGTTTGGATCTGGGTGAAACATGCCTCGGACTGAGTCCTGGATTTCCTTACAGGTATTTGACCTTGGAAAGTGACATGGCCTCTCTAAGTTTCGGTTTACTTATCTGTAGAATGAGGGGAAGGTCAGTGCCCACTTCAAAGGGCAGTTGACAAGATTATGTTAAACAAGTTGTGTTTCTCTCACATGCTTAGCAGAGAGGGTTCTTGGTACCCCCGAAGCGCTCAGTCCCTGTGATCCTCACTTCCCTGGCTCCCACCACAGCCACAGCCCACAACATACTATGGCTCCACCAGCCTTCCCTGGCAGGTCTCTGAGCCATTGCCCCTGCTTTTCCCTCTACTACGGGTCCCTCTCCATCCCACCTGCAGGTCCAGATCCTGCCGGTCTCCACGGATCTCCCCCATAAGGTCTCCAAGGGCTTGAGAGCTGGGAGCACTGTGGCCTGTTGGTCTGAGCATCCGTGGCCTTTCATCCCCGTGGCCCCACATTTTTCACCTTGAATTGGCGCCCTCCCCCATCCTGTGCCTTGTCTCCCCTACTAGACTGTGGGCTGCCTCTCTGTGTGGTCCAGCTGACTGGGCAACACCCCTCTGCCTGATGCTCCCCTCTCTTTGCCCTCCATAGCCTCGTTCCCCATCTCCTGGAGACCCTCACCTCTGCAGACGGGCGGGCATCCCTGTATGCCATGACAGCCAGGAGCCCCGGCAGGAAGACCTCCACACAGGTGACACAGAGCAGGGCCAGCACCAGCCTCTGGATGTGGACCTGCGAGGGAGAGAGGGGAGGGAGAGGCAGGTGAGCCTCCGCTGGGTGTCTGCACCCATCACCTGGGCACGGGCAGCAGTCAGACCTGCCAGCAAGGACAGTGGGATTTCAGCTCCCAGGTGTGCCCAGTAGGCAGGGTGTGGCTCTGCTCTATGCCCAGTACCAGGTACCCATGGGTCCTTTGTGCATAGTGTTTGAGGACTGGGGTTTTCTCATGGGCCCCTGGTAGAATGGCAGGTGGTCTTCAGCATCATCTCATCCAATCCCACTTAGATGGGGATATCCAAGCTCAGGGAGAAGCAGCATTGCTTACAGCAGGGGAGGGGAAGAACTGGGCTGGGGATCACCATACAGCTGGGCTATCTCTTGGGGCCACGAGCATCTGGTAGGGAATGTGTGCATGTGTGTGTCTGTGCACACGTGTCCATGTGTGTGCTCAACCTGTGTGAGCATGGAGGAGGGCAATAAGGAATAGTGAACCACCATGGTCAGAACACCTGGAAACTGACCTTGAGGCCAGCAGCCACCCACATGGAACAGCTGGCCCACTTTCTGCTTCAGGAGTGAGTGCATGCGTGCTAAGTTGCCTCAACCGTGTCTGACTCTTTGCAACCCTGTGGACTGTAGCCCACCAGGCTCCTCTGTCCATGGGATTCTCCAGGCAAGAATACTGTGATGTTCAAGGAATCAGCAGTCCTAGATTATGGTCCTGAATTTGCTGCCAACTTGCTACTTGACCTCAGGCAGCCCCCTCCCCCTCTCTGGGCTTCAGTTTCCTTAATGATTAGAGTGGGAGCCGTGAGTCCAGGCCCTGTCCAGCTCCTTGATGCTGACCAGCAAGAAGGCCAATATCATCTCTGAACCTTGGCGTGGGGGGATGGGCTGGCCACCCATGCTGGGCTCCAGATGAGGTTTTCTGAGAGATAGAAACTTCCTCTGAGTCAAGCCCAAGGCAGGCCTTCCTGGGAGTCAGAGGACCCTTGGGGGCCGGACACTCACAGTGTCAGTGGGGTACGGTTTCCAGATGGGGAACTCAAATGGAGTCTCCAAAAAGAGGTCCTTGACAATGACAAAGAGGCCAGCCAGCACGCAGAGGAAGCTGATGGAGTTTGCTACCAGGCACACCTTCTATAAGCAAAGAAGAAATAACAATTATTGTCCAAAGGCTACAGACAGGGTCTAAGTCCTCTTCCCCGGCCAGCCAGTAGCTCACCTGGGACCTCAGGAAAACGCTGCCCATCTCTGGGCCCGAGGCTTCTCATGCCAACACGGCTTTCTGAGCCAGCTGCCCACCAAGGAGGCCCCCACCAGCCCTCATCTTCCATGGTGGGGTCCCCAAGCTCTGGGTTCTAATGCCTGATGATCTGAGGTAGAGCTGATGCAGTCACAGCAATAAAGTGTGCGATAAATGTAATGTTTTTGAATCATTGTCAAACCTCCCCACCCCACCCCCAGTCTGTGGGAAAAAAGATTGGGTACCATTGTTCTCTTGGTTGGGATCACGAGAACCAAAGGACTGCCACTGGGCCCCTAGGTTTCCAGTCATCTTGGCATCAGATATGCCAACTGATGTTTGCAATGCGGGAGACCTGGGTTCTATCCCTGGGTTGGGAAGATCCCCTAGAAAAGGGAACAGCTACCCTCTCCAGTATTCTGGCCCGGAGAATTCCTTGGACTGTATAGTCCACAGGGTCGCCAAGAATTGGACATGACATGTCTGAGAGACTTTCACTTTCACTTTCTCAGGCATCCAAATGCCCCCCTCCTCCACAGGAAAGGACAGGATGAGCCCCGATGGTCCCTTATCCTCTCTCACTCAGGTCTGCCTCCTCCCCCACCCACCATGGCCCCTGAAATGCCTCTGTTCATCCTTATCTTGGGTTATTTGTACATTATTCCATGAACCTCTTGCCAAGTGCAAACCCCTGTAACAGGGAAAGAGTATGCACATAAGGCTCCTCCAAGCCCTTGTGCTAGAATGGATTTCTCTGCAGTAGGTATTTCCCTAGGCTCAGGTGTAGGAAGTGCAGATGCTTTTGGTTCTGCAAGGGGCCCAGCCCAGGAGGAAGAGCCAGGGCTTTGCCAAGCATCTCCTGCCTCTGCTCTGGGTAAATGGCACTATACCCTTCTGATGTGATCCCCGAGAGAGCAGAGGGCAGCCAACGGCCCAGCCCAGGCTGGGGGGCCATGAGTGTGGACCCAGCCAGGCTTGGGGCTGGAGGGTGGGCTGAGGCCATGACACAGGATTGGTGGGATGCTCCTTCCATCCCCCATCCACCTCCGTCCACCCAGGCTTGTGAGGGTGCCCACTCTGCCTCCCTCGGCCACCCCAGGCTGGAAAGATGCTTAGACACCTGCTGACCAAGCTTAGTGCATGGGAGAGGGAGGCAGGAGGTCTAAGGAGCTGTGGGGACACAGAAGCCAGCCATGGCAGATCAGGAAAACTATCTGGAAGAGGAGACATGTAAGCTGAGCCTTGAAGAATGATCAGAAGGAAAGTCAAAGCCGGGAGAGAATGCCCAGTGGGGAGAGGGTAAGGTACTCTGGCAGAAAATAGCACAGAACAGGCAAGAAACAGTTGTGTCTGGCTGGGCTTTAGAGGTGAGAGGTTGGTGGACTCCCAGCTGTGACCTGGTTTTCAGGACTTTCAGACTTGCTGACATGGGAGGTAAGCCGAGGGCACAGGGGAGCTGAGGGGTGATTGCGAGAATAGTCACCCAGGCTGCTGGGTGAACAGGCTGGGTGACACCTCCAGGCCTGGCCTGATGGGATGGTGGCCAGAGCTGGGGTGGAGGAAAGGCAGCAGGTGGAGTGAACGGCAGGGAGTCGGGGTGAGAGACAGACCTCCACGACAGGGGCTTTTCTGCTTGGACCCTCTGTGCCATCCAGAAGGCTTGTACCCGCTTCTGGCAAATCCTGGCAAACTGCCTCTGGAATCCCTACTACACACGATGCCCTATGTGACATTAGCCCAGCCTTGGGATGGGGGAGAACAGTCTTAACCCTCCAACTTACCAGATAATTTTTCTGAAATGACTCCATTGTTATTGCCAAGATCCCGGAAATGAGGAACTGCGGAACAGATTTGAAACAGTCTTAAGGGAGAGGCTGGGGTTCCTTGAAACCCACAAATTTCCTTCCCACTATGATCTTAAAAAAAGACAACTTGTGGGGGCTGATGGGATAGGGAACATCATTCCTCCAACAAAGGGAGCTCACCTGCCACCACACGGTCCATCCCAGGCCCACTCCAGCCAGGCTACTCTTCTCTCCTGCTTCCCCAGTATAGCAGCCCAGACCACCCCTCTGCAAGCAACTCAACTATGGCTTCCACTGCAAGCCTCGCTCCCTTCCTGGATCCTACAGTTTGGAGGATATTAGCTCTTGGTTCCAGGGTCTCTGGTATTATTCTGCAATTATTCTTTCATATGTGTGCTGAGCGCCTACTATGCACCCATCACTGGGAGCACAGGGATGGGTAGGCATGCGTGTAGGGACAGTAGTTTCTCCACTGCGCACAGAAAGCTCAGGTGGGAGCTGTAGGGTCAGAGGACTGAAGTGGCAGCAGGCGAGGGGCCAGGACACGTGTCTAGGAGGGTTTCTGGGAGCTGGTACTGGGTGTGGAAGCAGGACTCCACTGTGACCCGGGATGGAAGAGGATGCCCTGGGGAGCCTCCAGGGAAGGTGTGGGCAGTGGTCTCCTCTCTCCTCCCACCCTGGCCAACAGGCTTGTGCCCTGCAGACTGGCCCTGACAGAGACTCTGGGCACCAGGGATGTGTGGCCAGATCCAAAGGCCTCCGAGGAAGCCTGGGGAAGGTGCGGCTGCCCCAGCTCACATTCACCCTCCTCTGTACTGGATGCACTTGGTAATTAGAGAAGGGTACCAAGATCTTCCCTGGTGGCTCAGCAGTAAAGCATCTGCCTGCAATGCGGGAGACCTGGGTTCAATCCCTCGGTCAGGAAGATCCCCTGGAGGAGGAAATGGCAACTGACTCCAGTATTCTTGCCTGGAGAATCCCATGGACAGAGGAGCCTGGCAGGCTACGGTCCATGGGGTAGCAAAGAGTCAGACACGATTGAAGCAACTTAGCGCGCACGCACACTGAGCCCCCGGGGGCTGCTCTCTTGGGTTGTAGGCCCGCAGGATCCCCTGGGAAGAAGCTGCTTCCAGGGTGACTGAGAGAGTGGACGTGGAGCGAGGAGGCTGGGCAGGGGCCCAGGTGGCCTCGCTGTTATTCACTAACTCCGCCCCACCCTGCACCCCCTCCCAAAAGCCAGGTTCTCTGGGCCTGCCTGCGCATCCCCAAAGCCGGCCCATATTTTGACATCTACTCACAGAGGCAGCCCCCCAGAATGGATACCAACACTTCTGGACCACCAGGTGAAGGTTCTGGACAGCAGCCACCAGGTAACCTCCAATGAACAGGTACACCAGAGCGATGACCACATGGATGGCCTGGGCAAGACAGAGAGCCGCTGTCAGGGAACTGGCCCTAATGGAGGTCATTGAGCTCCTGGACCAGCGCGCTGCACAGAGCTCACTTCCTGCCTTCTAAGGATCCTGGTGGGCCTGCAAGGAGGGACTGCTTCTTGGGAAGGCAGGTGGAAGTCACGTACCTGCCCTACCACCTGTGGCCATGGCAGTGTCTCTGGGGGCTGGGGGGCAGGGGATGGGAAAGAGAGGGGAAGGGGAGGAAGCGTCTTCTACTGAGGCTTCTAGGAGCCACACTGAGCCAGAGTCGTGTGGATGTGGACTGCCTCTCCCATCCCTCCATGGATTTTTAAATCTTAGAATAAGTGTTCAGCACTGTCTCACTCCCCCTCCATCCTCAGGCCTCCCTCCCTGCATTACCACCCCCACCCCAGCACCGCACTGCAGGAAATGGACACTCACGCCCAGCTCCTTGAGAACCCGGCTACTCTTCCTGGGCTTCTCCTGGTGCCAGTTTCGAGGTGGGAGGGCAGGCTGGGTCACCTTCTCAGGTAGGTCTGTGAGGCCAGGCGGGGTAGGGCTGAGGACCTTCTCTGATGGGTATCCTTCAGCTTCCGACTTGGGAGTAACTGTGGACGCTCCATTGGCGGCTGCTGCCATGACTCCAGCTGAGGACCTGGCTGCTGGCCAAGGAGAAAGGCGAGGTCAAAACTGTCTCATCTCTCGGGCTCGTGCCTGGGTGCCTGTCCCATCTGCCCTCTGGACCAGGACTTTCCAGAATAGCAGCTGGCCTGAACTTACTTTGACTTGGAATCCACTGGCTCTGGGAATGGGGAGAAGCTGACTCACAGCCTCTGCCTCTTCTAGGGCAGAAAGACGAGGACCAGACACACTTCCCCATCGTTGCAAGACAGATTGACCCCCACCCAAACTGGCTGACTGCAGTTTGGCCAAGAGCCCAGGGTGCAGGAGGCTTGGGCAAGTGGGGATATCTTTGTAACCAGCCCCCACCCCCCATCCATTGGCTTCAGTTCAGTTCAGTTGCTCAGTCTTGTCCGACTCTTTGTGACCCCATGGATTGCAGCACGCCAGGCTTCCCTGTCCTTCACCAACTCCCGGAGCTTACTCAAATTCATGTCCATCGAGCTGGTGATGCCATCCAACCATCTCATCTTCTGTCGTCCCCTTCTCCTCCTGCCTTCAATCTTTCCCAGCATCCAGGTTTTTCCCAATGAGTTGGCTCTTTGCATCAGGTGGCCAGAGTATTGGAGTTTAGCTTCAGCATCAGTCCTTCCAACGAATATTCAGGACTGATTTCCTTTAAGATGGACTGGTTTGATTTCCTTGCAGTCCAAGAGACTCTCAAGAATCTTCTCCAACACCACACTTCAAAAGCATAAGTTCTTCGGCGCTCAGCTTTCTTTATAGTCCAACTCTCACATCCATACATGACTACTGGAAAAACCATAGCTTTGACTGGATGGACCTTTGTTAGCAAAGTAATGCCTTTGCTTTTTAATATGCTATCTAGATTGGTCATAACTTTTCTTCCAAAGAGCAAACGTCTTTTAATTTCCATTGGATTAGGGTGAGCCAAAAGAAGGCAGATGGGAACCAAATAATTGTCCTACCACCTGGGGTGATGGCGATGGCTCTTGGGTGCGGGGCATTAGGGAATGGAAGGGAAGGGAACTTGCTGAGGGCTTACAAGGAGCCAGCAGGGCGCCAGGAAGCCATTTAGCAATGACAATAAATCAACATTTACTAGAGTTTTCTCTGTTGCAAGCACCAGGATGAGCATTTTATATGCACTTACCTGATTGTATCCTCATCTCAACCCTATGGGTTATCCTTCCTTCCATTTTGCAGATAGGGCTCAGAGAGGTTAAGCTGCCTGACGAAGGTCACACAGCCAGTGAATGACTGGACTGGGACTCAGAGCTCGGCAGACTGGTTCCAGAGCTTGGGGGCCTCCATCTTTTATGCACAGTTGCCTTAATGAATAAAAATGGACGCTCTGGATGTTTTAACAGGCATGAGAAAGGGGTTGGGGGAAAACTTTGCAGGAGGCTAAAAGTGCCACTTGCTGAAGGGCTGGATGACGCTATTATGGGTTGATGCCGGGGCACTTCAGGGCCTGGGGGCTTCCTGGTGACTCAATGAGAAAAGAGTTGGTGGGGGGAGCTGGGTTTGAGCTGTTCCCATTCTTTCTAGTTAAAAAAAAAAGTGGGAGTGGGGAGGTTACATTCCTCTTGATTTTAATTCTGTGTGAATTCAGGAGATCCTGCTTGGGCATCCACATAATTTTGCTGTTTTCCTATCAAGGAGGTAGGGATGCAGGAAGGGGGAAAGAAGCTGGGAGGCACACGTAGCCCAGATGACTAGATCCTGGACTGCGAGTCCTTCAGAGGCAAAGGGCCAGATGGGGCCCCAGGGTTGGTGAGCACCGGCTCCATGTGGGCACTATGCGGGAAGGCATTTTTGCATGCTGACCTCCCTCAATTCTCAGGAAGCTGATTAACTCTATTCCATAGAAAAGGAAAGAGGTTTAGAGAGGTCAAGTGCTTTGGCCAAAGTCACACAAGCAAGGAACTGCCGGGGATTAGGACTGTGTGTATTGGTTCGACTCCAGCGCTCTGTGCCCAGGCTGCTGGGATGTGTGAGCAGTATCTCCACCAGCCTGTGGTGACTACCCCTGGTTTAGAGGGGGTGGTTGAGGCGGCTGGGCCCCCCTCCTGGCTGGGCTCCAGAAGAGGAGCGGAGAGACACGTGGTGGCATGACTCTGTTCTGGGACCTGGGCCAGCTTGCAAGGGAATCCACCCCTATGTCAGTCCCCAGAGCCCCTCTGGCACAGTGAGCTGGACCCAGGGGTGCGGTCGGTGGCAGAGGCCAGCGTCATCATCCACTGACTGTAACCAGATTTCTCCCCAGCACCTGGACAGGCAGAACCTAGACCTGAGCCCCAGTGCCACCGGGAAGCACACAAGAAGGAAGACTTCTTGGTGGAGGCATCGTGGATGAGACAGGTGGTCCAGGGAGAGAGGGAGTGTCCCATCACTGGAAGGGTGCTTCTACTTGGCTTTCATTTTTTAGGAATCCAGAGTAACCTTTCTCAAAGTATGTTCCATGGAACACTGGTCCTAATGGATCAGTAGCAAAAGGGTTCCATGATGAAATAAATTTGGGAAACCCTGGATATCTATCTTCATTCCCCTCTTTAGCATGTTAAAGGCTCTGAGAATTCCTGCAATGGAATAACTTTACTGTAATATTTAGGGCATTTCCCAAACTTAAAAGGCCATGATAAATGAGCATTTTTTTTTTCTCATGATTCCAATGATTCTACACACTTGGTACTCTGTGGGGAATATTTATGGGCAATTGGCCCTAAACTTATAAACTTTAAATTCTGGTCTTCTTTGTGGCTCAGATGGTAAAGAACCTACATGCAATGTGGGAGAACCAGGTTCGATCCCTGGAGAAGGAAAAGGCCACCCAATTCACTATTCTTGTCTGGAGAATTCCATGGACAAAGGAGCCTGGTAGGTTATAGTCCACAGGGTTGCGAAGAGTTGGATGTGACTGAGTGACTAACACTTACATTTGCCCTCCTTTTGATTTTCTCGTGTGTATATCATGGTGGAGGCAGGGATTGGACTGTGGTCTCTAGGGTCACTTCCAACTCAGTAATTTTCCCATGAGGCAGAAGGAACTTTAAACAGCAGGAGGGGCGAGAGGTGCAGAGGGCAGGTGTCGATAACCAAGCCTCTTGTTTGTGAAGCTGAGATCCTGCTCTCTAAGAAGGACGTGGACTCTGGGTCCTCAGGAGGCAGGTGCCCTGTTGTTCTGTCCACTGCACCACCAGAACCTGGCATAGGCTGCTCAGGGGTGGAGGTGGCTGGGAGGGGAGATGGCTAGGCTGTCATGGGCAGTGAGAGGAACATGCTTAGCCTTGACCCCTCTCCAGTCCCCTCAGCCAGCTTAGGACTCCCAGGTCCAGCCAGCCTGACACCCCAGGGAGCCAACCAAGGCCCAAATGTATCTCCTTTGTACCTTCAGCTCCCAGGGGCAGGCCAGGCAAGGACAGCGGGAGGCAGGACCCTCCAGCACCACCCCCTACTCAAAGAATGGTCCAGATCATGCTGCTGCTGCTGCTAAGTCGCTTCAGTCATGTCTGACTCTGTGCGACCCCAAAGACAGGAGCCGACCAGGTTCCGCCATCCCTGGGATTCTCCAGGCAAGAACACTGGAGTGGGTTGCCATTTTCTTCTCTAATGCATGAAAGTGAAAAGTGAAAGTGAAGCCACTCAGTCGTGTCCAATTCTTAGCGACCCCATGGACTGCAGCCCACCAGGCTCCTCCATCCATGGGATTTTCCAGGCAAGAGTACTGGAGTGGGGTGCCACTGCCTTCTCCAGGTCCAGATCATGAACGCTAGACAAGCCTGGGCTGGATCCTGGGTCTGTTCTCATAAACTTTGACCTTCGGCAGGTCAAATGAGATAATAATATCTCAGCATCTTAGTCTCCTCACCTGTTATGTAAGGAGGGCCCGTGCCTATCCTGGGGTGGGGGTGGGGTGGAGCTGTGAGGCCTAAGCAGGGTAACGTGTAACATGCAGGGCCTGACGCTGGCTGGCATCACCTCCTGCCTGCTGCATGCCTAGAATACTGCCATCGGGCTCCACTTTGTCCTGACTGGTTCTCTGTTAAGATCTGAGACACCCTGGACTCATCATCAGGAGGGGTGATCATGGGGGGAGACAGCGTGAGAGCTCTGGGCTCTAGGGGTCGGGGAGAGGGATATGGGGAGGGCAGGAGAGCACCACGGATATAGAGTCAGTACTCAGAGATTTATCTCCGGAGTCCTGAGCTCAACACCACAGGCACCCAGGCAGCAGTGAGTAAGATCTGGCCATGGGAGTCTGTGATCAAGCAGGCAGTGAAAACCTGTACTGTGGAGGCCTAGAGGACAGGGCAAGCTTCTCAGGATGTCTCTGTGTGTGTGTGTGTGTGTGTGTGTGTGTATGTGTTTGCATGCATGCCAAGCAGAGACAGGCAGGGTTGAGAGACACAACACAGAGACACACCATGTGCCCGAGGGGATGATGAGAGGGCCAGGGACACTTGCAGAGGATCAGGGTTCAGTGGATGCCAGTTAGAAATCAGCCACAAACTCACCAAAGCCAGCCTCCCCCCAGGGCATCAGGACAAGGTGCTGGTGCAAAGGGTTCACTGTCAGGAGCCAGGGTCCCTGCAGGAGACAGACGCCTCTGCTCTGAGATGGAGTCACACTTGGATTCCAGCTCTGGCCCCGAGGGGTCCTGGGCACCTCCCTTCCCTCTCTGGGGCTCTGTGTCCTCAGCATTGTTTCTGTGTGTGAGTTTCTGGGGTTGGAATGGAAATGACCAAGGCTCCTCCCAGTTCCTGTGGTCTGTTGGTTCTCCCTACTTCCCAGATGCTCTTTACTGGGGTCGGGATGCCCATTTCCAGCTGCCATAATTGTTGACTGCTAATAGCATATTGAATAGCAAGAAGAGATAAGAAAGCCTTCTTCAGCGATCAGTGCAAAGAAATGGGAAAAAACAGAATGGGAAAGACTAGAGATCTCTTCAAGAAAATTAGAGATACCAAGGGAACATTTCATGCAAAGATGGGCTTGATAAAGGACAGAAATGGTATGGACCTAACAGAAGCAGAAGATATTAAGAAGAGGTGACAAGAATACACAGAAGAACTGTACAAAAAAGATCTTCACGACCAAGATAATCAGGATGGTGTGATCACTCATCTAGAGCCAGACATCCTGGAATGTGAAGTCAAGCGGGCCTTAGGAAGCATCACTACGGACAAAGCTAGTGGAGGTGATAGAATTCCAGTGGAGCTATTTCAAATCCTGAAAGATGATGCTGTGAAAGTGCTGCACTCAATATGCCAGCAAATTTGGAAACCTCAGCAGTGGCCACAGGACTGGAAAAGGTCAGTTTTCATTCCAATCCCAAAGAAAGGAAGTGAAAACAGTGTCAGACTTTATTTTGGGGGGCTCCAAAATCACTGCAGATGGTGACTGCAGCCATGAAATTAAAAGACGCTTACTCCTTGGAAGAAAAGTTATGACCAACCTAGACAGCATATTCAAAAGCAGAGACATTACTTTGCCGATTAAGGTCCATCTAGTCAAGGCTATGGTTTTTCCTGTGGTCATGTATGGATGTGAGAGTTGGACTGTGAAGAAGGCTGAGTGCCAAAAAATTGATGCTTTTGAACTGCGGTGTTGGAGAAGACTCTTGAGACTCTCTTGGACTGCAAGGAGATCCAACCAGTTCATCCTAAAGGAGATCAGTCCTGGGTGTTCATTGGAGGGACTGATGCTGAACTTGAAACTCCAATATTTTGGCCACCTCATGCAAAGAGTTGACTCATTGGAAAAGACCCTGATGCTAGGAGGGATTGGGGGCAGGAGGAGAAGGGGCCGACAGAGGATGAGATGGCTGGATGGCATCACTGACTCGATGGACATGAGTTTGAGTGAACTCCGGAAGTTGGTTATGGACAGGGAGGCCTGGTGTGCTGTGATTCATGGGGTCGCAAAGAGTTGGACACGACTGAGTGACTGAACTGAACTGAAGGGCTCACAGCTGCCCCCTTTAAATTTTAGGTTTAAATGACACTCCAGGGACTTCACTGGTGGTCCAGTGGTTGAGAATCCACCTTGTAATGCAGGGGATGCAGGTTTGGTCCTTGGTTGGGGAACTAGGCTCCCACATATTTTGGAGCAACTAAGGCTGCATGCTCTGGAGTCCATGTGCCCTGACTACTGAGCTCATCTACCACAACGATAAAGTCCACGCACCACAGTGAACAATCCCGTATGCCACGACGAACACCCCGCATGCCACAACTAACACCCAACACAGTCAAATAAGTAAATACAGATATACATATGCATATACAGATATACATATGCACACACATATACATGTAGAGGGGCTTCCCAAGTGGCTCAGTGGTAAAGAACCTGCCTGCCAATGCAGGAGACACAAGAGACTCGGGTTTGATTCCTGGGTCAGGAAGATCCCCTGGAGGAAGAAATGGCAACCTCCTCTCCAGTGTTCTTGCCTGGAGAATCCCATGGACAGAGCTTTAGTACATGGGGTCTTAAACAGTCAGACACAACTGAGCCAGTAGACAACAACAACAATTATATATATATATAATATTAAGAATCTTTTATATATAATCTTTATATATATATGTAATATTAAGAATCTTTTATATATAATCTTTATATATATATGTAATATTAAGAATCTTTTATATATAATCTTTATATATATATGTAATATTAAGAATCTTTTATATATAATCTTTATATATATATGTAATATTAAGAATCTTTTATATATAATCTTTATATATATATGTAATATTAAGAATCTTTTATATATAATCTTTATATATATATGTAATATTAAGAATCTTTTATATATAATCTTTATATATATATGTAATATTAAGAATCTTTTATATATAATCTTTATATATATATGTAATATTAAGAATCTTTTATATATAATCTTTATATATATATGTAATATTAAGAATCTTTTATATATAATCTTTATATATATATGTAATATTAAGAATCTTTTATATATAATCTTTATATATATATGTAATATTAAGAATCTTTTATATATAATCTTTATATATATATGTAATATTAAGAATCTTTTATATATAATCTTTATATATATATGTAATATTAAGAATCTTTTATATATAATCTTTATATATATATGTAATATTAAGAATCTTTTATATATAATCTTTATATATATATGTAATATTAAGAATCTTTTATATATAATCTTTATATATATATGTAATATTAAGAATCTTTTATATATAATCTTTATATATATATGTAATATTAAGAATCTTTTATATATAATCTTTATATATATATGTAATATTAAGAATCTTTTATATATAATCTTTATATATATATATATAATATTCTTAATCACACACACAAAGACATTCCCTCCCCCAACCCTGCAGCCAATGACTGGCTGGCATGGGGTAGAAAAGGCCTACCCCTGGCCTGATGTTGAGACCCAGTCTGTGCTTCTGAATCGACACCAGTGGGATCTGCTGAAACCAGCGGGCAGCTGAAACCACCTCTGTCTTTGGCTTATTTCCCCTGCCCTGTCCTGCTTCTCCTGCTCTTCTCCTGAGACTCAGTTCAGTTCCGTTCAGCCGCTTAGTCGTGTTCAACTCTTTGCGACCCTATGGACTGCAGCATGCTAGGCCTCCCTGTCCATCACCAACCCCTGGAGTTTACTCGAACTCCTGAGACTGCTCCCTCATAAGCCAGTTATGCCAAATCCTTGTCTCAGGCTCCACTTCTAGATAACCTGATAGGAGACCCTCTTTCTTTGTTTACACTGTGGGGTCCACTCACCTGGCCTGGGACCTCTGCTCTGAGCTCCAGCCAGGTCGTGCCCTCTGGATCTGCCTCAGTCCCACGGAGACAGCGCCAGAAGATCAGAACATCTTTACAACGTTAGACTTTGGATATTTTCTGTCCTGGCCCCACCCCCTGCTTCACGGCCCAGATGAGCTGCCAAGTCCTTCCCATCCCCCAGACCCAGGCAAGTGAAGCTCTCAGTAACTTCCGCACGTCTTTCCTTATAGTTGCAAATTTCCTTTGGAAAGTAAAATGTTGACAATTGTGCAGGTCAGAAGACTTTTATAAAAAAGTCTTTTTAAAAAGTATTTATTGATTAATTTGGCTGCCCTGGGTCTTAGTTGTAACATGGGGAATCTATAGTTGCAGCATGTGGGATCTAGTTCTCTGACCAGGGATGGAATCCAGGGACCCTGCATTGAGAATGTGGAGTCTTAGTCACTGGGCAATCAGAGACACCCCTAAAAGACTTTTTAATTCTGGAAATTTTCAATAATTCACAAAAGTAGAGAGAATGGCTCTGTCAATTCCCAGGGACAACTGTCAGCTCTCTGAATCCTGTTTCTCTATTCCCACTCCTTCCCAGCGGTAAACAAACCTCAGATATCCTACCATTTTATTTGGAAATATTTTTGGCATGTGTGCGTGCTAAATCACACAGAGAAATGATGCAGAGCCAAGTGGCCACCCTGGATTATTGAGTCACTTCAATCATGTCTGACTGTGACCCCAAGGACAGTTGCCCCCCAGGGTCCTCTGTCCATGGGAATTCTCCAGGCAAGAATACTGGAATGGGTTGCCATTTCCTCCTCCAGGAGATCTTCTTGACCCAGGGATTGAATCTCCATCTCTTGCATTGCAGGCAGATTCTTTACCATTGAGCCACTGGGAAGCCTCAAACATTTTAGTATTTAAAATATAGTGAAAGTCACTCAGTTGTGTTCGACTCTTTGCGGTCCCAAAGACTGTATAGTCCATGGAATTCCAGACCAGAATACTGGAGCGGGTACCTGTTCCCTTCTCCAGGGGATCTCCCCAATCCAGGACTCGAACCCAGGTCTCCCACATTACAGGCAGATTCTTTACTAGCTGAGTCACTGTTGAAGCCCATTTAAAAGATAAGGACTCTAAAAATAAGTATGACCACACGTCACAATTGAAAAGTTAAAACCAGTGAAGACCTGCTGCTCCAAGGGGCCTGTTTCTGGGCAATGCACTTGCCCTGAAGCCATGCAGAGCTCTGTGCTGGGTTAGATGGCAGCCCTCTTGGAGGAAAAGTTCAACACCAGGAGGCAGGAAAATCTCTTTTTCTCCCAGTTCTTGCTACTTACTACATATTGAATATCTACTCAGCGTTCAAAGTTCTCTGACTGTCTCGTCAACATCTTGTGACCTTTGATTTGCTTGACTCAGGATCCAGACCCATAAGGTGCATTAGGCTGGAGGGTGGAGCTGTCTCACTCTGCCTGGCGCCCCGTCCACATGCTGCCCCTAGCTTGGCGTCCGCATTCTGGAAGGTGAGCAGACCCTTGCCAGGTGGTTCTGGTGAAGGCGGTATGGGCGGGCTTTGACCGCCCTCAGCTCCCACCTTGTAGTGTTAGTTGCTTCAGTCATGTCTGACTCTTTGTGACCCCATGGACTGTAGCCCGCTGGGCTCCTCTGTCCATGGCATTTCCCAGGCAAGAATACTGGTACTGGAGTGGGTTGCCACTTCCTTCTCAGGGGATCTTCCCAACCAGGGATAGAACCTGGGTCTTCTGTATTGCAGGCAGATTCTTTACTGTCTGAACCACCAGGGAAGCCTTAGCTGACCACTCTCAGCTCCCACCCTAGGCTCCTCTTTTTCCCTCTAGCTTCTCTCCCTGAGCTGCTAATGCCAGATGGGAGTGGGGGTGGGGGCAGAGAAGCGATGCAGAGCCAAGCGGCCACCCTGGATAGTCACCTACACTACACTTGCTGACTTCAGAGCTGTCTCTGGGGCCCAGACTGCCTGAGTTCAAATCTCTCTTCTGTTACCGAGTCCAAGATCTCTCTGCTCACTGCACAACAGCCAATGAATCTGAGAAATGAGGGGTTGAGGCAAGGAAGAAACTTTATTCGGAAAGCCAACTGTCTGAGAAGATGGCAGGCTAGCTACTCAAAATAACCATCTTATTGGGGTCTGGATGCCAGGTTCTTTTATGGATCAGATGCACCCACTCAACACACACAACTTTAGTTCATGGGATGAAGTTTTTCCAGAATCTGTGGCTTTTCACTGGGCTAGAGGCTTCTGCTTGACCACTTTTACTTACGCACAACATATAACACACACACACAAACCACCTCATGCCCTTATTCATTAACTGATCCACTCATTTATAAAACATTTAACAAGCACTTGCCACCGGCCAGGCGCTGTGCCATGTGCTAGGGGGTCAGGGCTGAACAAGACACTGCCGTCTTTGAGGAACTGGGAGGTTGTGGTCCATGGAATCATGGCCCAGAAGATGTCCACGCCTTGATCACTGGAACCAGTGAATATGTCACCTTCCACAGTAGAAAGGATTTGCAGGGGGATTAAGTTAAGGGTCTTGAGAAAGGGTGGTTATCCTGGCTTGTCTGGTGGGTCCCATGGAATCACAGGTGTGTGTGCTAAATCGCTTCAGTGGTGTCCGATTGTCAGTCTTTGCAATCCTTTGGACTGTAGCCCACCACGATCCTCTGTCCATGGGGGTTATCCAGGCAAGAATACTGGAGTAAGTTGCCATTTCCTCCTCCAGAGGATCTTCCCCAACCCAGGGATCGAACCTGCATCTATGTCTCCTGCCCTGGAGGCAGGTTCTTTACCAATAACACTATCTGGGAACCCCTTGTGATCCCAAGCGTCCTTCCTTATAAGAGAGATGCAAGAGAATCAGGGTCAGTTAGAAAGATTGGCAGGGCTACGCTGCTGGCTTTGAAGATGAAGGAGGGGTTCAGAAGCCAAGGAATGCATCAGCCCCTTGAGGCTAGAAAATGAGAGGAAATGAATTCTCCAGAGCCTCCCCAAGAAATTCAGCCCTGCCCATAGACTCGCAGACTTCCTGACCTCCAGGAAGTGGGAGAGTATTAGTTGCTCAGTCGTGTCTGACTCTTTGTAACCCCATGGACTGTAGCCCACAAGCATCTTCTGTCCATTGACTTCTCCAGGCAAGAATACTGGAGTGGGTTGCCATTCCCTTCTCTAGAGGATCTTCCGGACCCAGGATTTGAACCCGAGTCTCCTGCACTACAGGCCCTGTGCTGGGCTCTCAGCACTCCTGCATATCTAGGGTCCTGTCCTTGCCCCTCCAGACTATCATCTGTCTCCCTGATCATCACCACCACTGCGTTCTGTCAGTTTCTTGTCCACTATAGTAATTGGTCGCAGCAGTGACAGGAAAATGATGGAATGCAGTGGGGGTGATGACCAGGGAGACAGGTGATAGTCTGGAGGGTGGGGATGGGACCCTAGATATACAGGTGTGCTGAGAGCCCAGGATGAGCCAGTAAGGCTTCCCGGAGGAAGCGGTGTCTACACCGAGGTCTGAAGGAGGGTTGGAAGCTAAGAGGGACAAATAGGAGAGTGGGGGGCAGGCAGGGAACAGAAGGGTGTCACAGAGGTTAAGTATGGCTTCTGGGTGAAGTGTAAGAAGAGGCAGGCAGAGTCAAGGCTGCAGAAGCGAGTGGGCTGGGTTCTATAAACCTTCCAAGAGCATCTTAGACTTTAGCCTGAGAGTGAGGAGAGCTCCTACTGACTTTAAGCAGAGCAATACATGCTTTTGTATTTAAAATCTCTCGGGCTGTATCTAGTTCAGATATGGGCTGACCTAGCTTGGGTCTGAGGACAGAGGTTAGGGGTCAGGAGTTGATGCCACGATGCAGGTGAAAGATGAAGGTTCACAGGTGCTGGGAAGAAGGATGGATGGGGACTGAGTCGAGAAAGCTGAACAAAGAGAATCAGTGGGGCACGATTACACCTGGGGCTCAGGCAGAGGCGAAACTAAGAATGAGTCTCAAATTTTGTCTTGGGAAGCTGCCAAGTCTGTAGCAACATTGATTGATAAATGGTGTGAGTTTCACTGTAGTGGAATGTGAAAGTGGATGCTGAAGCTCTCAGAGGAGAGCTCTGGGTAGAAGAACAGGGATTTGGGAATGGTCAGGATGGGGATAGATGAGATCAGGGATTTTGCTGATGTCTGTCATCCTCAGAGCCTGGATACACAGCCAATAAGCCTCTACTGAATAAACCATGAAATGAAGCAAGAGCAGTGGATAAGATCTCCCAGGGGATGTGTAGAGTTCATAGAGGTGAGTCCAGTGCACAGAGGAGTGACCCCAGAGACTACAGCCCGCCCGGCCCCTCTATCCATGGAATTCTCCAGGCAAGAGTACTGGAGTGGATAGCCATTCCCTTCTCCAGGGGATCTTCTCAATCCAGGGAAGGTTTTTAATGAATATACCACGATTTGCTTACCTATTCTATCGTGGATGAACATTTGAGATGTTTCAAGTTTTTGCCTTTTATGAGTAGAGCTGTCATAACAAACTCGTGTACATGTCTGGTTTGATAGATATATTCACTCACTTCTGTTGGGTGAGTGAGTAAACAATCCGACAACAGAATTGTTGGGTTATATACTGTATGCTTTAACATATCCTGTCAAACATTTCTTTTCCCCCAAAGTGGCAGCATCAAAACATACTCCCACCAGTAATCTATAAGATGAGCTCCCCAAATTCATCAATATATGAGTAGTCAGTCTTTTTAAATTTCAGCCATTTTGGCATGTCGGGGTAGCTCTTTGTGGGTTTTACTTTGTATTTTTCCAGTGGCTAAAGATGCTGAACACACTTACTGGTCATTTTGAGATCTTTTTCTGCAGAGTGCCTATGCAGGTTCCTTGTCCATTTTAAATTAAGTTGCCTCCTTTTTCCTTAATTTTAGGAGCTATTTATATATTTTGTATTCAAGTCCTCTGTCAGATATTACGTGTTTTAAAATCTCTTTTCAGTCTGTAGAGCACTTTCATACTTATTTTTTAATAAATGCTGCTGCTGCTGCTGCTGCTGCTAAATCACTTCAGTCGTGTCCAACTCCGTGCGACCCCACAGATGGCAGCTCACCAGGCTCCCCCGTCCCTGGGATTCTCCAGGCAAGAATACTGGAATGGGTTGCCGTTTCCTTCTCCAATGCATGAAAGTGAAAAGTGAAAGTGAAGTCGCTCAGTCGTGCCCGACTTCGTGACCCCATGGACTGCAGCCTACCAGGCTCCTCCAACCATGGGATTTTCCAGGCAAGAGTACTGGAGTGGGTTGCCATTGCCTTCTCCGATTTTTAATAAATAGAAGTTCTTAATTTCAATAAACACTAATTTCTAAATCTTTTCTTTTATGATTAGTTTTTGTGTGTGTGTGTCCAACTTGAAAAATCCTTGCTTATCCCAACGTACTGAAGATAGTTTCTTCCTTTTTTTTTTTTTTAAAGAAACTCCTTTTAAGTTGTAAAATTTAGGTCTATGACCCATCTTGACTTAATTTTTATGTATGGTATGTGATGTAGGAATTGTGTTTCACTTTTTCCCTATAACCAAATCCAATTGCTTCAGCATAATTTATTGAAAAGAATATCTTTGTCCATTGAGTCACAGTGGAGCCTTTGTCGTAAATCAAGTGAACTATATAGGTGAGGGTCTGTTTCTGAACTCCATTGACCTAATTGTCTAGTCACTAAAAACTATGCTGTCTTGGTTACTATTGCATTATAGTAAGTTTTGAAATCTGGTAGTTAAAGTCATCCAACTTTGTTTTTCTTTATGGTTTTCTTGAATATTTTAGATCCTTATGAATATTTTAGAATTTCCATATGAACTTTAGAATTAACTTGTCAATTTCTCCCCAAATAAAACTGTTGGAATTTTGAATGGGAATGTATGAAGTCTACAGGAAAATTTGGAGATAAATGGCATTTTAACAAAATTTTGAGCTTTCCAATCCATGAACATAGTATGGCTCCTCATTTATTTAGAGCATCGTTAATGTCTCTTTAGTAGTTTTCAGAATTCTTCTGCTTCATTGTTAATTATGTCTTCAGCTCCTATTTCCTCTCAGCGGCAGGACTTAATATTGCCAGTTAAGGTAACTCAGTCACCTCCCCTGACTTCCAGTCCAGAAGCATGATCTTCCTTGCTGGTTTTGCATGGTGGCCACTGTCTCCACTCTTATTTACTGTTATGCTTCAGTCTCATACAACTCACATTGCGGGTCAGCCCTCTTAGCCTCTTGTGCTTTCCCCCGGGGGACACGGGAAGCTTTCTGATGCTTTTACTCATACCCACATGGGAGTGTAGGGCTCCATGTCCTGTCATCAGGCACGCCCTTGGTCATTTCAATTCCACATTCTGGCTCCATGCTGTCTGGACATGGGGCATCTCTAGGGGCCTTGCCGTCTCCGCATGTTACAGCCAGGGATGTGAAGAAGCACCAGTTCTTTAATTCCTCCTAATTGATCTGTGGTTTTTGGCCATCTCTGTGAAACTTAGTTAACAGGGCACAGAGATGGTAAAATCCCAGCCTGGGGCTAAGCCTTCTCTTCCTCCTCTTTCTCCCTCCTCTCTCCAAACGTCTCCCCTCAATTCAGAAAAGTCTCTAATCTCCTCTATGTGTGGCAGGAAAACCATTCTTAAATATACCAACACATTCCTCCCAACTTTATTTAGTTGGGTTCTTCAACTCTCAGCTCTATGTCCTCAAGTCCCTGGTCTTGATTTTGAAGCCAAATTCTGTTGTGATCCCCACCCGACCCTGCACACGCATGACCCCAGGATGGAAGGACTCCTTAAAAGGGGGCCCTTCTTACCCTACTTTCGTCTCCACTCTGACTCATTAGCACTTAGCCACCTAGCTGACTACTTCCTCTGGGAAGACCTTGTGGGAGAAGAAACATTAAAATAAGGTTTTGAAGATGGAGCAGAAGTTTGTTAAATGAAGAAGAGGGGTGCTGAGAAATGCAGTCCTGCCCCAGTGTCTGGGATGAAGAAACAGGAGAAGGGACGGGAGAGAGTTGGTGGAATGCACTTGGGTTTGGACTGTGGGGAACTGCAGGGTAAGAGCACAGACCCTGAGGTCAGAGGAAGCTGGGTTCAGATTCTGGCACTGACTTTTACTAGCTTGGTGGCCCCGTGCACATTATTTAACCTCTTCCAGGTTCCCTGTCTTCAGTGGTAGAGTGGAGACATGAATGCCTGCTTAGTTAGGTTCAGGTGGGGACAGAACAAGGGTGAGGATCACACCACACAGAGCCCAGCCTCCAGAGGTGCCCTTGTGCTGTGACGGTAAGACAGTTCCCCAGGTCTCCTGATCAATATGAGACAACCCTTTAAAGCCCCCAAAGTTAAAACAAAACAAGTCATTGCTATGAGACCAGATCAAGTTGTAAGCACAGTTTATTTCCCTCTGGTATGAGAGACAAGCCACCTGCCAGGGCCTCTAAACACCAGGTGGAAATGTCCCCTTGGCCTGGAGACCCAGTCCAACTCATCATACCTTCAGAGGTGGGTTTCTCCTCAGGCTGGGCGGGTGGAGGGGGGCGGGCGTGGTGGGAGAGGGAGCAATGAGAGGCCAGGGGGGGTCCTGAGCCTCCCTCCAGCCCTGGAGGGTGTGCAGGGCTGAGGCAATAGGGCCTCCAAACAGTTCTGCAGGCAGCTGGGGTCGGGGCACATGCCTGACTTAGACTTTAGACTTCTGGGAGCCCAGGGGAACTGTAAGTGTCTTAAATGTCATCTGGTTCAACACTTGCTTTTCCAGGCGGGAAAACTGAGGCCTGATGACATGTCAGCAGATTACAGAGCTGGTCCTGGGGCCTGTGACCAGAGGCCAGGCCACCGCCGTTTGGCTCTGTGACCTCTGCAGCTGAACTCAGTTCTCCCTTCTGGAGGATTCTGGGCTCTCTGAGCTTAAGGACTGTCCCAAGGCCTGAGGGCCAGGGCGGCCCTTGAACCCGTGCCCCAGCGAGGCCAGGGTTTCCAAAATGAGTAGAGAGAAATCCAGGGCGGCATCAGGAGGCATTTTCTGATGAAGGGAGGCGCCCAGGGCGCAGAGGGACACATACCCTTGACATCAACTAGCTTTTTTAGGAAATAAACCACTGCGGGAAATGTGTGGGACAGACATCCCCAGGGACTCCCCTTGGTGCCACAACATGAGAGGACTGGGGCGGCGGGCTGCCGGAGAGGCTGGGCCCGGGATCGCGGGGTGGGGAGGGTGGAGGAACGTGGGGAGGGAAAAGGGGGACGGGGGAAAGTGAGGGAGGCTGGGCTCCAACCCCCAGAGCGACCGTCTACTCTGAAGACTCCTTGGGTATATATGCCACATTATCGTAGGCGGGGGGAGGAGAGGCTGCGGGGCTAGGAATGTTGAAGTCTGTGCTGAAGGCATTCGGCAGGAAAATCACAGGCTGCAAAGCAAAAGAAAACAAACCCAGGCAATCCTGGTGGCTCCGGCGCCTTCAGGGAGCTGTTGCAATAGTGCCCTCTTGTGGGAATTATGAGAACAGCGCCCTAGTAGTGAACGCTCCAAGGATGAATTGGCCCCACTCATCAGTTCAACTAAATTTCCAAAAAGTATTTGCTGAAGTCAACTATGATCTGGGCATTGGAGGCACAGCAACGAAACTGACAGGAGTCTCATTTCTCTAAGAACTAAGGTTCTGGATTTCTTTGTCTCTGGACAGCCCTACACTGGTCCAAGGCTTGGATACCACAGCGCCGCCCGCCATCCTTGCAGCGTCTTTGCGGCGGCTTCCCTGCCTCCAACCCGTACCTCTCCGCCCCGCTCCCTGCCCTCGCAGTGGGCAAACCCTCTAGATTGATTTCCCTGAGCCCCACTCTACCAGCCCTACACTGGTCCAAGGCTTGGATACCACAGCGCCGCCCGCCATCCTTGCAGCGTCTTTGCGGCGGCTTCCCTGCCTCCAACCCGTACCTCTCCGCCCCGCTCCCTGCCCTCGCAGTGGGCAAACCCTCTAGATTGATTTCCCTGAGCCCCACTCTACCCACACTCCCCTCTGAGCGTACAGGCCTCTGCTCAGACTTTCAACAGCTCCACACCCCGTTTTGCACAAACCCACCTCCCAAGGGGGACCCCCACCCCGCCCCCGCCCGCACCACGGCCTGCGGGCTTGTTTCCGCGGAGGCTGACTTCCAACCGGTCCCCTTGCCACGAAGGCCCTTCCCCCATCCCCTCTGTCGGCACTGTCCTCCAGTTCGGGGAAAACGGAGGTCAACGCCCGCCAGAGTCGTGCTGCCCTTCCTGAAGCCCACGCCTCTTGACCCGTGCACTTCTGGAAGGTCCCACTCATCCCCGACAGCGATCCCCCTCGTCCCCAGAGCCCGCCTTCCGGGACTCCGCGTCCAGGCGCCAAGAGCAGCAGTGCCTTGATGCTGGCCCGCCCCCGTGGCCGCCCACGAGGAAACCTTCCCGCGGACACTCCTCTGAGTTCCCGGATGGACGAGTGGGGCGCTCTGTGCAGGGCGGGGCGGGGGGCGGCGTGAGGCACTCACCGCGTGAGCTTGGGCGCGAGTGGCTTGGCACCCAAAGTGGGTGGCAATGACTGCAATGAAGAACTCCAGGATGGTGAAGATGGTAAGCACGGCCAAATAGCCCCTGCCCACATCCTGGGGACCAAAACCCACAGTCAAGGCCAGCCGAGAATTCTAGAACAGAGGGGGAAAGGGGGCCCAGAGCAGCGAGAATAACGTGCCCCAGATCACACAGTCAGCTGATGGCAGAGCTGGAGCGGGTCCCCCTGCTGCGTGACACGTACTCTCCCTTGAACACACGTACTCTCCCTTGAACTCAAGATTGCTTCTCCGAGACCCGCCCCCTCCCCCAGCGCCCA
>SJYT01071659.1:597071-609878 GCA_006410635.1 Cephalophus harveyi
GCTGAGAATGTTGGTCCCCAGACTGATCCTCACCTGCAGGGGTAGAGATGGAGGGGAAGGAGGGGAGAGGGGAGGCGGGAGGAGGGGGAGGGACAGGAGGCCACAGCTCTGCCCCGGGAGCCTCCCACAGCAGGCCTCCCGCCGCCCCCTGGGTCCTCACACCCATGCCCATACCTGCGTCCTCCTTGACCTCCTTTCCTCCTGTGCTTCCCTGGGGACCTCAGGCGAATGGCCCTGCTGACCACTCCGCCGGGTCTTACCTTGCATCTCTTCTTAGAAGCTGCTGGGAAAGGGGCCCGACCTCCTTCAGGGCCTCTCTAAGTGGGGCCTGCAGAGGCTCCTTGCCCACCCATCACTATGCTCCATCCCTCAGGCCGAGCATCCTGAAGGTGCCGCTAGCCCACGGGCAGGGGTGGGGGAGGCCCTCTGCTGTGGTCACTGAGGTTGGGAGAAGTGCTGGGGTTCCACGCGGGCCCAGGTAGGGGCTGGCAGAGCAAGCAGTGCAGACGCCCGCAGGGCACCAGGCAGTGGAGACTCAGGGCTGTGAGCCTGAGGTCCGGGGAGCGGAGGTCTGGGCCTCACTCTCATCCGGGGGCTCTGGACTTGGGGCAAGTGGACCACTGGGTGGTCCAGGCGATGGTGGAGGGGTCACCCTCCCCGTGCTGCTGGAACCTGATGCTCTTTTGACCCACTAGCTGAAGCCTTCTGGTTAAACGGCCCTAGCCTTAAAGTGGGGACCACTCGTGGGTGGGCTGGGGACTGCAGGGTTTGCTCAGGTTCAAAGACCCCAACTCCTCTTTTTTTGGATGAGGTCGTTGAGATCAGAGCAGCCTCAGACGTAATCAGTTAACTGATGAATGAAAACTTCTGTTGAGCACCTGGTGCCTGCCAGACACTGTCCAGGGTGCTGTGAGCATGCGGCAGAGTAAATCAGCCCTCTCTCCCCGCCCCCATCCAGACTTCACAGCCTGGGGGTGGGAGATATAGGTTTGGTTCTGAGGGTTCCCTGTGTCCAGTCCTGTCTTATTACAATCCATTCTCTACCCAGCAGCTCTCAGGAGTGTAAACAGAGCACCGATTCTCCTGCTCCCTGGTGGCTCAGACAGTGAAAGATCTGCCTGTAATGCAGGAGACTCAGCTTTAATTCCTAGGTGGAGTAGATCCCCTGGCGAAGGGAATGGCAACCCACTCCAGTATTCTTGCCTGGAGAATTCAATGGACAGAAGATCCCTGTGGGCTACAGTCCATGGGGTTACAAAGAGTAGGACACAACTGAGCGACTAACACTTTCACTTCTCCCGCCCACACCTTGGGCTCCAACCTCAGTGGCCTCCCACTGCCCTGAAACTTGACTCCATCCACGAGTGTCTCCCCACCTTTCCCTCTTGGCTTAGCTCCTCCCATTCGGCCCCTGGTTTGCTGTGATCCAAGGTCCTGGCCTCTTCTCATCCTCTAGCCCGGGATAGTGGTCTCCAGGCCCCGGTATGACTGCTGCCCTCTGAACAACGGCTCAGCGACCCCTGCTCAGGGGCTGCAGACTCTCCCAGCTGAGCAGAATTCCTCATATCATCCCTGGGCTTTGTTCAGCACTGTTCACTCTGTAAAGACCTTATCTGTGTGGTGTGTTTTGTTTTAGGCGGGGTGGGGGGTGTCTTACCAGACATTAGAAGGTAAGCTCCATGAGGGCAGGGACTTGACTCTGGTGCGATGCTCAACACTCTCCCATCCAAAGCCTCCATCGCCCCCTGCCCTCCCCGCCAATCACCCGTGGAAGACATGGAGCTCTCTGAGATGTCGACCCAGTGCATCCCTAACTTCTCTGCACTTCCCTTCCAAGACTTTTGCCCTGGCCAAGTGGTCACACATAGTTTCCACAGTGACCCTGCCCACCGTCCCTCCTTGCATCCTCATGCTCTTCCTTCAGGATTTCTCAATCCCACATGCCCACCAAGGCCCAGCTCGGCCATCTCCTGTTCAGGAGGGCTTTTTGCCTCGTCCCTTTCTCTGGGCCATGAGCACTTCATCTGTGGGCCCTCACTTTTTCTGCCTCTGAGGGTATTCTGAAAGTGCGTCTTGGTTTCTTTTCTCCTGGAGGTAGGGCCGGGACTGTGTCTGGTTGTCTGGGTGTTCTCCCATGCCTGGCCTCCAGCAGCCCCCTATGGAGTGCTTGTTGAAGGAGCATCTTTGGAGGCAGAGCAGAGTGGAGCCTGGCTGTGGCCCCACCCTCACCCCTGGGTCTCCCATTCAGACTTACCAGGCAACTGGTGTGGTTCTTCTCAGCTGCCACTGAGAGGGACCCCGAGATGATGAACTGTGTGAGGAAGTGGATATCCTATTAGGCTTCAGCCAGGACACTGGGCAGGGCACACTATGCCTGGCACCATGGGTATCAAGGAGAGGCCAGCAGCCTCCTGGATGCCACCTTCTTGGCCTCCTGGCCAGGCACTTGGGATCACTCTGTGAGGGTGTCCCGTGGTTACTAGGGGCACCTGTCCAGGGAACTAGGGCCATGGCTTTCAAGATGAATGTTTTCACTGACATTGTGTCATCGATAGGGAAGGCATTGCTCCTTCAGACATTCACTCATCAGACATTTCCTGAGCAGCAGGCATGTGGCAAGATCCTAGCAGAGCTGAATAAGACAGACAAGATCTCTGCCTCTACCTCTCATGAGGCTTCTATTCTAATTCGGGAAGACGGGCACTTAACAAATAAACAATCAAGAACGCTTAGAAGTTTGAAGGATGGAAGCCGGGTAACTACAGATGTTTGGTGTCCTTAGCCCCTGCCTTCATCTCCTTCATTCCATCCTCTTTTGGGGGGAGCAGGCTAAGCTCTATGCTGGGAGCTTTTCACACACGAGAGTGGGGTCTGGGTCAGGTCATGATAAGGGTTTGTGGTTGAGAGTTAAATTTAGGCTCAGGCCCCCACCCAGGAGCGGCTGTGCCCAGGAGAACGTGGTGGAGGGTCAGCCTGGGCACAGACCCCGCCCAGAGGGCCCAGGCACTCACGCAGGCTCCTCCCCAGAAGGGGACGCCGCCTTCGATGAAGAGCATCCCCACGTGGCCGCGGCGGACCATGAGCAGGACGCCGCCGAAGCCCAGGTGGATAAGGCCGATGAGAATCTGCACTGTCTGCGGGGAGGGACGGCGGCTCAGCCAGGCGGGCGCGGCGGGCTCCACACCGCCCCCTGCCGGCCGCAGAGGAGAGCGTGGCAGGGCCCTGCAGTCCCGCTTTGAACCCTCAGCAACTCGGAAATAAACTCAAGATTCCCTTCTTTTAAGAAGACATCATTATAACAACTGTGAAAGACGGTATTTTAAGATGGAAAGCCAGTTCCCCACAGCTTTCAGGGCCCACCCTTCTGTTTCCATGTCTCCACGGGTTTGCCTTTTGCTCTGACCAGGTCTCAAGCATACTGTATTGCCAATTGGTTTCTCAGCCCTCATGTCAATGGCTCAGTATTCCTCGTGCTGACTGCCTCACCGCTTCCTCCTTGTGTCCCTGCAGCCTGCACAGATATCTCCTTGGGTGTTTTTCTCACTGGAGTGTCATTGATGCATCCCAGTCACGTGCAGGAGCTGCTGCCTACCAGCTGGAATCCGGACTTAGGTTTTATATTGATTAATCAATTAATTAAAGGAGTGGTTTCCCAGCACCCCACTGATCATTCTCAGAAGCGGGATGGTTTTCCAAGGATGAGAACAATGTGGACTTCTGGTTCATGCTGCCACGTTTCTTCCTAAGTGGGTGGGTTTTTTTGGTTTGTTTGTTTTGTTCTTTTGTTTTAAGTATTTATTTATTTGGCTGCTTTGGGTCTTGGTTGAGGCATGCAGGATCCTTCATCACGCAGCATGGATTCTCTAGTTGGAGCATGCAGGCTGCAAAGTGCACAAGCTTCAGTAGTTGTGGCAGGCAGGCTATGGGATCTTACTTCCCCAACCAGGAATTGATCCCTCATCCACCTGCCTTGCAAGGCAGATTCTTAACCACCAGGGAAGTCCCTGTTTTCCAAATGGTTTTGGTAATGACTGAATCTAGAACTGAGTGGAAAGGGACATTAATGGCTGCTGAACTCAGGCTCTGTCTAATCCAGGTGGTGGTGGTGGTTCAGTCACTAAGTAGTATCCACCTCTTGTGAGCCCATGTACTATAGCCTGCCAGGCTCCTCTGTCCATGGAATTCTCCAGGCAAGAATACTGGAGTGGGTTGCCAATTCCATCTCCAGGGAATCTTCCCGACCCAGGAATCAAACCCGGGTCTCCTGCATTGCAGGCATATTCTTTACCGATGGAGCTACAAGGGAGGATCCTAATCCAGGAACCTGTCCATCTCCTGACTTCTAAATGGACTCCCTTCGTGATGAGGTGCTCCCTGTGGTCCATTTATGGGCAGTTCAGGCTGTAGAATGGTATCTTAGGATCATGTGCTATATATGTATGTCTTCCTAACATGAGAGTCAAGCATTTGTACATTTAAAGGCGTGACCCCTTGAACCCTCTCTTTCCTTCTCTCTTCGGTCACATGTCTTCCATCTTTTTGGTGCCCTTTATGGGCAGCACGTCCCAGCTGCCAAGGCTGCTCTCCTCCTCCGGTCCTTCCCCTGCTACTGGACCAACATTGCTACTGCAGTTACTCCTCGTAAGACACCGGCTGCCACTTAGCAAATGCCTGTCTGCACTAAGCGATGTGCTGGGTGTTTTACAGACATTATCTCTTTTAACCCTAATGTGATGAGGTAGGTATCCTAAAATTACTATCCTGATTTCAGAAATGAGGAAGTTGGGGAAAATGAGGTTCAGAGATATTCAGTAATTTGTGCGAGGTCTCCCAGCTAGGAAGTGGCAGGCCAACTAACTCTAAAGCCAGTATTCTCCCTGGCTGACGCTCCCTAGAACCTATATATATATAGTTTCTCCTTTTTATATTTTTCAGCAATTTGCATTTGTCTCAGCAAAGCCCTTTGGGGGTCATTGTTTCCCAGAGTCTGGTCTGAGATTTCCAGTCTCCAGCAATGGATCCACCATCTTTGTCCATTGCTTCTAGTCCATTCCTGCCCCAGTGGGGTTGGTGCAGCCTTTAGGCTCCTAAGTTCCAGCATATTCAAGCTCGAGCCTTGGGCCAGCGACTTAGCATTGATGAGCCTAAGCTCCCTAATCTGTCCAATGGGAACTATGATCCCTGTCTCACAAGTGGTGATGAGACCCTAAGGAGACAATGAGTGCAAATTCTTTGGCCCAGTGTGCTCACCTCTCGATGGAGAAGGCAATGGCAACCCACTCCAGTACTCTTGCCTAGAGAATCCCATGGACGGAGGAGCCTGATAGGTTACAGTCCATGGGATTGCTAAGAGTAGGACACGACTGAGCGACTTCACTTTCATTTTTCACTTTCATGCATTGGAAAAGGAAATGGCAACCGACTCCAGTGTTCTTGCCTGGAGAATCCCGGGGATGGGGGAGCCTGGGGGGCTGCCGTCTATGGGGTGGCACAGAGTCGGACACGACTGAAGCGACTTAGCAGCAGCAGCAGCAGCAGTCATTTGTTCACTGGTTTACTCTCTGTCAGCTCTGCAGAATGGTCCTTGTCGGCCTGGTGCACGGCTGCATCCTCAAGTCCTCACTAAGCATCTACCAATTGCTGCCCTGGTGGCTCAGACAGTAAAGAATCCACCTGCAATGCAGGAGACCTGGGTTTGATCCCTGGACTGGGAATATCCCCTGGAGGAGGGCATGACAACCCACTCCAGTATTCTTGACTGGAGAATCCCCATGGACAGAGGAGCCTGGCGAGCTGCAGTCCATAGGGTCGCAAAGAATCAGACACGACTGAGCGACCAAGTGTAGCACATTATCTCCAAGGTGCATGAGCGCTCCCTCCTTGCCCAGCACCTATGCCCCGGGTGGTCGGAGAGGCTGTTCTTACCCCTAAAGCCTTGGGCTCTCCGGTCAGGAATGTCTCCCCGGGCCGCAGGTCTGGTGGCTGGGTGACCCGTGGTGTCTGCGCCCCCAGCGGCGGCTCCTCGTACTGCATGATCCCTGGAGGCTGGCACAGGGAGGTGGGCAGGATGGCTGGGGGCGAGCGGAGGCCGCTGGCGTTGCTGGGTGGGATGACGACAAACACCCCATTGCTGGAGGGAGCCGTGGACATCGTGCTCAGAGAGCCTGGGAGACAGAGGCTCCGGAAATAATAATGATAGTGATGATGGTTACATATCTGCATAAGAGCTTGTCAGTTTATCAACAACCTGCCTGCCTACCTACCCCTGTTCACTGCAGTCCCCAGAGGCTGGCACCAAAATCTCTGCTCAGTGAAGAAGGGAAGCTTCCCTCAGGGAAGTAGAGGGATGTCAGAGGTCAAGGTGAGGCAAGGCCAAGACTTGAATCCAGTCGTTCTGACTCTTGAAACCACATTCTCCATTTCTGCTATTATTACATGGAAAGGACCTTTAGGAGGAACATGCATTTAAATTGCCTCCTTTGCCCAGAGAGGGCAAGTGACTTACTCAAGGACACACAGCTAGTGTGAGCTGGAGCTGAGCATCTCTGCACAGGGGACTGGAGCCCACCCACCACTTCCTGTCCCTTAGCCCATGGCTAATGAGCTTGTGTAAATAATCCCCCTGGGTGATTTTCTGCTGTGGGAGCCTTCCTCTTGGCCACCTAAGCAATCACCATTATCCTAGACAAGCCAGGCATGGATTATGGAAACTTTATGCATAGCTGGCCTGAGCAAATGCTTTGGGGAGAACCACCCAACTGTCAGGAGATGGGCTTACTAGGACACAGCAGAGGGATGAACCTGCCAGATTATACAACGAAATGAAGAACAGGCATCCTTCTCATTGGCGTTAATTGGTTCAGCACATGACTTTGCAGATAGAAGCTGGGACTTGAATCCTGGCTCCTTTGGGTACTGGGAGACCTGGGGGCAAGATGGCCACCTGCCCCAGCCTCAGTTTCCTTATCTGTAAAGTGGGGATAATAACACTGAGAGATAACCTCATAGGGTTTGGTGTGAACTAAAATAACACACAACCTTGAGAAAAGCCATCCTTCAGAGTCTAACCATTGCTAGGAGTCAGGTACAGGGTCCATGCCCTCCAGGAGCCTTGTGTCTGATGGAAAGAGCAAGAGAAGCTTGTAGTTCAGCCCAACAGATGATGACAGCATTGACTGAGCACCAAGCTCAGGGCTGGGAGTAGGAAGAAGAATTAACAAGGCATGTCCCTTGGGACCATACTGCTATATTTAAAAGGGATAGCCAACAAGGGCCTATTATATAGCACAGAGAACTCTGCTCAGCATTGTGTGGCAACCCAGATGGGAGGAGAGTTTGAGGGGAGGATGGATACTTGTATATGTATGGCTGAGTCCCTTTGCTGTGCACCTGAAACTATCATAACATTGTTAATTAATCAGCTATACCCCAATACAGAATAAAAAGTTAAAAAAAAAAAAAAGATCATCTTGTCCTCAGACTCAGGGCTCCGCTAGGACAGGGTGCTGGTGGAGGTGGCAGCGGATTCCCTTCACTGGTTGTGAGCTCATTCGTGTCTTCAGGGAGGACGCAGACCTGAAACTCGGGTCCTCAGAGGCGGCTATTTTTCTGCTCTCACCTCCCCCCCCCCGCCGCGTTCCTTCCCTTTTCTCTTTCTCTCGTCTTCCATCTTTTTCTTTCCCCGCTATTGCCCTTTTCCTTCTTCACCAGACGTATTCGAGAAGAGTAGGCGACTGCTGAGGATATTGTGAAAGAGTCCCCGGCAGCCCAAGCACCTGGGACCGGAGTGGGATACTGGGAGACAGCGGGTCTGGGCTGAGGAGAACCCCTCCTGCCCCAGGAGTCTTTGTTTCCTGAGGTGTGAGTAATGAACATTTAAGTCCTTATCTCATTCTAAGGGAGAGACGGCATGGATGGCTAGCTCTGCTTAGAGATGCTTCCCTGATGGCTCAGCAGGTGAAGAATCTGCCTGCAATACAGGAGACACAGGGGACACGGGCTCAATCCTGTGTGGGAAGACCCCCTGGAGAAGGAAATAGCAACTACTCCAGTATTCTTGCCTGAAAAACCCCATGGCCGGGGCATCCTGGTGGGCTACAGTCCAATGAGTCTCAAAAAGCTGGACACGACTGAGTGACGAAGCACAGCACAGAGATGAGGCACTAGAGGTTCAGAGAGGGTGACCGTGTCTCCCATGGTCACACAGCACCTCACTATTGAAGAAGGGGGGTGGGTCTGGACTCTGGTCTCCTGGTAGACGGACTGTTGTATTGATGAGAGGCATTCACTCCTGGGTTCAAATCCTGCCTTTGTCAGAGTGAGGGGATCAATCCTGTACTCCACTCTTTGGAATACTAGTTCTAAAATGCTTGGAATAAAAGTTAATTTAAAATATACGACTATACTCCAATATAAATTAATAAAAAATAAATAAAATACTTGGAGTCCACAGAGAAGCAAATGACGAACCAATGGGGCCTGAGTTTACCAACTTTCTACTTCCTCATGCAAGTTCATTTAAAGAAATCACCCAAGTCCTCACCATCACTTGGAAAGGATATTTAGCACCAGAGAGGGAGGAAGGGCATAATTTTAGAATAAAAGGACAGAACCGTTAGGTGGAACACATTTCACTCGGTGCTGCTTTGCCTGTAGAGTCGTCATTTCATCAGAGGCAAGGCTCACTGGTGGCTCAGATGGTAAAGAACCCTCCTGTAACACGGGAGACCTGGGTTTGACCCCTGACTCGGCAAGATCCCCTGGAGAAGGGAATGGCAACCCACTCCAGTATTTTTGCCTGGAGAATTCCATGGACAGAGGAGCCTGGCAGGCTATAGTCCACGGGGTCGCAAAGAGTCAGACACAACTGAGTGACTAATACTTTCAACATAGGTGAAAACCGTGCCTGGGACCCATGGCAATTTGGAGTGTATCTGAACACTCTCTGGGGTCCCAAGAAGCAGCACCATGACCTACACCCTTCCTGGGCTCTCCAAGGGGGGGCCAGAGCGGCCTTAGAAGGGAGCACAAGCATAATTAATGACATCTCTCCCAAGGTGGGTGGTGAGAAACTTGCTTAAACTGAGACCTCACTCTCTCTTAGATGAAAAGAAAACACCTACAAAAATAGGCTCTCAGCTGATGTCGTGGGTTAAGAGGCAATGAAAGTGTCACAGAGCTCCTGAGACTTGAAATCTCTCTCTACTCACCCCTCTGAAGCTGCCATCAGAACAGCCGCACCATCAGGCCAGGAACCACCGTTCTGTTTGGTTCCAGAGGCCATCTGGCCCATGCCCCTAGGTATGTGCCACCCAAAAAGAGACTCTATTTTCCTTGTGAATGAATGTGAATCAATCAGTCACCTTGCTGTAAACCCTGATGCACGTGTATCAGGGACAGGCAGGTGGAAAAGAGGCAAAGACATGATCCCCTGTATCCAGGAGCTTACCAGATACCCACCAGGGGAAGGGCTGCCTGGGACACAGGAATGCCCAGACATCAACAAGGCATGACATGAGCGGCTGCACAGCCTTCTGCAGTTTGTGGAGTCCTCATGTGTACGGGAACCAAGGACCCTTATAGCAGCCCCTGAGGTCAGTGTTAATCAGCCCATTTTGCAGACCAGTAAACTGAGGGCCAGGGCTTCCCTGGTGGCTCAATCAGTAAAGAATCCACCTCCAATGCAGGAGACCCAGATTTGATCCCTTTGTCTGGAAGATCCCCTGGAGGAGGGCATGGCAACCCACTTTTTCTTGCCTGGAGAATGCCATGGACAGAGGAGCCTGGTGAGCTACAGTCCATGGTGTTGCAAGAGTCAGACACAACTTAGTGACTAAGCCATCGCCAAACTGAGGGTCAGAAATTGTGCAGTTGAGTGGCCTAGGCCATGGGCCTTGAAATTGGATATAATTGTCAGAGATGTTAAAACAAAAGTTTCAGCTGAGTTCAGACACTGGAGTGAGCTGTGCCACAGATGACCTGGTGGAACTTGCCAAAAAGCTGGTGGTCATGAACCTCCTGGGTGACTCTGCCACCTTTGCCCATATGGCTGGGAATCGAGACTGAGAGTGGATTTTGGAGAGATTATTTAGAGTGATCTGAGTCTAAATACAGGGGAAGGGAAGTTTTCCTGTTCACCTTAAGACAAAAGGGAGGAGCTGGCTTTATGGACACCTGGAAAAATTGATACTCACTCCTGCATTTTGGGCCTCCCCTGATTCTGAGTTGAGGGAGGGGTTTGGGGGGGAGGTAGACAGGAGAGAGAACCACGCCTCCCCCCGCCCCCCATCCTAGCGCCATATGGTAACTGTCTCTTATACACATCTAGATGTGTATAAGAGACAGAATGAGGGGGCACATCCAGAGACCTGGTAAAACACCTCTGCAGAGAAAACAGCTCAAACACTGCCACCCTCAAAAGATGGCGGTGGGTGCTTGTAAGAGCGGCAGCTAGCTCCCCTGTCCCTTCATCTCCTCCCTCTCATCCGGTCCTGGAGAAACTGCAGTCAACCAGCTGGGGGGAGGGGAAGCTGGTGGGAAAGGGAGGGGTGTCCTCCAGGTCCTCTTCTCACCCGCCGTGTGCTGGGCTGAGAATCCTGGTGCGCTAAACCCCTTGTGACCTAACAGGAGATCGGACCCTCCAGTGACCAAATCGGGGCTGTTTGCCTCATGTGAGAGCAGCCGGAAGAGCATAGTGACCATCCCAGTTTCAATCTCACATAGTTGCTGTGAGTTTTAAAAGAAACAGTGCCTGCCTCGTGCCCAGCACAGTGCCTGGCATGTAGGGGGCGACCAGTGCTTCCAGTCTCTGTTGCCAGTAACATCCTTATGAAGTAGGTACGATTACCATTTTGCCGATGAAGAAATTGAGCTCAGAGACATTAAGTGATGTGTATAATCGCCGTCCAGTGAATTATTCTTTGTGAGCCTCAGTTTCTCCATCTGTAAAATGGGTCCCTAAAAATCCCTTTTGGTGCTCAAGCCCTGCTCCTGTGGAACCTGGGGTGAGGTGAACTGTCCTCTCCCTGGGGGTTCTCTCCAAGACCTTCGTGGGCAGGCAAAGACATGGATGGCTCAGGAGAGAGGGCTTATTACCTGTTGTTTTGACCAGCCCAGGGTCACACGGTCAGGGTAAGGGATGGAGCTGGGATACAAACCTAAGTCTTCTCACTCCACCTCCTGCTCTTTCCCAGTTCCCTGAGGCCCCTCCGATGTGGGGGCCACACTATCGGGACACAGAGCTGCACAGAGAGCCCAGGACACTGACACCACTGTCCCTCATCTCCTTGGCTTCCCTTGGCTTCCCTCCCCGGAGCCAAGGTGCCCTGGGGTCCTACATGGATTCACAGGCCCACCGCCTCGGGCTGGGCCAACTCCACCTCTCAGCTGCCTGGACTTGCCTTGTGAGCATCTCTGAGCATCGACTTTACTCAGGAGGCGCCAGAAGCAGTTTTGTTCTTTCACAGTGACAGCAGCTGGGAAGGGGAGGTGTTGCCAGCTGGAGGAGAGAGGCTCCTGATGAAAGGCAAAGAGCATATCTGGAAGGCGGGGCGCTGCACATCTGGGAGGGGGCAGCTTTGCCGAGTGGCTGAGATCTCAGGCCCCAGGGGGAAAAATCCAGCCTACCCCTCTGCCGGCTCTATCAGCTGCAGGCCCTGGGGCAAGTTGCCTAACCTCTTTGGGTCTCAGTATCCCCATCTGTCAAGTGGGTGACTGTGATGTTGGTGGGAGGTGCTCGAGTCTTCCAAGGATGCCTCATCTACTCCCGCCCCACCACCCGCCTCCTGGCCCCACCTCTGTGTCGACAGGTAGAAGCTACTGGGCTTCTCCAATCCCAGCCCATTCAGGACAGGTCAGATCTGTTCCGCTGTCCTAGAGATGATGCCTACAGACGCACACACGTGTTGGAGGAGGGCAGGCCTCTCCCCACCCCTACTGCCTGGCCCCTCTGAAGGTTTCCACTAGGCTCTGCTGCCCGCTCTGCATCGAGGGCCTGGGGGACAGCCCCTTCCCCTTGCTGGGCCTCTGTTTCCTCATCTATAAAAGAGAGGCGAGATAATATTTGCCCCTAAGCCCCTTGCCAGCTCAGAATCTGCCAGGTCCTTCTCTTTCCTTGGAGAAGGGAGGGACAGGGTTGGAATCACCTTTCAGCCTTCCTGAGGGGAGGGGGCGGTTGGGTAAGGAGAGGGAGGGTGGGGGAAGGTGGGGAAAGCTGAGAGGAGGGTGCCGGTTCCCTGAGAGGACGGTTAGGGGCCAAGGGTCTCAGGGGATACCTGAGTCTTCTCAGTGACTGGCTGTGAGGAGAGAAGACCCATGCCCTTTCTTTAGCCCAACACCTGGCTGTGGTCCTGAGCTGAGGGTCCCCATCAGAGGGAGGCCAGGAATTCAGAGGCCTGGGAGCTGTCCTGCCCACTTAGTGCCAGCTGGGGAAGGACCGGGGTCACCGCCGTCTCCGCCCAGCGGTCTTCTCTCTACTTGCCTGGCGTCTGGTGCACCACTGCCCCGGCTCCTCTGCCACCCCTCGCGTCTCCTGTCTCCCCCAGGGCCCCGTCTCGCCCAGGTCCCCTGTCTTGTCCCAGGTCCCCATCACACCCCAGGTCCCCCGTCACACCCCAGGTCCCCCATCTCGCCCCAGGTACCCCATCTCCCCTAGGTCCCCCGTCTCAGCCCAGGTCCCCATCTCGCCCCAGGTCCCCAGTCTGATCCCAGGTCCCCCGTTACACCCCAGATCCCCCATCTCACCCCAGGTCCCCGTCTCGCCCCAGTTCCCCATCACACCCCAGGTCCCCCACCTCGCCCCAGGTCCCC
>SJYT01071659.1:617565-755880 GCA_006410635.1 Cephalophus harveyi
TCCCTTGGACTGCAAGGAGATCCAACCAGTCCATTCTGAAGGAGATCAGCCCTGGGATTTCTTTGGAAGGAATGATGCTAAAGCTGAAACTCCAGTACTTTGGCCACCTCATGTGAAGAGCGGACTCATTGGAAAAGACTCTGATGCTGGGAGGGATTGGGGGCAGGAGAAGAAGGAGATGACTGAGGATGAGATGGCTGGATGGCATCACTGACTCGATGGACATGAGTCTGAGTGAACTCCGGGAGTTGGTGATAGACAGGGAGGCCTGGCTTGCTGCAATTCATGGGGTCGCAAAGAGTCAGACACGACTGAGCGACTGAACTGAACTGAACTGTGATAGACCGAATATTTGTATGTTGGAATCTTAACCCTCAATCTGATAGTATCCAAAGGTGGGGCCTTTGGGAGGTAATTAGGTCATGAGGGGGCTTCCCAGGTGGCACTGGTGGTAAAGAACCCACCAGCCAATGTAGGAGACAGGAGACATGGGTTCATTCCCTGGGTCTGAAAGATCCCCTGGAGTGGGGCATGGCAACCCACTCCAGTTTTCTTGCCTGGAGAATCCCTTGGAGAGAGGAGCTTGGCAAGCTACTATCCATGGGGTTGCAAAGAGTCAGACACAACTGAAGCGACTTAGCACACTTGCAGGTCGTGAGCGGGGAGCTCTCATGAATGGGTTTAGTGCCCTTAGAGAGATGCCAGAGAGCTCTCCCTATCTTTCTATAAGATAGGGAAGCTATAACCAGAAGACAGCCATCCGAAAGCCAGGAAGAGAGTGCTCACCACTACCGGACCAGCCAGGCACCCTGATCTGAGACTCCCAGACTGTGAGAAATAATTATAAGCCGTGCAGCCTGTGGTATACTTGTTATAACATCCTGAACCAAGATGTCCTCTCAGGCCCCACTTCTCCCAATGTCCGGTCACCTCTGCTACCCCCAGAACACTGTCTGATTCCTGGAGCAGGGCCCAACACTCACCACAAACTGGTTCCAACATGTAGCCTGGCACCCAAAATGCGAGACCACACAGGTGAGGCAGAACTCCAACAGGGCGAAGGGGAGGAGACCACCGGAAATGGTCTTCACGTTAATCTAGGGGCGGAGAGGAATGGGAAGGGTTTTGTCACCGAGGTGACTGTCCCGTGACCATCCACGCCTGTAGGGCTCATCTTAGGCAAGCACCACGTGCCTCAGCTGGAGAGCCCCAGACCCTCTGGCGCGTGCTCCATGAGCAGTTGCTACGGGTGCCCCCTCACACGCCCCCATGGTACCTTTGAGGGCACGACAGCCAGACTTCCAACTGCTGGCACCTGCGTTTCTTTGCCTTGGGGCTTTATCAGGCCCTTGGAGCCCACTTTGCTCTTCATACAACAGGTCCAAAATTCCGGGGGGATTTCAGATCAGCAGTCTATCAATGACTGACAGGGGTTAGTGGATAAATACCCTCAATTTTCACCCCTGGGCTGGGAGGGCGTGACTGAAGCATGTGTCTGCACTGCTTTCCCAGGTGAGTTCTCAGTGTTGGATGAGGTCCCCTGGGGGAAGTCCTCTGACAGCTGGACCCAGGCAATTGGAGGTCTTCACCCCTTCCCTGTCCTTGGAATGCACTTCTGTAGTAGGAGTCATTTTTGAGGATGCAGCCTTGAGAGTAGGTGGTGTTAAGACCATCTGGACTGGATGCAGTTACGTTTGTAGGATTCTGATGGGCAGTGTGGAGGTCAACTCATCTTGCAGCAGCCCAAGACAAGCCTCATACATCAGTTCCTTGGCTTATTAGACCTGCCACCTGCCAGTCTGGCACGGCTGCCTCTTTGGTCAGTCTCCCCCTGCCCTCCAGGGGTGGGGACTGGTTTAGGAACCAACACTCAGGGTAAGTGGCTTGATTACATCACATCTTTACTGGTCCCTTCTCTTCCCCACCCCATTTCTCATCACCCTGCTGGCATTTGCTTCCTCCCCCAAATAAGCTACTTGTCTCAAAGTCAGTTCTGGGACTTCCCTGGCGGTCCAGTGGTAAAGAATCTGCCTGCCAATGCAGGGGACATGGGTTTGATCCCTGGTCTGGGAAGATTCCACATGCTTCAGGGTAACTAAGCCCGTGTGCCACAACTACTGAGCTTGTCCTCTAGAGCCCACGTCCCACAACTACCAAAGCCCTTGAGCCCTAGAACCTGTGCTCTGCAGCAAGAGAAGCCACTGCAATGAGAAGTCCACGCTCTGCAACTAGAGAGTAGCCCCTGCTGGCTGCAATTATAGAAAACTGCACTTAGCAATGAGACCCAGTGCAGCCAAAAAAAAAAGTCAGCTATGGGAGGAACCCAAAGTGAGACCCACCTCACAAGCAAGCACACTGGCACATGTGTGGCAGACTGGAGTCCAGGGCATTCGATGCCCCCAGGAGTAGTTTTCAATCAGTGATGGTGGGAATTGGTGGGCGAGTACCCCAGGCACCTCACTCAGGACAGGATGTAACTCTGAGGCAGTGTCCTCTCTGTCTGCTAGAGTCCCAGCAGGATTAAGCTCCGGCAGTGACTTGCTTGGTGACACCCTTTATCTGTGCCTTCCTTTCCTTGTTCATCTTATTCTCTCCCCTACCAGTATTTCCTAGGGGAACCTCTGAAATAAATGACTTGCTCCTGAATCCCTGTTCCAGCCTCTGCTTCTGGGGGCAGCACCTCCTGTTCTTGCCACCAGCTGTCCCTCCCTCAACAGCTTCCTGGGGACAGGTGGCCTTGAGGTCTGAGTGTGGCTACTGCCCCAGCTGCTTGCCTTGGTGTCTGCTGCCTCCAAGCAGGAACAGAACAGGTACAAGGAGGGGCCACTTGGCTCCAGCTCTCTGAGTCTCAGTGTCCTCATCTAAAAAATGGGGTCTATCTCACCTGCCTCAGAAGTCAGGGGTTTTGATGAGAGTTACACATTTTAGGATGCTTCGGAACTGTGGTGCTGGATAAGACTCTTGAGAGTCCTTTGGGCAGCAAGGAGATCAAACCCGTTCATCCTAAAGGAAGTCAACCCTGAATATTCACTGGAAGGACTGATGCTGAAGCTGAAACTCCAATACTTTAGCCACCTGATGCAAAGAGCTGACTCACTGGAAAAGACCCTGATGCTGCGAAGGATTGAGGGCTGGAGGAGAAGGGGACGACAGAGGCTGAGATGGTTGGATGGCATCACCAACTAAATGGACGTGAGTTTGAGCAAGCTCCAGGAGATAGTGAAGGATGGGAAAGCCTGGCGTGCTGCAGTCCATGGGGTTGCAAAGAGGAGGACATGTCTGAGTGACTGAACAACAAATAACACATTTTAGGACCTAGGGCTGTCATACTAGGGTGGAATTTGGCTGTGATTCCTTCCTGCTCTGGAACAACCTCATGAACAAGCCTCCCCAATCTTTCGGAAGCCTGGGGTGCTGGTGGTCTGGATGCTCACCGGCTGGCTAGAGCACAGATCCATGATGAGAAGCAAGACCCCAGCCAGGGAAACGATAGCGCTGACCACGTTCATGCCGATGCTGCCATGCACCTGGAAGGGGCGGGGAAGAGGCACCAGTAAGTCGAGTCTGAAGCCAGGCTTGTGGGGGTTCTCAGGGAGCAGGAGGAAAGGGGAGCCTGGGCAGGAAAGAGGTGGGCTGTGGAGAAGCCAGCTCATCCTAAGCTCACTGAGGTGAGAAGATTATTCTTTATTCAATAGGCAGAGTTCACCTGGGGCAGGGGCTGTATTTGTTTGGGAATATACCTCCATAAGTAGCTGATGGTGCAGGAAATGAGATTCAAAAGCCAGATTGGGAGGAGAGGTGGCAAGGATGCAGAGGTGCTCTGTGGAAGAAATGAGCAGGGATGGGGTGATGGTGGCAGGGGACATGAATTGGGATTACAGGATTGCCTTGAGAGAAGGGAGAGGAAAGTTCTGGTCCTGCTGGAGGGAGCTGGTGTCTGGGCTGGCAGGATTGGCTGGGGAGGGTTTTCAGAACCAGAATGTCTAGTACTCCATTTGAAGGGATCTGCTGCCCAGTGTCGGCTGCTGAAATCCTCCAATCACTCACGATGTCCCCTGCTCAACTGCCTCCCCTGGGGTTGGTTCCTGGGGATGGAGATGGGGAGGAAAGGACTGAGTCCACCTGTGGGCTGAGGCTGGGAAGGCTGGCAAGCAGAGTAGAGATGGAAGTAGACACTTCAACTGGAAGCCAATCATCAGAACCAGGGGGCCTGGGAGCCCCCCAGGAACTGGTAGGCATCTTGGAGAGGTCACTGGATTTCCCAGAAGATGTGGGACAAGAGTTTGATCCACTTTTGTTAGACGATTAAGGAGCACTGTGAGCTCAGCTGATGTTGGGGGGCCTGGGGAAGGGGGTCTTAATCCCGTTGAAGTGGATGGAGTAAGGCAGACTGAGGGGCAGCAGACATTTGCCTTGCAGACAAAGGACTGGTAACTGGAAACCCTCCGTGGGACAACCCAGCCCCCTAGCTAACCCATGGCTTTCCGGTTGAAAAGGCAGAAGAGACAAGAAGCCCTTTGGAGAACATGCAGAGGGGCACGGACTTGGAGTCAGGGACGAGAGGAGGGCCCTTAGAAGCTCTACATTTATCCCTAAGCTTCTTAGAGGCCGCAACAAAAATTAAAACATGCACAGTGTATCTCTGGCTGTCGAGACAGAGGATGACATTCTGACGGTGCAAGGGAATTCTGGGTCCTGGGTCCTATGGTTTGAACTCGGAACTGTTCAAGGCACACACTCCCCTCATTTTTCTAGGTCTAGCCAAAGGGGAGGGCAGGAAGTGCCTTAAAGAGGTGGCTGAAATGTACACACATTTCCACTTGGCCTCTACTTGACCTTCTGCTTAATTCAGAGCACCCCAAGGTCATGGTGCTGTGACTACTTGGGCATTTGCCAAAATGCCAAGTGTCTGGGTAGTTAAATACAATAGGTGAAGGCACAGTGCTGGGATCAGAGGGCTCTGGGCTTAAACCCCGCCTTGGCCACATTCCCGCTATGTGATCTTAAGTCCAGTCACCCAACCTTTCTGTAACTGTTTCCTCTTCTGCAGAATGAGGATCACAGAACTTTGTAGGCCTGTGGGGACTGAATGAAGTAAGGTATGTAAGAGTGCTGAACCCTGGGGCCAGGACCAGGCCACTCTGGGAGGCTACTGGGAGGCCCCTTCCCCCTGGAGAGTCACATTCTAACATTAAAGGATGATGAAAGATGGAATTACAACTCACCATGCAAGAACTGTGGTCCTTTTCAGCCTCCACTGAGAGCGAGCCAGAGATGATAAACTACACAGACAAAATGGAGTAAGAGCAGTTGTACAATGTGTTGGAAAGCCACAGGCCATTCAGAGGTGTAGCTCTGAGTCTTTAAGGCTTACATACCTTGTTTCTTAAGATGGGCATGTCTGTTTACCTCCCCTCAACATTTTCACTATCCCGATGGTTAGATACCACAATACCTGAACTCCTCTGTGTCTAGGTTAAAATCTTTTCCCCTAAAAGCCTAAATTTTGTTTCAGGATACTAGACATCTCATTTTTGTGTCTGGTCCCCATTGGGCCCACTGCCTGGGCACAGGCATCGCCCAAACTCATGGATCATCTGGGCTCCCACCACCCTATTCTCGACTGTGATCTTGGAAAAGCAAGGACAGGGTAGCAGGGTGAGCAGAGCCTTGGGGCTGGGAGATAGGAGACCTAGGCTTCTGCTCCACTCTTGCTCCTAACTCACCTTGCTGTGACCCTAGACAAGTTACTGCTCCAGCCTGGGGGTCCTAACTGGCCCTAGATGCTGCGAGGCAGGTGACGGATGTGTGAACCCAGAGGCAGGAAGAACCTGGTCCAGTTATGAGAGCCCTGAACTGAGGGGGCCTGGGCTCCATCAGGACTTTCTTCCAACCCTTCCTGGCTGTGAGTCTGTAGTCATCGTGCCTAACCTCTCTGAGCCCCAGTCTTCTCATCTGGCACATGGACATGAACAAACCAACCCTGCTCTTTCTATCTACAAGAGAGTCGTGTGATCCTGTGGAGAAGGAAGCGGCAACCCACTCCAGTGTTCTTGCCTGGAGAATCCCAGGGACGAGGGAGCCTGGTGGGCTGTCATCTATAGGGTCGCACAGAGTCGGACATGACTGAAGTGACTTAGCAGCAGCAGCAGCAGCATGTGATCCCGTAGTTGTTGCTTGGTTGCTAAGTCGTGCCTGATTCTTTGCGACCCCATGGACTGCAACATGGCTCCTCTGTCCTTCACTCTCTCCTGGAGTGTGCTCAAGTTCTATATCCATTGAGTCGATGATGCTGTCTAACCATCTCATTCTCTGCTGCCCTCTTCTCCATTTGCCTTCAATCCTTCCCAGCAACAGGGCATGGGAGAATAAGGGTGGGGTTATACATGATTTACATGTTTACATTTACATCAAATTCCAAGAGGGTGGAATAATTAAAGCACGTGATTGGCTTGTGAGTAGCTCAAAGTTCCTTAGAGGCAGGGGGCGCCTTAACCCTTTCCTGCACCTACAGTCTTAGGTGGCTGGCTCTGGGCTCCCAGGGCCCTATTATTGGGAGTGCATTCCAGGCTCTTTCTTCCTTTGCTCCCCCATCCCGGTCTGGTAACTCAGAACCCAGAAGGAGGCCACAGGGCCTTGTACTCACGAATACTCCTCCCCAGACCAGGTACCCTGATATCGCGGAATATGTTTCCAGATACAGTGAAGGATTGATGGCAGTGAAGATGTGAGTCAGGCCGATGAGAATCTGGATGGCCTGCGGGGAGGACAAGGCATCGTGAGAAAGAGCAGAGCTGGGGGCCTATGGGACTGCAGCTCCCTCGGCAGCCCAGACTGTACCCCAGAATCCCTGAGTATGACTGCTGTTGGGGCCAAAATCTCTCGGGGTGGGGTCCATGTCAAGGTGTTTGAAGCTCCACAGATGATGCCAATGTACACTCAGAATTGAGAGCCATGGACATAAACAGAAGGTGGAGGGGTGGGGGGTAGAACAGATCAGGATGACCTTCCCTTTGGACTCAGGCTTGCAGAGAAGATGCCTGGGCGGGGGCTTTGGCAGCAAACCAGACGGGCTTGAATCCTGGCTCTGGCACTCACCAGCTGCGTGGCCTCAGGCAAGCACCCTCCCTGTGTCTCTCCCTAAGACTGGGATGACCATATCTGGCTTGCGGGGTTGCTGTAGACAGGGGTCCCCAACCTCCAGAATCTAATGCTTAATGATCTGAGGTGGAGCTGATGTAACAATAACAGAAATCAAGAGTACAATAAACGTAATGCTCTTGAAATATAATGTTCATCCTGAAACCATTTCCCCCACCCTGCTGCTGCTGCAGCTAAGTCGCTTCAGTCATGTCCGACTCTGTGCGACCCCATAAACGGCAGCCCACCAGGCTCCCCTGTCCCTGGGATTCTCCAGGCAAGAACACTGGAGTGGGTTGCCATTTCCTTCTCCAATGCATGAAAGTGAAAACTGAAAGTGAAGTCGCTCAGTCGTGTCCAACTCTTAGCGACGCCGTGGACTGCCGCTTACTAGGCTCCTCTGTCCATGGGATTTTCCAGGCAAGAGTACTGGAGTGGGGTGCCATTGCTTTCTACATTCTCCCCACCCTGCCTGTGGAAAACGTGTCTTTCAGGAAACCGGTCCCTGGTGCCAAAAAAGGTTAGGAACCACTGGTTGCAGAGACTAGAAAGAGGGCCCTATGGAGACTTCCCTGGCAATACAGTGGTTAAGACTCTGCTTTTTAATGCAGGGGGCGCAGGTTCAATCCCTGGTTAGGGAACTAAGATCTCATGTGTCACAAGGCATGGCCAAATTTTTTTTTCTTTCTTTCTTTTTTTAAGTGCCCATAAAGCTTATAGATAGGTCCTGCCACTTGGGAGATGTTTGCAAGCCCTCCACCCACACCTTTCCTAGGCCTCACCCCTGTGTATTCCCTGCTGTGGGAGCCTCAGTGCCTGCCAGCCTGTGCTGTTCCTCCTTCCCACCTGCTTTTCTTCCACTTCTGTCTGAAAGGTACTGGCTTTACCCTCATCCTACTGAAATCCCATCTTTCTTTCAATGACCAAATACATCCTTTTACTGACACCCCCACATTCAGGACAAAATACCTCCTATTTGGGGATCCTGCAGCACTTGCTATACCTGAGGACTTGGGGTGACATTTGACTTCTTCAGGCCTCAGGTTGCTCGGGGATCAAGTGATCAGTGTTGAACAGATGCATCAGCTCTCACGCTCAATGAGTCTAAAGCTTAGTGTACAGATCTGGGTTTCATGTCAGCTGCTTCATCAAATGTTTGATCTTGTCTGTGTGCCCACTTTATCTTAAGATAAAGGCATAGCTTCTCCCAAATGAACTGTAGTTCACTAAATGGAGTCCATGTTTTTGGTCTTTCTCTGTGTTTGATCAGGTTCCCCAGGCATTTGCTCTAACTCAGAATAATTCTTTCGAAAGACTTTAAAATAATTGGAACCCAAAGTTAACAAGCATTTGTCCAGTATTAATTAATAAGGAATGCAATCATAACATGAAATTATAACTACTATGTAATATCGTATAATATCTTCACCTATTGAAGGTTTTCCACACACATTTATAATCTCATTTCCTGCCTGTGACCAGGATTTCTATTCCTGATACTGTTGATAAAAGAAAATTTCCTATACTGAGGTTTGGGAAAGTCATTCTGGTTTATACACGTAACGCTGACTAAAACAGCCTGTTTGTGGCCTATCAAACCTCCATTGTACATTTGCTTTAATTATTAAAGAAAAGGGCATATTTACCAGAAGTAAAGAATGTCTACATTAAATAAATATTAGGAATTCTCTGCTCTCCCAGTGGTTAAGGCTCTACACTTTCACTGATGAGGGTGTGAGTTCAATCCCTGGTCAGGGACTATGACCCTGAAAGCTATGCACCTTGATCCCCCTCTAAAAAAAATTCACCTGGGAAATTTTGGGACTTCCGTGGTGGTCTAGTGGCTAAGACTCTGTGCTCCCAATGCAAGGGGCCCAGGGTCTGATCCCTCGTCAGGGAACTAGATACCACATGCAACAACTGAAAAAAAGATCCAACAAGCTGCAACTAAGACCTGGCACAGCCAAAAAAAAGACGAAGAGAGATGAAATGCCTCCCTTCCTGGGATGCCAACGCTGGTGCTCCTTCAGTGATAAGCCTGCCTTCCCAGGTGCGTTGGCTCAGATGGTAAAGAATCTGCCTGCCAATGCAGGACATGTGGGTTAGATCCCTGGGTCCAGAAGATCTGCTAGAGACAGGAATGGGAACCCATGCCAGTATTCTTGCCTGGAGAATTCCATGGACAGAGGAGTCTGGCGGGCTTCAGTCCATAAGGTTGTAAAGAGACAGACACGACTGAGAGCTAACACTTACTTTCAGGTGCAAAGGCCACACTGACTCCCTGTGTACATGCTGATCTGTTTTTTTTTTTTTTAAACCTTAAAGAATTGTACATTTGATCCAATGAGATATAAAACTGTGCTGACCACCCTACTTCTCCAGAGCAGTTTCTCAGAGTTATCTGAGGAGCTGTCTTCTGGGCTACACACCTCAGTTTGGCTCAAATAAAACCTTTTTCTATTCCTATTATAGATTGGTTATTTTTGCTGGCAGTGTTTTATAGAAGTTAATCCAAGATTTGATTTGGATAAGTTTAGGAGGCAAACAATACCTTGCTCTTGGTGCAGGACACTGGTTTACCTGTCCCTGAAGGATGGACAAGGAGGGGTGGGCTGGGGGGTGTGTGAGCTTGTCCTATCCTCCTGCCCCCAGTAGGTGGCTGGGTCCCCTCGGGAGAGCTGGCCAGTTTGTACTCTTCAAGCACCAGGACAATTTATGCATGTCCAGCGGCAATTACCAGAAGGTACTGTAGTTACAACAGCCCCTCCCAGGTCGTCAAGGATGGTTTCTGGACAAAAACAAGGGAGAGACTGGCCTCTGTGGGGTCGTCCTGACCCAACCTCCAGGAGCTGCCACCTACACTTGTATCCTCTGCCCTCTAAATCCATTCCCTTCCTTATCCAAATGCACTCACTACAGCCGGGCTCATGAAGGGACCCAACTGGAGAGGGAGAGATCACACTCACCCCCAGTGTCCTGACCTCGTCCTTTATGAATTTCTTGGGATCGAACGTAAAATATGATCCAAATGGCATGTTCCATTGGAATTGGTTGGAGGTATACATCGGCCCAGGGGCACCTGTGGGGGGATTCTGAGGCCCTCCAGGCAGGGTTTGGACGTCTGTGGTTCCCAGTGAGTACTGGATCTCCCCAGGTGGGGTCTGCAAACTGGCCACTGCTGTCGGATGCTGAAGCACAGCGGGCGGACCCTGTGTGGCGTTCACTTCCGCTGGATTCTGGATCACTACGCGTGGCGTCTGGAAGTTCGCTCTTCCTGCATCACTCTCGGTCACTCTGGATGTTAAGTAAGTGGCCATTCCCACAGGCTGCCCCTTGCTCCCAGGAGCCACAGGATTCCTGGCCTGGATCATGTACACGTTACTTGGTGCCGTAACACCAGGCGCAGCGTTGACTCCAACTCCCTGCTCCGTCATGATGCTCAAGTGCTGCAAAACAGGTAAGAAGGTGCATTTTCCCTACTCTGAGAAAATTATTATGTGCTGCGTCTGACCCCATCCTTATCTTTAGCTTCATCTTTATTAAAATAAAAATCACCAAAAATAAAAGCATCGGAATCATCTAGCATGATATTATACAGAATGATCTCCTTCCCTTCCTTGTAGTCTGTGTTCTTTGGGACATGTTGGTTTTTGTTTTTTTTTGGAGTTTGTATTTGCAAGACTAGGTTACCTGGGGCCCCTTATCCCTGTTTACAGCTGAGGCAGTGGCTTTGTTTAGAATCCTGAGGTCAATGTTTCAATCTGCCTGCCTAAATATCTGAGTGATTGGATGTGACCTCGCCATCCTCTCCCCTGCCCTGGCCACAGCTGATGGCCTAGGGGTGGACAAGGGACCCCAACTGGGCCTAGAACTTTCCAATCTTGGGAATGTGGAATTGGACCTGAGAACCATTTCGGGTTGAGGGGTTTATGCAGAGCTGCAGAGGGTCACAATTGTGTCGTGTGTAGGGGTAGTAGAGAAAGTCAGTTAGAATGAAAAGAATGAAGTTGATATTATAGCAGGGCTGAGGGGTGGGGAGAAATAGATGAAGAAGCAGATGGTGGGAGAGGGACAGAAATAGAGAGACAAAGAGAAGGAAACACCTTGGATCCTGATGATTTTTTACTTTTTATCCAAGTTCTCATTATCCCCAGCTGTACTCTCAGCCTTTTGAAATCTGTAACTAGTTTATAACTAGTTATGGGTTTAATCTAATGAAGCTAATTTGTGTATGACTTTTCCCTAGTGGCTTAGACAGTAAAGAATCTGCCTGCAATGCAGGAGACCTGGTTCAATCCCTGGGTTGGGAAGATCCCCTGAGGAAGGGAATGGCTTACCCACTCCAGTATTCTTATCTGGAGAATTCCATGAACAGAGGAGCCTGGTGGGGTATAGTCCTTGTGGTTGCAAAGAGTCAGACATGACTGAGCAACTAACACTTTCGCTTCACTTATCAACATTAATTGGTTTTGGAGTGGAAAACAAGACTATCTCTGGCTACCTGTCTTCCCAGGAGGGACCATGGACCCCGTGGAGACTGTGAAGAGTCATCTTTTTCATCTCATGAGTCGTGTCCCAGTTGGTGTTGTGGTTAGGACCTTGTAGGAGTTTTGCCTATTTCTATTTATCTGGGTTTAAACCATTATGGGCCAAGGTACTGGGTATTATGATAGTGGCCACACCCTTAACAGCATGTAGTTACAACTGAGTCCTGAGCATTAGAGACTGTTGTGAAGGGAAGGGCTTGAAGTGAAACTTGGATCTCACCATGATTTGACCCCTGATAAGCTGAGTGCATGCTGAGTCTCTTCTGTCATTTCTGACTCTTTGTGACTCTATGGACTGTAGCCTGCCAGGCTCCTCTGTCCATAGGATTCTCTAGGCAAGAATACTGGAGTGGGTTGCCATGCTCTCCTCCAAGGGAATCTTCCTGACCCAAGGATCAAACCCATGTCTCTTATGTCTCCTGCATTGGCAGGCAGGTTCTTTACCACTAGCGCCACCTGGGAGGCCCTGATAAGCTGAGAGGCTTGGAGAATTTCTTCATTATCTGTGCTGATGAGCAAGTATGCCATTGGGTGGCGGTGGACGAGTAGCTTCAGACTCTGAAGACACTGACAGGTGGAAAGGTTTCCCATTCAGGTGAGAGAAAAGGTCCCTTGTATCATTAATGTTGATATTAACTGTTAATGTTAATTGCTGCAGCTGCTGATCTTGTTTCTCCACCTAAATGATATACTCCCTGTTGGCAAGAAACTGAATCCTACAGTTACTAGATTCCAGCTAGCATCACCGACTCAATGGGCATAAATTGAGCAAACTGGGAGATAGGGGAGGACAGAGAAGCCTAGCGTACTAGTATTGCAACAAGCCACACACGACGGAACAAAAACAGCAGATTCCAGAAGTCTGCTACCACAGAGTTTTCTGCCCAATAGAAAGTGCGTCTAAGTCGCACTTACAACATGAATTCCATCACATCCCACCCCACCATGATCCTAATTGCTTCCTGAGGGAGAGAAACACTCCAAACTATCAATGACCAACCTGGGTTTGGCTGGCTAATTAATTGGCACTATTTAATATTAATAAGCTAAAAAATAAGCTCAAAGGCAAGACAGCATCAGGGCTAAGAGTTCAGACATCCTTGGGTCCTTTTCCCAGTCCCTTCATTTACTAGTTACATGACCTTGATCAAGTTGCATGAGTTCTTTAGGCTTCAGTTTCTTTATCTCTGACAGGTAGATCATAATAACAGCTTTCTCAGAGGGTGTTGTCAGGATTAAGTGAGAAACTTTCCCGCACAGAGCCTGGCACAGAGGACATACTTAACATCTGTTTGTTGATGAGTAGACACCATTCTTGGTCTTCCCTGATGGTTTAGCAGTAAAGAATATGCCTGCAATGCAGGAGACTCAGATTTGATCCCTGGGGTAGGAAGATCCCCTGGAGGAGGAAATTCTTGTTTGGAAAATCCCATAGACAGAGGAGCCTGACAGGCTATATAGTTCATGGGCTTGTAAGAGTCAGACATGACTTAGTGATTTAAACCACCACTACCACCACCAGAGACCATTCTTGGAGAAGGGACTTTGTTTTGAACATTTTTCTTAATTGATCTCAAACTCATTTCCAGTACCTACAGCCATGGATCTAAAGTGTGGTCTCTGGACAGGTGAGACTGTTTCACTTGGGAACTTATTAGAAATGTAGATTCTCGGTCCTCTGCCTCAGTTCAGTTCAGTCAGTTCAGTTGCTCAGTCGTGTCCAACTCTTTGTGACTCCCATGGACTGCAGCACGCTAGGCTTCCCTGTCCATCACCAACTCCCAGAGCCTGCTCACACTCATGTCCATTGAGTTGGTGATGCCATCTAACCATCTCATTTTCTGTCGTCCCCTTCTCCTCCTGCCTTCAATCTTTCCCAACATCAGGGTCTTTTCAGCTTCAGCATCAGTCCTTCCAATGAATATTCAGGACTGATTTCCTTTAGGATTGACTGGTTTGATCTTGCAGTCCAAGGGACTCTCGAAAGTCTTCTTCAACACCACAGTTCAAAAGCATCAGTTCTTCAGTGCTCAGCTTTCTTTATGGTCCAACTCTCACATCCATATATGACTACTGGTCCTCTGCCTAGACCTACTAAATAAGAAGGGCTTCCCTGGTGACTCAGATGGTAAAGCGTCTGCCTGCAATTTGGGAGACCCGGGTTGGATCCCTGGGTCAGGAAGATCCTCTTTTAGAAGGAAATGGCAACCCACTCCAGTACTCTTGCCTGGAAAATTCCATGGATGGAGGAGCCTGGTAGGCTACAGTTCATGGGTTTGCAAAGAGTCGGACATGACTGAGCAATTTCACTTTCACTAAATAAGAACCCCCCAAGTGTGGGGACCAGCTATCTNAGGAAATGGCAACCCACTCCAGTACTCTTGCCTGGAAAATTCCATGGATGGAGGAGCCTGGTAGGCTACAGTTCATGGGTTTGCAAAGAGTCGGACATGACTGAGCAATTTCACTTTCACTAAATAAGAACCCCCCAAGTGTGGGGACCAGCTATCTGTTTTTAAAAAGTTTTTTTTAATTGTGATAAAAGATATATAATATAAAACATACTATTTTAACCATTTTAAGCATATTTAATTGTACAGTTCAGTGGCACTAAGTACATTCACATTAGAATGTACATACACCCCAATATTCATTGCAACACTTATTACAGTAGCCAGGACATGGAAGCAACCTAAATGTCCATCAACAGCTGAATGGATAAAGCAGATGTGGTACATAAATACAAGTGAATATTACTCAGCCATAAAAAGAATGAAATTGTGCCATTTGCAGCCATCTGTTTTAACTTACTCTCCAGGTGACTCTGAGGCTGGTGAAGTTTGAGAACCTTGGTGGTATATAAATGTCCTACACATCTCCTTCTTGGTTTAATTCCTTTCTCTTGAACCCTAACAGGTAAAAATACAAACTATATAGAACTCCAAGAAATTCCCAAATTTTTCTTATTTTAAAATCTAGGGACTTCCCTGGTGGTCCAGTGGTTAAGAATCCACCTTGCAATGCAAGGATGAAGGTTTGAGTCCTGGTTGGGGCACTAAGATCTCATATGTCCTTGATTAGCTAAGACAGTGGGCTGTCTGATGCAGCCAGGTAAATATTTAAAAAAAACAATAACTAATTTAAAAAATCTAGCTGGTCTCTCCAGTTCTCCCATAAGAGCAATATGCTTTCACTGGTCTGTCAACTGACAATTCAGTTACTCGCTGTTTCTCCTCACTTTTTTTTTTCCTTTTTAAAAAGTATTTGTTCTTTTTCTTTTTTCTCCCACTATTTTTGATTCTACCTGCATCCCTGCAAACAGGGAGATGGAGTCTTTGAAAGTGAAATAACTTGCTTGTGGATAAATGGATTTGAGACTTGAATTTATTCTTTCTGACTGCTATCTTCTTTTCACTATTTTTTTTTTTTAATTTTTTCAAAAAGAATGCTCTCTCTGCCAGGTGACATAGNTTTTTGATTCTACCTGCATCCCTGCAAACAGGGAGATGGAGTCTTTGAAAGTGAAATAACTTGCTTGTGGATAAATGGATTTGAGACTTGAATTTATTCTTTCTGACTGCTATCTTCTTTTCACTATTTTTTTTTTTTAATTTTTTCAAAAAGAATGCTCTCTCTGCCAGGTGACATAGGAGTGGCAGAATATTTGGCAGTGTCAACTGAGATGGACGTATGCAGCGTGTGCCACTTCTGCCTTGACCTTGATTTACCCCTTGCATTCTCGTAGGAACTTCAGGTTTCCCGTAAGGGTGCTTTATAATAATGACTACAGCAAGCATCAGTGTTTAGACTCCACAGCCCTGTAGGCATCAGGCAATTCCCCCAGCTATATATCTCTGCTGTGAGCATTTTGCAGACAAAGTAACTGAGGTTAAGTAACTCAGGTCATGAGCACACAGCTAGGAAATGCCAAAGCTGAGATTTGAACTCTTCAATTTTCATAATGGATACCACACAGAATGTTACAGTCTGCTACATGATATGAGAGAATGGATTATATTTGTGTCCCTTTTTCAGAACAGACTTTCTTCTTACATGTGCGATAAATAATACAACTACAAACCTGGTGACTGGCAGAGGCAGCTGGATCCTGTGATAGACTCTCCCAAGACCCCTCTAGTCCCCGCTGCTGTCAGGAACAAGGGAGGGGGTTCTTTAGGAGCCTTTCCATCAGTTCATGGTCCATCCTATACCTGATCACACTTTAATTACAGCTGGACTCAGGGAGGGGGGAAACGGAGATGTCCTGTGGGGTTTCCCACCTTCTATCTTAAGATACCTGGGTTCACACAGAGATATGAACTATCTCTGAAACCTGTTCTGTTTCTTCACTTATCTCCTTAGCTTGCCAGACTCTGCATCTCCAAGGTTAGGTGCTTGCAAATTCTGTCTCTGTGGACAGCGCTGGCTTATCTTAAATGCTTTTATAAAAAGGTATATACATCATATACAGATCCCTGACTTATGGCATTTCCCCAGAGACCCTACTCAGGGCCTGTCTAGGCCCCATGTCTCCCCTAGTATGGTCCAGTTTCTGTGAGGACCAAGGAGAGGAAGTCATAGATGTCTTACCTGGTCGACCCGGCGAGCCTTTCAATGTTCCTTCTTCTGATCCTGTGGGCCTCTGAAACTTGGCCTAGAAATTTCTGATAAAAGAACATTTGGTTTCTCTTTGAAGCTCCAAAGTCTTGTTTGCAATTTCACTTTGAGTCAAACAATGAATCCGTTCTCTGGCTTCCGAGTTGAGCTCATTTGACCTTCAGAATATTTATGGCCTTGATTGGGTAGGAATGGGGTTCCATGGGCCTTTCAGAAGTGGGCCACTAAGACCTCATAAGCCAATAGATTTATAAGCAATTTTAGGAAGTAATTAACAAGTATTTACTGAATGTCTTCTGTGTGTCAGATGGTATGTTACATGCTGAGGTACGTAGATTTCTAGAAGTTTATAATGACTTGGCAAGATAAAATTTAACCATTGTCAGATAATCATAGTATAGGCATACCTTGTTTCATTGTGATTACCAGATATTGCATTTTTATTTTATCAATTGAAGGTTGGTGGCAGCCCTGCACTGAGCAAGTCTGTAGTGCTATTTTCTCATCAGCATTATTTTAAAATTATGGTATATTCCTTTAGACATAATGGTATTGCACACTTAATAGACTACAGTGCAGCATAAACACAACTTTTAGTTGCACTGGGAAATCAAATTCAGTAGCATATTGACTTTTTGGAGAGGGTCTGGAACTGAACCCACAACATCTCCGAGTTGTACCTGTAGAAGTTATGGCTGGAAACAAAGAGCCAGGCCATCAGTGATAAAGTAGGTGGAAGACATGCCAAAGATTTGGGCCGGTCTCTGGAGGTCTGTGAGTAGCTGGACACTGAATAGGACATCCAACTAAGAGTGGACTTTGAAAGGAGGGTCAGGTTAAAGCTGCACAAAAGGCACAGTCTATTCCAGAAGAGTGTCAACCAGAGGCACGGGTGCATGTTAAACGGTGTCAGGAAAATAAAAACTACAATAAGGTATCACCTCACACTGGTCATAATGGCCATCATCAAAAAATCTACAAACAATAAATGCTGGAGAGGGTGTACAGAAAAGGAAGTCTTCATGCACGGTTGGTGGGAATGCAAATTGATGCAACCACTATGAAGAACAGTATGGAGGCTCCTTAAAACTGTATGGCGATTCGAAAAACAGAACGCCCTCATGACCCAGCAATATATGCTGGGCATATACTCAGAGAAAACCATAATTCAAAAAGATACATGCACCCCAGTGTTCATAGCAGCACTATATAATTAGCCGGGAAAGCAACCTAAACATCCACCAACAGAAGGATGGATAAAGATAGGGTACATACATACGATGGAATATTACTCAGCCATAAAAAAGCACGAAATGAAGTCATTTGTAGAGACTTAGATGGACTTGGAGAATCCACACAGAGTGAAGAGTCATACAGAGTGAAGTAAATCAGAAAGAGTGAAGCAAATATCCGGTATTAACATATATATGTAAAATCTAGAAAAGTGGTATAGGTGATCTCATTTGCAAAGCAGAAATAGATACATAGATATAGAGAACAAACGTATGGACACCAGGGGGAAAGGGGGGGATGGGAGGAATTGGGAAACTGGGATTGATGCATATATACCTTTGATCCTATGGAGATCAAACAAGTCGATTCTAAAGGAAATCAGTCCTGAATATTCATTGGAAGGACTGATGCTGAAGCTGAAGCTCCAATACTTTGGTCACCTGATGTGAGCAGCCCACTCATTGGAAAAGACCCCCATGCTGGGAAGGATTGAGTGCAGGAGGAGAAGGGAGTGGCAGAGGATAAGATGGTTGGATGATATCACTGACTCAATGGACACGAGTTTGAATGAACTCTGGGAGAAAGTGCAGGACAGAGGAGCTTGATGTGCTGCAGTCCATGAGGTTGCAAAGAGTCAGACAGGACAGCGATTGAACAAAAGCAACATAAAATAGGTAGCTAATGAGAGCGTACTGCATAGCATGGGGAACTCTACTTAATGCTCTGAATGGCAAGGTGACCTGAATGGGAACTGACCTGAATGAGACAGTGACCTGAATAGGAAGGAAGTCCAAAAGGCAGGGGATATGTGTATATGTATTTATTTTTCTGTACAATAAAAACTGACACAAACATAGGTAAAGCAACTATACTTCAATAAAAATTAATTAGAAAAAGAACAAAAGGGGGGAAAACTGTAGCAGAAAATTCTACTCCAAAATATGCCTCTTTGGCATAATTACAGTTGGTTGAACCTTGAACAACACAGGGCCTAGAAGAACCAACACTCCACATAGTTGAAAATTGGGTATAATTTAGAGTAAGCCGTCTGTATCTGAGGTTCCACATCTGTGGATTTAACCAACCTTGGGTTGTGCAGTACTACAATGAAATAGATTAGCAGATACGTGGACCTGTGCAGTTCAAACCCATGTTGTTCAAGGGTCAACTGTGTTTTGGACTGATTATTTTGAGGAAGAGCAGACATAGGAAAATCTCTGAAAACAGAAGTTACCTTTTTGTAAGAGAAACATACCTTTATAAAGGAAGTCTTCATTTGTAAGGATGCTTTCCTCTCTGTACCAGGAAGGAAAGGATGACAAAATCACAAGAAACTCTTGCCTGCAGAGAAGGCATGCCTTAAATCTGTGTGACAAAGCTTCCTCTTATTTACCTCCCATAATCAGCCTCCTCACATCTTGCTCTCTTTTCTCTGGAGCAGAAGATGGGATTTAAGCCTGAATTTTGAGTCAACTCTGAGTGTTACTCATTTTCCCCTACATATCTTTTGTGTACACAGTTTAGTTCAGTTCAGTTCAGTTACTCAGTCGTATCCGACTCTTTGTGACCCCATGAATCGCAGCACGCCAGGCCTCCCTGTCCATCACCAACTCCCGGAGTTTATCCAAACTCATGTCCATTGAGTCGGTGATGCCGTCCAGCCATCTCATCCTCTGTCGGCCCCTTCTCCTCCTGCCCTCAATCTTTCCCAGCATCAGGGTCTTTTCAAATGAGTCAGCTCTTCACATCAGGTGGCCAAAGTATTGGAGTTTCAGCTTCAACATCAGTCTTTCCAATGAACACTCAGGACTGATCTCCTTTAGGATGGACTGGTTGGATCTCCTTGCAGTCCAAGGAGCAGAGTCTTCTCCAACACCACAGTTCAGAAGCATCAACTCTTCGGCGCTCAGCTTTCTTTATAGTCCAACTCTTGCATCCATACATGACTACTGGAAAAACCGTAGCCTTGACTAGATGGACCTTTATTGGCAAAGTAATGTCTCTGCTTTTGAATATGCTATCTAGGTTGGTCATAACTTTCCTTCCAAGGAGTAAGCGTCTTCTAATTTCATGGCTGCAGTCACCATCTGCAGTGATTTTGGAACCCCCCAAAATAAAGTCAGCCACTGTTTCCACTGTTTTCCCATCTATTTGCCATGAAATGATGGGACCAGGTGCCAGTTTATGTGATAAACTTCTGTTTTTCTCTTGTTAATCTGTCTTTTGTTTCAGGGGCCCCAGCTGAGAACTTAGAAGAGTAGAAAAGGAAAATTATTTTTTTCCTCCTCTATAATGTCCACCCTGATTATTCATTGGAAGACTGATGCTGAAGCTCCAATACTTAGGCCACCTGATGTGAAGAGCTGACTCATTGGAAAAGACCCTGATGCTGGGAAAGATTGAAGGCAGGAGGAGAAGGGGATGACAGAGGAACAGATGGTTGGATGGCATCACCAACTCAATGGACATGGTGAAGACGGGAGATGGTGAAGGACAGGGAAGCCTGGCATGCTGCAGTCCATGGGGTTGTAAAGAGTCAGACATGACTGAGCAACTGAACAGCAACACACTAACTCTTCAAGGCCCATCTTGAAACCTGTCTTCCATGAAGACTTCCTTACACTTTCCAGTGAAAATAAATCTCCTTGAGACTCAAATGTCTCAAATGTCAGCTGCCTGGGGATGGGTTCTGATTATTGTAGCCTTGGAGGATCACCCTTTTCCTTTAGGCTCCTATTGTTTGGGCTGCTGGGAGGAGGGCAAGAGGAATTCCATCTTGAAGACCGTCAGCCATCTTAAGGCAGGATGAGAACTGGGCCTGAACTCTGTTAATCATCATTAAAGAAAAAACAGGAAACCCCTTCTAACAGATGGCAAACAAAGATTGAAAGTAAAAGTCAGGTTGTCTCAGTTAGATTAACAACAGTGCCTGCACCTGCGTGTTGTAATTGTTCCACCCCTGTAAGTTGTAAAACTAATTACTAACGTGTAGCCAGTCATGTAGCTGCTGCTGCTGCTGCTGCTAAGTTGCTTCAGTCGTGTCCAATTCTGTGCGACCCCACAGATGGCAGCCTGCCAGGCTCCCCCGTCCCTGGGATTCTCCAGGCAAGAACACTGGAGTGGGTTGCCATTTCCTTCTCCGATGCATGAAAGTGAAAAGTGAAAGTGAAGCCGCTCAGTCGTGTCCAACTCGTAGCGACCCCATGGACTGCAGCCCACCAGGCTCCTCCATCCAAGGGATTTTCCAGGCAAGAGTACTGGAATGGGTTGCCATTGCCTTCTCCAAGTCATGTAGCAGAGGGTATAAAACCGAGTCCTTCGAAATCATTGGGGTCCTTGTTGGGAACCGATTCCCCTTGGACCCGCTGGTGTAATAAACTGTACTCCACTGTATTGAGTGTCCTCTGAGGTGTGTTTTGTGATTCCGGATTCTACAACACTAAGTTTAGTTCAGTTCATTTGCTCAGTCGTGTCCGACTCTGTTTGCGACCCCATGAATCACAGCACGCCAGGCCTCCCTGTCCATCACCAACTCCCGGAGTTCACTCAGACTCACGTCCATCGAGTCAGTGTTGCCATCCAGCCATCTCATCCTCTGTCGTCCCCTTCTCCTCCTGCCCCCAATCCCTCCCAGCATCAGAGTCTTTTCCAATGTGTCAACTCTTCGCATGAGGTGGCCAAAGTATGGGCTAGCTAAAGCACCATTATACATATTGCGGTCTCACTCCCAACAACCTGGAGGACTTGGGTTGTGGATTGTGCTTTTCTTAGTAACCTCTCGCCTCAACTTCATGCTTTATACATTTCTGATGTAGGTCTTACCTCCCTTTTCCAGCTGTTTCTCCAACCTGAAAGAATTCAGTCATGAAACACAGCTCTTTGTTATAGGTTGAACTAGATCTCTTTCTGCAACATCCCCTGTCCAAATATGTTAGAGTCCCTTGGACATCAAGAAGATCAAACCAGTCAATCCATAAGGAAATCAATCCTGAATACTCACTGGAAGTACTGATGCTGAAGCTCCAATACATCAGCCACCTGACACAAAGAGCCAACTCATTAGAAAAGACCCTGATGCTGGAAAAGATTGAAGGCAAAAGGAGAAGGGGGTGACAGAAGATGAGATGGTTAGATGGCGTCATTGACTCAATGGATATGACTTTGAACCGACTCCAGGAGACAGTGAAGGACAAGGGAACCTCTCATGCTGCAGTCCATGGGGTCACAGAGAGTTGGACACGACTTAGCAACTGAATAACGACAACAACCTCCAATACCTCATCTGTCAGTTCAGTCGCTCAGTACCTCATAATGCAGCCTTATTTGGAGGCAGGTTCATTACAGATGGGCTTCCCCTGTGGCTCAGCTGGTAAAGAATCCACCTGCAATGCAGGAGACCTGGATTCGATCGCCTGGAGAAGGGGAAGGCTACCCAATCCAGTATTCTGGCCTGAAGAATTCCACGGACTGTATAGTCCACGGGGTCTCAAAGAGTCAGACACGACTCGGTGACTTTCACTTTCACTTTGACTTCCCTGTGGCTCAGACGGTAAAGCGTCTGTCTACAATGCAGGAGACCTGGGTTTGATCCCTGGGTGGGGAAGTTCTCCTGGAGAAGAAAATGGCAATCCACTCCAGTATTCTTGCCTGGAAAATCCCATGGACAGAGGAGCCTGGTGGGCTGCAGTCTATGGGGTCGCAAAGAGTTGGGCACAACGGAACGACTTCACTTTCACTTTCATTACGGAAGTAATCAAGTTAGAATTAGGTCTTTGAGATGGTCTTTAATCCAGTAGGACTGGTATCCTCATAAAAAGGGCAAATTTGGACAGAGGCAGATGTACACACAGGGAGAACATGATAGGAACATGAAAGCAGAGACTAGGGTGATACATCTACAAGCCAGGAATCCTATAGATTGCCAGCAAATCTCCAGAAGCTAGCCAAGAAGCATGGACCTGGCCATCTATCACATCACAGAAAGAACTAACCTGACTGCAGGTGATACACTTCTGTGGTTTAAGCCACCCAGTTTGTGATACTTTGTTACAAGCAGTTTGGAAAACAAATGGAGTTTGATTTTCTTTCATCTTTAGTTACAGGAAAAAGTTCCATGTGGCAGAAATGTACTAAAATTGGGGGTAGGGAATAGAGCTTGCTTTTGAACTGTGGTGTTGGAGAAGACTCTTGAGAGTCCCTTGGACTGCAAGGAGATCCAACCAGTCCATTCTGAAGGAGATCAACCCTGGGATTTCTTTGGAAGGAATGATGCTAAAGCTGAAACTCCAGTACTTTGGCCACCTCATGCAAAGAGTTGACTCATTGGAAAAGACTCTGATGCTGGGAGGGATTGGGGGCAGGAGAAGGGGACAACCGAGGATGAGATGGCTGGATGGCATCACGGACTCGATGGACGTGAGTCTGAGTGAACTCCGGGAGTTGGTGATGGTTGGGGAGGCCTGGCGTGCTGCGATTCATGGGGTCGCAGTCAGATAGGACTGAGCGACTGAACTGAACTGAACTGAGCAGGGGCAGTGCAGCAAAGCAGAGCAACAAAATTAACCTTGGGTAGTAGGTGTCTCTGATCTTAGTCCCTAACCCGTTCCCAGCACAGAGAATTCAAAGCAGGTTTTCTCTAGGATCCTGGACATCCTCCATGTTTCCAGGACCCCGTCCCCTTCTTCTCTCACTTTTCTTTTCTGTCTGTTCCTGGGCTTCCTCATGGCCCCTTCGTGTTGCCCCCAGAATCAATAGATTCTTCCCACATGATGAGGCAGCCTGTTTCAGCCTCCCCAGCTTGGCCAGGCCCTTGAGTGGAAGGAGGGACTCACTTCTCATACCTCTGAAGATCCAAAGATAGTTGAGTTTTCCCTTAAGAAAATTTGCTGTCACTGAACAAAAAGAAATGTTTGCTTTCTCAACATTGTTCTGTTCCAAATTCCCATAGCATCATAATTCCATAGCATCTTTTTATTTGAACCTCTCTGTGGCCTTGGTCTTAGTTATCCCCGTGCTACTGTTCTCTCTCTACAGGTCTACACTTCCTGATGAGGCTCTGAGTCCCTAAGGGGTTGGATCTGGTTCTTATCGGCAGAGGCTGCGGCTTAGTGTCTGAGTGCATATATGCCTGAAGGTGGCAAATCAAAGGCAGGAGTCCAGACATGCTGGAGGATTGAGATCGAACATCTTAAAAAGCAAGCCCTTGATCAGGGCCTTGAATGCCGCTGTCAGAAATCTAATCTTATCCTGGAGGTGCTGGCAAAGAACTTGGCTGAATTGTGTTCCTGACCCGGTGTTTTGTGGAAGGCAGAACTTGAAAGCAATGAAACTAGATTTGGTTTGGTTGAGGAAATTTCCAAACCAATTGTAAGGAGATTAGTTTAGATGGACAGTCTCAATGGAAGTTAGTTGCTATTCATCACGACAATAGTCAGATGTCCAAACAGAAGAGTCAAGATCTGTTATCCATGACAAAACATCAATGGAAGAATGATCCTGAAGGCATTTTGGAGATATGCTGCCTCCCACTCTGCCCCAATTCCAAAGGCCCGAGTGCAATGTGGCAGGACAAGTTTAAAGGCTTATGCTAAGCCAGCGCTACCATTGCAATTTGGAAGCATATAACACAATTGATTTCACAGGTTCACATCTGAAATCTCATCCATGGCTGATTTAGATGAGACTTTGGACTTAGACTTTTAAATTGACGGTGGAATGTGTTAAGACTTTTGGAGCTATTGAAACCGAGCAGGACTTGAGAGATTACCTGAGACCAAGGAAGTGCAAGCCCTGAACACACCCTAATCTTATCAGCAATCCCGCCCTTGAACCATTGCTATAAAACCTCCCTGGTGGGAACACATAGTTTTTGAGGGACATGAGCCCACTGTGTCCCCTTTTGTCTGGCAAAGCAATAAAGCTATTCTTTTTTACTTCAAAACTCTGTCTCCAAGATTCAATTTGGTACCAGTGCACAGAGGCCAAGCTTTTGGCTTCAGATTTAGCAATGTGGAGTCTTTGGGACTTTGATAAGAATGATTCTAGTGAGCAGGTGTAAAAACATGATTACAATGAGTTCAGAATCGATGGGAGGGACTTCCCTGATGGTCCAGTGGTCAAGACTGTGCTTCCATTGCAAAGGCCTTGAGTTTGATCCCTGGTCAGGGAACTAAGATCCTGCATGCCTTGCTGCTGCTGCTGCTGCTGCTGCTAAGTCACTTCAGTCATATCCGACTCTGTGCAACCCCATAGACGGGGGCCCACTGTCTCTGGGATTCTCCAGGCAAGAACATTGGAGTGGTTGCCATTTCCTTCTCCAATGCATGAAAGTGAAAAGCGAAAGTGAAGTCGCTCAGTCGTGCCCAACTCTTAGCGACCCCATTGACTGCAGCCTACCAGGCTCCTCCGTCGGGTAGCAAAAAAAAAAAAAAAAAAAAGGCAGTGGGAGAGTAATTTGAGACAGCAAGCAGAAATGAGTTTGAGGAGATCATCTCTGTAAAGAGGAGTAGAGGAATAGGGCAGCATCTCCAGGTGGTTCTGGGGTCAGAAGAGGGTTTCATTTTGCAGAGGGAAGAACGTATAATATGTTTGGGTGCTCTTGGGGACAATTCAGTAGACTGTGAACAACTAAGAAATGGGAAAGTGTAGATGAGGGGGTGGAATCAGGTGCCAGGTAGAAGGAGCCTGGATATTTCCTCTATAGAAACTGGACAGAAGGCAGCGTATGGTCACAGAAAGGTTTGGTGTTTGGTCAGGGCTTGTAATTCTCTTCTGACTACATTTGATTTCTCAGGAAAACAGGAAGCAAGCTTGTAGCAAGCTCATTAGGTGAGAATTGGGGAGGGAGGTACGTGGGTTTGCAGAGAGAGGAAAAGATAAAACATAGTTGGGAATTCCCTGGTGGTCCAGTAGTTAAGACTCCATGCTTCCAATGCAGGGGCCACAGGTCTGATCCCTGGTCAGGGAACTAAGATCCCACACACCAGACTGTGTGGTCAAAAAAAAAAAGCATGATACAGTTACATAGGAGTTGGGAGACAGTATAGATTAGTGAAATGAAACAGAACTGCTAGATGGCTATTTTAGGAAGGAAATAGGCAGCTGGTTCGGTTAAATCAGGGTTGAGATTTTGTCAGATAGCACACTGAGCCGAACCAGGGAGTTGATAGTGATTTTGGTGATGAACCATGGAGTGTAAGAGTCACGGAGGCAGGGAGTTGGGGGGGTGGGGGGCAGTGAAGAGATGGGAAATTGATGGGTTGTAGGTCCAGTTGGAGTTTAGAACTGTAGGACTTAGGAGGAGGGGTAAGATGTGTGGAGGCTGGGGAAACCCAGCTTATGGAGGAGGTGCAGCTGGGGACATGCCAAGGTTGAGTTCTGACCTTGACAGTGAGTGAAGTGGGGTGGAAGCAGGGATTCCTGAGGGAGAGGAGGACTAGTTTCTTTATATTCTGTGAAAAAAGAGGCAGAAGGAAGTGACTCTCATAGGCATATTTCTGTTCTGCTTTCTTGCACCTTTCTCTGCCCTCCTGGTATTTTGCCCTTCCTTGTGTGGGACAGATGGTTGGTGGAGGAAACTCCCTTTATTGTCTTGCCATTTGTTTACCAATCTGGTTTATTTCCTGGTTCAATTCAGCCGCTCAGTCATGTCCGACTCTTTGCGACCCCATGAATCGCAGCACGCCAGGCCTCCCCATCCAACATCAACTCTTGGAGTTCACTCAAACTCACGTCCATCGAGTCAGTGATGCCATCCAGCCATCTCATCCTCGGTCATCCCCTTCTCCTCCTGCCCTCAATCCCTCCTAGCATCAGTCTCTTCCAATGAGTCAACTCTTCGCATGAGGTGGCCAAAGTACTGGAGTTTCAGCTTTAGCATCATTCCTTCTAAAGAACACCCAGGACTGATCTCCTTTAGGATGGACTGGCTGGATCTCCTTGCAGTCCAAGGGACTCTCAAGAGTCTTCTCCAACACCACAGTTCAAAAGCATCAATTCTTCGGGGCACCGCTTTCTTCACAGTCCAACTCTCACATCCATACATGACTACTGGAAAACGATAGCCTTGACTAGGTGGACCTTTGTTTGCAAAGTAATGTGTCTGCTTTTGAATATGCTCTCTAGCTTGGTCATAACTTTCCTTCCAAGGAGTAAGCGTCTTTTAATTTCATGGCTGCAATCACCATCTGCAGTGATTTTGGAGCCCCCCAAAATAAAGAATGACACTGTTTCCACTGTTTCCCCATCTATTTCCCATGAAGTGATGGGACCTGATGCCATGATCTTAGTTTTCTGAATGTTGAGCTTTAAGCCAACTTTTTCGCTCTCCTCTTTCACTTTCATCAAGAGGCTTTTTAGCTCCTCTTCACTTTCTGCCATAAGGGTGGTGTCATCTGCATATCTGAGGTTATTGATATTTCTCCCGGCAATCTTGATTCCAGCTTGTGCTTCTTCCAGCCCAGCATTTCTCATGATGCACTCTGCATAGAAGTTAATAAGCAGGATCACAATATACAGCCTTGACGTATTCCTTTTCCTATTTGGAACCAGTCTGTTGTTCCATGTCCAGTTCTAACTGTTGCTTCCTGACCTGCATATAGGTTTCTCAAGAGGCAGGTCAGGTGGTCTGGTATTCCCATCTCAAAGAATTTTCCACAGCTTGTGGTGATCCACATAGTCAAAGGCTTTGTCATAGTCAATAAAGCAAAAATAGATGTTTTTCTGGAACTCTATTGCTTTTTTTATGATCCAGCAGATGTTGGCAATTTGATCTCTGGTTCCTCTGCCTTTTCTAAAACCAGCTTGAACATCTGGAAGTTCACAGTTCACATATTGCTGACGCCCAGCTTAGAGAATTTTGAGCAATAGACTTGAGCAAATTACCCTTTCTGAGCCCCAGATTTTCATATTTCTTGTTCTTAAAATGTAGATAATGCCACTCTGTATTGTTTGATTAGGAAATGAAATAATAAAGGTGAAAAGGCATTGAGAAGAATAACTTAGTAGATATTGACTCAATAAACATTAATTCTTTCTTTTTTTCCAGAAGATTGAGTCCATTCAACGGATATTAATGAGTATCTATATCCCCGGGTGCTATTCAATAGTGGAAGTTGGAGGGTATTCTCTGATGGCAAAATGACTTCTGCAGCCATTGGACTGGCCCAGGGATTAGTCCTTTACAGGGTTTTATTGGTCTCTTTCTTGGGCAAAGGTCTCTTTTCTGATCTTGCTGTTCCTGCCTTAATTGTCCTCTGCATCTGTCCAGACTCTTTCTGATGACTCCTGTTTCCTGAGTTAACTTTACAAGTTGTGAAAGTGAACTTATCTGTAGCCTGGCTAGAAAGAGGGCAGAAGTATCGAGGGGAAGGTAAGGGACCTGGGCTTTTCAATAGCTTAGATGGGAAATAGATAGGTGGGACTGAATCTCATTTAGCCTCTGATTGTTCAGCCCTAAAGGGGAAGGGTCATCATTTTGTCTCCCAGGTGAGAGCTTAGGGAATGTCTTATCTGGGTTTCCACTTAGACATAGTTCACTCTTTAGAAGAGCTTCTCAGAAGAGGTGTCTAAAGATGGTGCTGGCTGCCTTTGGAGACACCATCATAATATATACCACCATACAAGGTGCTCAAGATTAGAAGGAATATTTGAAGATATTGTTGAAAAGAGGTTCTTAAATTTTGAGTGGCCATCAGAATTGCCTGGCAGGCTTGTTAAAACACAGATTGCTGTGTTTCTAATTAAGTAGGTCTGGGGTGGGGCCAAAGAATTTGCATGTCTAACAGGCTCCTGCGTGATGCTGTAAATATGGGGGCAATTATAGGGGATATTTAAGCATCAGATAGAAGTTATCTTTAAATTTGGGGCCACCTCTGAAATGCTGGGTTGGGAAGATCCCTGGGAGATGGGAATGGCTACCCACCCCAGTATTCTTCCCTGGAGAATTCCATGGACAGAGGAGCCTGGTGGGTTACAGTCTATGGGGTCGCAAAGAGTCAAGACGTGATTCAGCGACTAACACTTTCACTTTTTGAAATGCGATGTTCCTATAAATTCTTGAGTGTCATATTAACTGAAATTTTAGCTTTTCTCCTGAAACGTTTTTATTACTCTAGCCTTTTCCATCTGAGTAAATGGCTGTTCACCCAGTTACTTGAGGCAGAAACCTTGGTATTGTCCTTAATTTCCCCCTCTTCCTCTGCTCTCTGACACCAGGGAGATGTTTGAGAACACCTGATCTTTAGGAACAATTGTTCTAACCCATTGGCATGGAAACTTTTGGAAGCTAGTGGCCATTGAGGATAACAGTATTTAAATTAATGTGTGCATCTAGAAGTTATGAATGTACAGCCATTTCATACAGGAATTTGTCCCTGTCCTTTTATACATAAAGATGTACTAGCCTATAACTTTGTAAGCTATCATAAGACAGTGTTGACTCTTGAGCTGTATTGTATCAGTTATAACAGCAAAGAAAAGGGATTGATCATTTTAGTGGATAACTCATTCTTTCCAAAGATCTTCTCAACACTTTCTTATTGCACTAAAAATTTTGCTTCCTCAACTTTCCTTGTTCTCTGCCTTCCTCATTCCTTTTATTATTTTTAATTTAAAACAATTTTTGGAGTATAGTTGATGTACAATGTTGTGTTAGTTTCAGGTATACAGCAAAGTGATTCAGTTATACATACACACATATTCATTCTTTTTACAGATTCTTTCCTCATATGGGTTATCACAGAGTATTGAGTAGAGTTCCCTGTGCTATACGGTAGGTCCTTGCTGGTTATCTATCTATTTATATGTAGTAGTGTGTGAATGTTCATCCCAAGCTCCTGATTTATCTCTCCCTGCCACATTTCTCCTTTGGTTACCAAAAGTTTGTTTTTGATATCTATAAGTCTGTTTCTGTTTTGTAAATAAATTCATTTGTATCAATTTTTAAAATTATATTCCACATATGAGTAATATATGGTATTTGTCTTTCTCTGTCTGACTTCTTCACTTAGTATGATCATTTTTAGTTCCCTACATGTTGCTGCAATCAATGCTTTCCACATTCCTTTTTGATTCACTACCAGACTAAATCAGATCCCTGTCTGTTCTCTCGCTTCATATCCCCACATTTCTTCTCCAAGTCAGAGAAAATTGCTTGTATATTGTCCTCTGTTCTGAGGCCAGAATTTCCTTGAGGTCAAGGGCAGTTGTGTTCCCCAGTGTTCACCCTCCTTTTGCTGTGACTAGAGCCTTAAACATATTAAATCCTCAGTGCACTATTATTAAATGAATGAATAATTGAAAGAATGAAGGTTGGGTTGTCTAGACGTGTGTGGCACAAAGACACCCATGCATGGATGCCCTAGGGAGGACCTTTTCTTATTAAAATCCATTTTAAATTCCTGTCTACTCTTTGCAAGAACAGCACAACTACCAGGCTGAATGGAATGAGTCCAGGAACGCACGGAGAGATGTTTCCTTTAGATTGCCAGGGAAGGAAGAATCTGGTTTCAGGAGCCCAGACAGGCAAGGTATTCTTTTGGGTTCCAGTGAAAAATGCTTCTAGAACATTTGGGTTTGCTTATTTGTCACCCTGGATCGCAGAATAATTTGGTGGCGAGTTCTCTGGTTCTGGGATGACCCCTGGGTTTGTCACGTAGACATTTGGGATGACCACGCCCACCTGGAAAACAGGAAGTGTACCAGTGACGAAGCAAGAAGGACTGGGCATGCCTTTAGGTACCACGGGAGCCCTCCTGTTCCTGGGCAGGAAGGGGAGTGGGAACCCTCTAGTCTCCACCCTCTCTGGGACCTCTTCCCATCCTCCGAGGAGCCTCTGGGACTCACGTTGTTGGTTTGGTAGCAGGTCAGCTGGCAGCCAAAGTGGGCAGATGCACTTGCAACGCACACCTCCAGGAGGCAGAAGATGAGCAGCAAACCAGAAATGGCCATTCCAGGGGCCTGGAACCAGAATGGGCCAGGAGGACCTGAGCGCATGTCTGGGAGTCCGAGCTCTGACTGCAGTGGCCATCTCTATGGCTTTGATGCAGTCCCCTAACCTCATCTCAGCTTCGTGGGGAAAATACCTCACTGGGTTTTTGTGAAGGCCAAGTGTGTTTGTGAAACAAATTTTATCTTAATACTTACTAGCAATGCTGCCCGAAAAAAGAGGATAGTCACTATCTAGGGAAACCCCGTGACACCTTGCTTCAGATATCAGGGACCTGAGGGTATGGTCTGGAGTCAGACAGTGAAACAGTGGAACTGTTCTGTGTAGGAAGTGAATAGAAATTTGGGAGTATGGACAAGCCACAGAGAGAAGCAGTATCGGTAGAAGAGAAAGGTGGGACTGAGCAAGGTGGTGGGAAGGGGGCAGCTGCAGAAAAAGGCATCTCATGAAAAGATGACACTTCATAAAGCAGGAATATCTAATCTTCAGGAATCAATAGTTTCCTAGGTTCTGATGTAAACCTCTACTGCTTCTCTGAACTTTTAGAGAAAGTCAGCTGCTGAGGTCATTCTGTTGGCTGTGACAGTGCCATTTTGTAGAGGGAAGAAATTGGGGCTTATATATATATATATACCCCAAATATATGTTATTGATTATAATTTTAAAATGACATAGGTTAGAGTCAGCTGCTCAGAGAATTCTCCCTTTTGGAGAGGCCCCATCTTTCCTTCTTTCCTTTGCCTCCCTCTCAATTTAGCAAGTATTTACTAAACATCTGTTCGGTACAAAGGGCTCAGAGAAGCATCCCAAGAGGCACAGTTGATTGAGGGAGACAGATACGGATGTGGATAATTACAATCCACATCAGACAGAGTAAGAGCTGTAAAAGAGTTGGGGGAAAGGTGCCTTGAGGGCACTGAGGAGAGCGAGAGATGGAATTCACCCGACGTGAGTTAGAGAGGGTGGGGGTAGAAAAGGGTGGTCCAAGCAAATGGAAAGGTGGGATGATGAGGCTTAGTCAAAGAATCACAGAGTTTCAGGAAAAGAAGTGTTTTCAAATGATTCTGGTCCTTTCTAAAGTTGTTTTTAGCACAATTGTTTTACAAAGAAAACTCTTCATGGAAAAGGGGTCCTTCAAGCAGCTTAGATGGATTTCCCAGGTGGTTCAGTGGTAAAGAATCTGCCAATGCCTGCCAATGAAGGAGACGCAAGAGACGTGAGTTTGATCCCTGGGTTGGGAAGATTCTCCAAGAGTAGGAAATGGCAACCCACTCCAGTAGTCTTGCCTGGGAAATCCCATGGAGACAGGAGCCTGATGGGCTACAGTTCATGGAGTCACAAAGAGTCAGACATGACTGAGCTACTGAGCGCACACACAGAGAATTTGGACATGTATCATTTGATGGGCATTAATTCATGCTTGTCAAGCTCCTGGAGCACCCCATCCCTTGGGTCATCATTTACAAAGATCAGGTGAAGTCCAGCTCTTCTTGTCCAGATGCCAGGCCTGAGGTCTGAGGGTGGGGTGGGCAACTGGGGCTGTCTCTTATGCTTGTCAAGCTCCTGGAGCACCCCATCCCTTGGGTCATCATTTACAAAGATCAGGTGAAGTCCAGCTCTTCTTGTCCAGATGCCAGGCCTGAGGTCTGAGGGTGGGGTGGGCAACTGGGGTGGGGGGAGTTCTCCTTCTGAGATCAGACATGGGCAGAACCAAGATTAGAAGCCACGCTTTCTGACTTCTGCAGCCTCCACTCCAGGGCATTGGCCATGCTGCGTGGTTTCGTCCTCCCTGAGCCTCTTCCCCTCCCACCCATCCCACTCCCTGAGCTCTTCAACCTGCACCTGCCTCCTCATTTCTTACAATGAACACTCCATGCCTCCTACTTCCCAGAAGAAAAGACACAAGCATTCTTCAGTGCCTGCCTCTCAGGGTGATGGGTGGGGGCGGGGATGGAGGGAGGGAGGTCCGGGAGCAAGGGACTGGAAGGGAAGTGAGCGGCAGGGCACAGAGTTGGAGCCAGGTCTCTGGGCAGCAATAAATACCCGGCAGAGGAATTTAGACTTTAATCCTAAAGCAACTGGGAGCAATAATGTGTTTCCAGAAAGGGAGAAACTCAAGGTACTTTTGATAAAAGACATGGGCGTGGTCGATAGGTTCTCTGGGGCGAGGCTTTTCTCACAAATCTTGGAGACAGAAGTCTTGGGAAGGACTTCTGATCAAAATAAATAACAATTAATGGTTTCTATTTACCGAGTATAGGCCATGCCAGGCACATTTATTTCATTTGACAAATGGTTATGAGCTGTCAATCATGTTCCAGACATGGGCCTGGGTATTTGAGACAGGACAGTGAATGAAACAGAAAAATGTCCCTGCCCTTATGAAGCTTATATTCTAGTGGGAAGAGACAGTTAGTAAGCATGAACTATAACAGACAAGTAAATTGCAGAGTTCATCAGATGATGGTTAAGGCTACTGGGAAGTAAATTGGGGATGTGGGAGAGAAGGATCCTGGGATAGTGTAGGTGATGCTTTTAAGTGCAGTGATTCATTTCAAGATGTTGTGTGGACAGTTGATCACAAGAGACTGGAGTATGTGAGAGAGGTTTGGGTTGGTGCTCTTTACTCTGGAGAAGGTGTTTGTGGTTACCATCAGATGAGATTGCCAATGTAGTGCAAGCAGGGGGAAAAAAGAGGACCAAGGACAGCCTAGGAGACTGGGAAAAAGAGCAGAACCCGCAAAGGAGAGGGAGGAGAGAGAGTAGAGGAGGACCAGCCGCAGGGCGCAGCCTGGACACCGTGAGACATCCATCACAGAGGAGTCCTGACTGGGGACTTAGAGCACAGGAAGCTTTTGGAGAAGTGAAGCAGCAGGTCTGATTAGAGTCAGCTCAAGAGCAAATGTAAGAGGAGAGAGAGCTGGGGACAGTGAGGGCAGACAAATCTTTTTAGGATTTTTCTGCAAAGAGGACCAGAGAGATAGGGTGGTATCTGGCCCGAGAGAAGGTTGGTTGGTTTTTTACAATGGAGGGAACAAAAGCATGTTCATATGCTGATGGGAAAGCTCCAGTCAAAGGGGAGAATGGCTGATATAGAAGAAAGGACGTGAGGAGGGGGAGGAGATGAACTCTGCTGTACAGATGGAGAGGTTGAATTTACATGAGACTCATCTATAGCTAGCTTCTTGTATCCAGCAGGCATGAGCCCTGTGTGGCTGTTGAACACTTGAGATGTGGCTAGGCCGCAAGTGCAAAATACACCGTGGATTTCAAACACTTCATATCTCAAATAAGAAATATAAAGATAATTTTTTACATGAATTACATGTTGAAATGATATTTGAATCTATTGGATTAAATAAAACATATTATTAAAATTAATTTCATTTATTCCCCCCTTTCAGGATGATGACTAAAAAATTCAAAATCATATACATGGCTCATGTCCTATTTCTACTGGATGGCATTGGTGTAGAGCACAGGTTGGCAAGTTATGGTTGCATCCTGTCTGTTGCCTATTTTTGTCAATAAAGTTTTATTGGCACATAGTCAAGCTCATTTGTTTCTGTATTTTCTATGGCTGTGCTCCCACTACAAGATAGGGTGGAGTAGTTGCAATAGAGACCAGATGGCCTGCAAAGACTTAGATATTTACTCTCTCACCCTTTACAGAAAATCTTTACTGACTCCTTGTCCCTAGTGATGGGGAGGAAGGCAAAAAAGTGAGTAGAGGAAGGTTGGCAGGTACATATGCATTAAAAGTAAAATTACATAAATGAATTATAAATTTAAAAATTTCCTAACAGTGTCATATGGTAGATACTGTTTTACAAAAGTAGAAACTAAGAATGATCAGAGACTTTAAACTCTATTGCAATTCTTACCACACTTGGAGGAGAAGGCTGGTTATTGGGCCCTTTCTTCTTTTTTTATTGGAATATAATTGCTTTACAATGCTCTGTTAGTTTCTGCTGTACAACAAAGTGAATCAGCTATAAACATACACATATCCCCTCCTTCTTGGGCATCCCTCCCCCCACACCTCAGTGCTCATCACAGAGCACTGAACTGAGCTCTCTGCTATACCGCAGATTTCCACTAGCTAACTATTTTATACATGGTAGTGTATTGCTATCAGGAAGTCCAGTGTATTTATAGCAAACTGGTCTCCTAATTCATTTCACCCTCCCTTTCCTGCCCAGGGCCCACACATTCATTCTCTACATCTGTGTCTGTATGCCTGCTCTGGGAGCTAGATTGATATGTACCATTTTTCTAGATTCCATATATATGTGTTAATATATGATATGCATGTTTCTCTTTCTGACTGGCTTTACTCTGTAAGACAGACTCTAGGTCCATCCATATCTCTACAAATGACTCAATTTCATTCTTTTTCAAGGCTGAGTAATATTCTATTGTGTAAATGCACCATGTCTTCTTTATTCATTCATCTGTCAGTGGACACTTAGGTTGTTTTCATATCCTGGCTATTGTAAATAGTGCTACAATGAACATTGAGATACATGTGTCTTTTTAAACAGAGCTGGAGGAATCAGGCTTCTTGACTTCAGACTATACTACAAGGCTACAGTAATCACGACAGTATGGTACTGGCACAAAAAACAGAAATATAGATCAATGGTATAGGACAGAAAGGCCAGAGATAAACCTATATACCTATGGTCACCTAATCTATTACAAAAGAAGCAAGAACATAAAATGGAGACAAGAGAGTTTCTTCAATAAGTGGTGCTTGGAAAACCAGATAGTTGCATATAAAAGAATGAAATTAGAACACTACCTAACACCATACACAAAAATAAACTCAAAATGGATTAAAGGCTTAAATGTAAGACTGGACACTATAAAGCTTTTAGAGGAAAGCATAGGAAAAACACTCCTTGATGTAAATTACAGCAAGATCTTTTTTGACCCACCTTCTAGAGGAATGAAAATAAAAACAAAAATAAACAAATGGGACCTAATTAAACTTAAAAAGTTTGCATAGCAAAGGAAACTGTAAATAAGCCAAAAAGACAACCTTCAGAATGGGAGAAAATATTTACAAGTGAAGCAATGGTCAAAGGATTAATCTCAAAAATATACAAACAGCTCATGCAGCTTAATGAAAAAAAAAAAATGAATAACCCAATCAAAAAATGGGCAGAAGACCTAAATAGATATTTCTCCAAAGACTCACAGATGGTCAAGAGGCACTTGAAAAGATGTTCAACATCATTAATTATTAGAGAAATGCAAATCAAAACTACCATCAGGTATCACCTCCCACCATTCAGAATGACCATCATCAAAAAATCTACAAATAAATGCTAGAGAAGGTATGGAGAAAAGGGAATCCTTTTGCACTGTTGGTAGGACTATAAATAAGTATGGAGGGTCCTTAAAAAACTAAAAATAGAACAACCATATGACCCAGCAATCCCACTATTGGACATATACCCTGGGAAAACCATATTTCACATGTTAGGCCCTTTCCAACAATTTCTAAACTGAACTAAGGTGGAACCGAGGAGGGCACTGGTCATGAGGGATACTCACCCCGCCCCAGGTGGGATAGTGAGGATTATAGACAGGGTAGATGATGGGAGCAGAGATAATTAAATCTACGATGAAGAGTGTGATTCCAGTCATTGCGAAGATTGCACTGACGATGTTGAAGCCCACGCTGCTATTCAGCTGAAAAAGATACAAAAGGTCAGAGTGGGAGAGGAAAACAATTGTAACTGAGATGAGCAGAGACTCAACAAGTATTTCTTAACAGGATTTCCCAGAATCTTAGTTCTGCCGCAAGCAAGGCAGTGTTTTGTGCAGAAAGGAGTGTGGCTGGGGTTTCCCTGGTGGCTCAGTGGTAAAAGAATCCACCTGCCAATGCAAGAGATGGGTTCCATCCCTGGTCTGGGAAGATCCCACGTGTCGCAGAGCAACTAAGCCCATGCACCACAACTATGAAGCCTGTGAGCCTAGAGCCCGGTGCTCTGCAACAAGAGAAGCCGCTCACGCTGCAACTAGAGAGTAGCCCTCACTCAGTGCAGCTAGGGAAAAAGCCCTTGTAAGGTAACAAAGACCCAGGGAAACCAAAAGTAAATAAATATTTTAAAAGTCTTTTAATTTAATTTTTTTAACAGAAAGTTTTGGGGCTAAATTAACTTTGAAACAAAGTTAAGTTAAACAAAATTAAACAGGTCTTTGCTGCAGGACCTGCCTTTAACAAGGATTATGGATCTTTGGGGGCAGGGTGCTAATAAATAGAAATCTCTCCAAGTTTACCTGCCCGTATTCACAGAGTATGCCATTGGACAAGTGTCCCCAGGAATAATCTTTGGGAAACACTCCATCCTTTTCTCGCATAGGAGATGGGCGGGAGGATCAACCTCTGGTGTCTTGGAACGTGACAGGCCCTGGTGGCCCATGATTCTGGGCCACGTGCAGAAAGTTGTTGTTTAGTCGCTTCAGTCATGTCTGACTCTTTGTGACCCCATGGACTGTAGTCCCCCAGGCTCCTCTGTCCATGGGAATTCCCAGGCAAGAATACTGGAGTGAGTTGCCATTTCCTTCTCCAGGGGATCTTTCTGACCCAGGAATCGAACCCATGTCTTCTGCTTTGATAGGCAAATTCTTTACTGCTGAGCTATTTCGGGAAGCCCAGGTGCAAATAGATATGCCCATAATTTTGAGCTTCCCTTTGGAGATTTTCAAATAGATGTCCTCTGGTGTAGGGACCTGGCTATCTTGAAGCCTCTTAGGCTAGATAACCTGCTTGTGAGAGGAACCAGGGTACTTTCTGGGCATACTGCTAGGGGACCGTGAAGCCTTGTCCATGCTGATTTACAGAGCTCCTGTGGCTGGATTCCTTAGAGAGGCAGGTGCCTGAGCCTCCTTGGCTGTCCTGAAAAACCAGGGGCCCGCTCTGTGTGCTGCTCAGCTGTGGGGGAGCCCTGGTCCCCTGGGAGCTCTGTGCCTCCTGTAAGAACGTTCTTGGGAAGCTATTCTTTCCCTCCACTCTCTGATGCCCTAACTAATGTGGGCGGTGTTGCCCTCCCCTCCTCTAAGTCCTCTAGACATTTTCCTTTTTGGAATTCTGGCCAGGTTCATGTGGCCCTGTGATTATGTGTGAGCAAGTGTCAGAAGAATTGATGCTTTTGAACTGTGGTGCTGGAGAAGACTCTTGAAAGTCCCTTGGACTGCAAGGAGATCAAACCCATCAATCCTAAAGAAAATCAACTCTGAATATTCATTGGAAGGACTGATACTGAAGCTGTAACTCCAATACTTTGGCCAAAGAACCAACTAATTGGAAAAAAACCTTGATGCTGGGAAAGACTGAGGGCAGGAGGAGAAGGGGGCAACAGAGGAAGAGATGGTTGGATGGCATCATCAACTTAAGGGACATGAGTCTGAGCAAACTCCGGGAGATAGAGGACAGGGAAGCCTGGCATGCTGCAGTCCATGGGGATCACAAAGATTCGGACACAGCTGAGTGACTGAACAATAACATGTCAGAGCCCCATGTCTGGTTATGAGCAGGTGCATGGATGAGGGAGGGATTAATCTACTTTTTCCCCTGGTGTGTCTTTCCTATAGGTCCCCAGCTGGGAGAATCAGTCCCAGGATGTGACTTACCAGACAAGAAGATCGTGAGTGCTTTTCTGCCAACACAGAGAGGGATCCTGAAATGATGAACTGGCAAGGAAGAGAGGTGGTTTAGAAAGAGGTCAGGGGTTAGGGCCCCTGTCTTCAGGTTTCCATTATTCTGTTTACACACATATTCTCTCATACACACTATGTTCCTCTGCTGAGACCCTAGCTCAACATGAGGGGAAAGAATGAATGAATGGATGAATGTGTTTTGCACCACATCACAGGGCAGTGAAGTGGGATCCAGCAGATTAGTTGTAAATTCTGGCTTGAAACTCATGTGATCTTGAGTAAGTTACTAATTTCTCAAATATTTATTTCCTCATTTGAAAAGGGGGAAAAGGACATGTCTTCCTAAGTGTCATTGTCACTAGAAAATTTATGCCCCTCATCTGGCATGTAGTGTATCTTGCACATAGTAGATCCTATACAGAGTAAACATGGTTTATTTCTGTTTCTTTTACTTTTCCACATGCAATATCTTGTTGGTTTCCTACCCATATCTCAGGATTCAGGTGGGCACGGGGGATCGGGATGGGGAGAAGGAAAGGCTACCAGCTGTACTGCTTTGAGATGTTTTAACCCAACCTCAGTCCTTGCCTGTCTGCACACCCAGGTGAGTACCTTTTAGCGACTCAGAAAAGTGTCACATGTCTACAAAACTGAACGTCTAATGTGAGAATTGCAAGGTAGACTGCACTTATTTCAGCACTGGTATTCTGTAGGCACAGCAGCTGGACAGATTACCTACTGTCATTTGCCCAATATGGCAGCAACAGTGGTCTGAAAGGGCATCAGCCACTGTTTAGAAAAAGCTTTGCTGAGCACTACATGAAGTGTTTCTTATAACTTTACCTTATTTAACTACATGGTGTCCCATCGGGCACTATTATTATTCCCATTTTATAGATGGTGGACTGAGGCTTAGAGATTTATTTATGTACATCCTGCTTTTTATTTTATTTATTTTTATTTTTTTGCCGCACTGTACAGCATGCAGGATCTTAGTTCCTCGACCATAGATTGAACCCGCTGCACCCCTGCAGTGGAAGTGAGAATTCTTAACCACTGGACCACCAGGGAAGTCCTGTGGCTTAGAGATTTAAAATAATGCATCCAAGACCACCCAGAAAGTAGCAGAGTTGAGAGTCAGATCCAAAGAGTTGACTCCAGATCCCGTGGTATTAACCCCCACTGTCTACCTGCTCCCAGTCAGGGTGGATGCCTGTGCCTGGGAAAGTAAATGGTGATTTACAATGAAAACTTACTCGAGTTGCTTATGCCTTCTAAGGGGAATGCCATTTTTCCTAGAAGTGTAAAAACGAATCTCAGTTGTACACCCTTCTGTTTATAGAGAATTGATGAAGAAGAAAGGGAACAAAAGGCTGGATTTCTGATGTTCCTGCTGGCCCTTTTGAGATACCAAGGAAGACAAGCCTTTGTTTTAGAAGAGGGCATTAGTGATCTTTAAGAAATAGAAAGACAGGCCTGGAGTCAAGAAGGCGGCTAAGAACAAAACTGCAGAAAAACGGGAGGAGGGCTGAAGGTCACTGAGCATCCTGGCAGAAGAGGAGAAGGCCAGTGAGGCATTTGAAATGTCAGGGCAGCCACTGGGCACTTAATACTCAGTGGAGGCTAATGCTCAATAGCAAGGTGTTCTTTGTCTGGCGTGTTAGTCCTTTCTGCCACCCCAAACTCCATTAAAGTTACTGATATCGAACAGGTTCCCTGTGAGTGCTTGGGGGCAGGAAGAGGGGTTGGTTTCAAGTTAGGTCTGTGTAGAGCGGAGAGAAGACCAGAATCTCAGGAGACGAAACAGATGGGAGCAAGAGAGAAAGAGGGAGCAGTGATGCAAAGAAAGACATTCCCTAGAGCACAAACCCTGCCATTTTGCAGATATTGTGTGGGAATGAGGGTGGGGGCTAACTCTAGGCTATTTTATGTATTTATTGTGAAATTTATTATAGTAATCCTTAAATTTTTGAAGCCTGTTCCCTTTAATTTCATTTATTTATTCATTTTATTTTTGACTGTACTGGGTCTTCGTTGCTGTGCTAGCCTTTCTCTAGTTGCAAAGAGTGGGGACTATTGTCTAGTTGGGATGCACAGGCTTCTCATTGCAGCAGCTTCTCTTGTTGCAGAGCATGGGCTCTAGGGCTCGTGAGCTTCAGTAGTTGTGGTTCCCCGGCTCTGGAGCACAGGCTCAATAACTGTGGTGCGTGGGCTCAGTTGCTCCGAGGCTTGTAGGATCTTCCTGGCTTGTTTCCTGCATTGACAGATGGATTTTTCTATCCCTGAGCCACCAGGGAAGCCCCAGGCTATTTTATTTAAATCTCACGGGATAAGGTGATTTTGGCTGACATCTAGGTTACTCTGGAATTTTGCTGTTTGTTAGAAAAGTTGCATTTGAGTCATAGATAGGTGTGTGAGTTGAGGGACAGGCTGTATAAACAGCAGGGAGGAAAAGGAGACTGGTGGGTGGAAGGGGAAGAAGGAGTGTGTATGTATGCACGTGTGTGCGTGTGTGCGTGCATGCGTATGTGTGTGTGTAGGAGGAGGATACTAGAGAGAATGCAAAACAATCTTAAAGACAATGCCTTGGAGAAGAGAAAGGACTTGTACTCCTTAACCTTTTCAGTTCAGTTCAGTTGCTCAGTCATGTCCAACTCTTTGTGACCCCATGGACTGCAGCATGCCAGGCTTCCCTGTCCATCATCAACTCCCGGAGTTTACAAACTCATGTCCATTGAGTCAGTGATGCCATTCAATCATCTCATCCTGTGTCATCCCCTTCTCCTCCCACCTTCAGTCTTTCCCAGCATCAGGGTCTTTTCCAATGAGTTAGTTTTTCACATCAGGTGGCCAAAGTATTGGAGTTTCAGCTTCAGCACCAGTCCTTCCAGTGAATTTCAGGACTGATTTCCTTTAGGATGGACTGGTTGGAGTTCCTTGCAGTCCAAGGGACTCTCAAGAGTCTTCTCCAATATCACAGTTCAAAAGCATCCATTCTTTGGCACTCAGCTTTCTTTATAGTCCAACTCTCACATCCATACATGACTACTGGAAAAACCAAAGCTTTGACTAGATGGACCTTTGTTGGCAAAGTAATGTCTCTGCTTTTTAATATGCTGTCTAGGTTGGTCATAACTTTCCTTCCAAGGAGCAAGCATCTTTTAATTTCATGGCCACGTCACCATCTGCAGTGATTTTGGAGCCCAAGAAAAGAAAGTCTGTCACTGTTTCTACTGTTTTCCCATCTATCTGCCATGAAGTGATGGGACCGATGCCATGATCTTTGTATTTTGAATGTTGAGTTTTAAGCCAGCTTTTTCACTCTCCTCTTTCACTTTCATCAAGAGGCTCTTTAGTTCTTCTTCGCTTTCTGCCATCAGGGTGGTGTCATTTGCATAACTGAGGTTATTGATATTTCTTCTGGCAATCTTGATTCCAGCTTGTGCTTCCTCCAGCCCAGCGTTTCTCATGATGTACTCTGCATATAAGTTAAATAACCTTCTAGGGGGTCACAAATCATTCTGAGAATCTGATGAAAGCTACGGACTATGACAGAAAACACCCCCCAAGTATGTTACCAGAATGGGGACTCAGAAGCCCTTCCGAGGACTCTAAGCTGAGTCCCCATTTTTTTAATGGCTTATTGCCCCTTGAGCATGGGTGGAAATGCTTTTCTCCTGGAGTTCAGGCTGTGAGTCTACATTGAACACTTGAGGGCTGTTCCCAATATATATTTTTATACATGGGTGCTTTTGTGGGAATTAAAAAATGGTAGCTCCTCTGGGTTGATAAACTAGAAAAATATTCCCTGCCCTCTGGGGTGGATGGATTAGGAAAGTGGCCTTTTTGGGTAAATGCTGTCTTGCATTGTCTTGTAACCCTTGGTGTTATGGATGAATTATGTCCCCTCAAAATATATCTTTTGAAGCCCTAACCTATAGTACCTCTGAATGTGACTCTCTTTGGAGACAGGACCTTTAAATAGATGATTAAGGAGGATTTTGATGGTGGTCCAGTGGTTAGGAATCGGCCTTGCAATGCAAGGGATGAGGGTTCAATACGTGGTCAGGGAACTGAGATCCCATCTGCCACAAGGCAACTAAGCCCATGCACATAACTACTGAGCCTGCATACGGCAACTAAGTTGCAGCACAGCCAAATAAACAAATAAATAAAGGAAAAAACCAACCAAACAACAACTAAAAACTCTGACTTAAGAAAGAGCTGACTAAGGTTCAAGGGGATCATCAGGGTTGGACTTGGACCTAAACCAATATGACTTATGTTCTTATGAAACAAGGAGATTAGTGAGAGTGTTAATGGCCTTGGTAGGGAGGCCAGAGGTCCCCAAGCAGCAGGAGGAAATAAAATTACAAGTGGCAGACATTTTTTTTCTTTTCTCTTCTAATCCTGTGTTGTCATGGTGATACCTGGTTCTGTCTGAACTTAACTTTATCTCAAACCTTGGGCTAACCAATGTGTTTTTCTCATGGAAATCTCTTCCTTAAGCTATGTTAATGAACTATGTATTTGCTTGGAAGTCTGCCTTTCTTCAAGATTCATGTCAATTGTTTTATGGCTGGGGATGACTCACCTTGTGCCAATGCTATCTCAACATACATGTTGTGGGTGAAGGGCCTGGTGCAACTCTCTCAGTTTTGAGGTGTTCCCTTTCTCTAATTAGTAGCTTGCTAATAGGTGTATAATTCCTTGCTAAAAACTAACAAGGGGGCACTCTTTCTATCCCCTTCTGATGTCTATGTCAGAAGCTTTCTCTATCTCTTTTATACTTTAATAAAACTTTATTACACAAAAAGCTCTGAGCGATCAAGCCTTGTCACTCGCCCCAGAGCAAATTCCTCTTCTTCGGAGGCCAAAAATCCCAGCCTTGTTCACAGCTCTGCCCTCTAGAACTGTGAGATACCACATTTCTGTTGTGTAAGTCACCCAGTCAGTGGTGCTCGTCAGGGCAGCCCAAGCAAAGTAGTTCATTGGGTGAACAAGACCTGAGCTGGGTTTCCATCCAGCCTGCCCCTTTGGCTGGGAACCTGCAGGGCACAACTTGACAAGGTGACCCAGAGTGTGCTGGCACTTTCTGAGAACTTGGTCACGAGGTGACTCGTATTACTCACCCAGATGCCTCCCCAAAAGGGAAAGCCTCCGTAGAATGAAACAGAAGTATAGCCCCTCGAGAGGACAACCCCCATGATGCAACCGAGGCCGAGGTGAATCAGGCCGATCAGGATCTGGATGGCCTGTCAGGAGAGCCAGAAATGGAAGCCTCTGTTTCTGAGTCTGGATTCTGCCCCCTTTTTATTTTAATAAATCTTTTGCTTCCCTGGTCTAAAGCATAATATGGAAAAATATAAAATTGAAATAAAAACTGCCCACCATTCCCCCTCACTCAGAGAAAACAATGGTTTACATTTTGTTGGATAAACTTCCATTATTCTTTTCAGATATATACATGGATAATTCACAATGTCTCTATAGATTTAACATTTCATCATGAACATGTCCCCATAGAATTAAATATCCTTCAAGCTTATATATTTTTAAGGGCTGCCCAGATTCTTTCACGTGGATGTTCTGTGTAGTCATTGGAGCAGAGAGCTTGTATGGGTAAGGCTGTTTCTATTTTTTTCATATTACAAATAACACTGTGATGAACATCTTTGTAGATAAATCTTTGTGCTCATCACTTATGTCTTTAGGATATTGTTATGGATCGAATTGTGACTGCCTCTCCCCCATCAAATTTGTGTGCTGACATTCTGATCCCCAGCACCTCAGATTATAGCTTTGTTTGGAAATACTGTCACTGCAGATAAAACTAGTCATATAAGGTGTACTGGAGTAGGCTGAACCCCTAATCTTATATGTGCGTGCATGCTTAGTCATGTCTGACTCTTTACGATCCTGTAGACTGTAGCCCGTAGCCCGCCAGGCTCCTCTGTCCCTGGGATTCTCCAGGCAGGAATACTGGAGTGGGTTTACATTCACTTCTCCAGGGGATCTTCCTGATCCATGGATCAAAATTGCGTCTCCTGCATTTTCTGCATTGGCAGGCAGATTCTTTACCATGGCGCTACCTAGGAAACCGTTAATCTTATATGACTGCTGTCCTTTTAAAATTTTTTGGCCATGCCACGTGATGCACAGGATCTTAGCTCCTTGGCTATCAAACCCATAACGCTTGCAGTGGAAATGCTGAGCACCAACCACTGGACCACCAGGGCAGTCCCTGACTGCTGTCCTTTGAAAGAGAATGCCATGTGGAGAGACATATTCATGAACACAGGAAAACGCCATGGGTGTCAGGATGGAAGTTATGCGGCCACAAGCCAAGGAACTGTTACTAGGAGAAAGGCCTGGAACAGACCCTTCCCTAGTGTCTCCTCCTCGGAAGGACCTATCCTTCAGAGAAAGCATGGCCCTGTGCACAGTTTGATTGTGTTTGGCCTCCAGAACTGTGAGAATAAAATTCTGTTGTTTGAAGCCACCCAGTTTATGGCACTTTGTGACGGCAGCCCTTGGAAACTCATGCAGGTATGCTCTCACACAAATGCTATACATACTCATGGTGTATAGAAGGCAAACCTGGCAGCAGATATGAATGTATTATTTCCCTAAATTTGCATAGTAACAAATTATATGCAATGTCTGTCTTTGTTTTTTTTTTCATTAATGTCACATCTTGGGGTTATGTCCACATTGTTGCAAAAGAGCTTACTTGTTCTTTTTAAAGCTTCACTACATTTCATTCTTTGGAGGTAGGATACATGGCTTTAACCAGGATTTTGTTGATGGATATTTTGATTGTTTCCATTCTTTTGTGATCACCAGCTGTGCTGCCATGGGTAAGCTCATACCTGTCACATATCTTGCATGTGCAGGTATACCTGCAGGACAAAGTCTCAGAAATGGAACGGTTGGGTATTTTGTAAATGTGGCAGATACAAATTGGCCTACAGATTGTATTTATTGACAGTCCCATGGACAGTGAATGGGGGGGCGGGGCTAGGATTTGAGCTCCAGACAGTCTGGATCAGAATCCAGATGCTGCAATGAAATGGGCCTCTCCTTGAACTACCAGGACAACCTCTTAGGGGGAAAGTTGTTGGGAATCTCTTATTTTGCTGGTTCTCTATTGTGCTTTTTTTCTTCTTGGGCAGATATTCCATTCAAGCTCTTTCAGAATTCACCTCATGGTCTGCTGAACCCACTTTCTTCCAGAGGCCACATGGACCAACACAGGTGTCAGCTTACTGCTTTTTTTCCCCATTGCTTTTCTTCCACTTTCCTAAAATGCCTGAGTCAAAAAATACAAGGCCCTGCACAGAGGCCTAGTGATGCTGCACAGCTGAGGTTTCTCATAGATCCGAGCTTGGCGAGGCCGGGTCGGCTCCAACCCCACTTACTAGATTTGGAGTGTCCGTATTTCCAAAACTCCCCCCTCCTCCAGCTCCAGGCATGTGACCCCCTCCCTGTAGAGTGAAGTTTCACTTACCCCCAAGGCTTTGCCTTCTTTTAGGGTTCTCTCGGTGGGCTGCTGACTCACAGATGGCCACGAACCAGGTGGGTTCCCGTGAATTACATGGACTTGGGACTGGTAGTTTGGATATATGGGCACCTGAGACATGCCCCCAGGGAACACTGTATATCCATTTGGGGGTGTCACCACAAACATAGAGTTGGCCGTGGGGCCTGCTGAAGTTGTTGGATTCATGCTGCTGAAAAACAAGTGCAATAAAATAAACAAGGGCCTACTGTATAGCATAGGGAACTATACTCAATGTCTTGTAATAACCTAGTGAAAAAGAATCTGAAAAAGTGTGTGTGGATGAACAGGGAGGCCTGGCGTGCTGTGATTCATGGGGTCATAAAGAGTCAGACACGACTGAGCGACTGAACTGAACTGAACTGATACACACACACACACACACACACACACACACACAGGTTACTAGTGAATTCTGGTCTGGTTTAAAATTTTCTTTTCTTTTTCTACTTTTTTTGGGAGCAGACCCCCAAAAGCTGGTACAGTAAACCCTGCCACATGTTCCACCCCACACCCAGGTTCATTCAAATCTCATTTGGCAGCAAACCTTATCACTGCCCCTCAGTTATCCATAGAAACTATTAGATCAAGGATACTCACTTCTCTCTGCCAGCGGTGAAGTCTCTCTCACTTCTTTCTGTCTATTCCCAGTTCTTTGCTGTAGGTAGCTTGTTTTTCCTTAGAGAGTGAACACACTGGGTTGGGTTTGGGGATGTGTTTAAAAAGTTCCAAAGTCCACTCTGCTTTCCTCCCAGATACAGGCTTGGTTACCAGTTACGCAGAGCTCAGCTTCCACACCCATATTTACTTCCTGATTTGGTCAGAGAACCACTTAATTGCAATTCAGTATTTACTGGAAAAGGAAGAGTTGTGTGTGGTGCCCTGAGAAACACAGGAAGGAGGTGAGTATACAGTAGGCACATCTCAGCTGTAATGCAAGACAGAGCAACGTAAACAATCCAGTAGAGAAACAAGAGACCCTCGCAGGAGAATGAAGGAGAAACTGATTCACTGGATATGAAGAGATTAGGAAATACTTCAAACAAAAAGTGGAATTTGAAATCAATAAACTGCATGAGAAAAGGGGAGCCACAGCCTGTAAAATAAGAATTGCAATGAACTTAAGTCATCAGCTCTACATCAGAGTCTGCAGAAAAGCAGAAAATGCCCAAGAGTGGGCAGGCATATTGGTGCATCCATGATGAACATCACATGAATTACACAGGCAAAGTGTACAAAAACTGTTGTATTGGACTTTGGGGATCTGATGGAATAGTCCATGACACACTCACCTTTGTATTCCTACTGACATATAATAGGCACTAAGGAAATGCTGAGTGAATAGATGAAGCTGATCAGATGGCTAGAATTTGGTAAAATGGTCAGTGTAAGAACATTATCACAGGCAGAGGGAACGGAGGAGGGCAAAGGCACGAAGAGAGAAGATGTAGGACATATTTTGGGTATGGCAAGGTACATTCAAAGTTAAGATTTTTCCAGTAATCATGTATGGATGTGAGAACTGGACCATAAAAAACCCCGAGCACCAAAGAATAGGTGCTTTTGAATTGTGGTGCTGGAGAAGACTCTTGAGAGTCCCGTGGACTACACGGAGATCCAAACCAGTAAATCCTAAAGGAAATCAACCCTTAATATGCATGGCAAGGACTGATGTGCTGTGCTGTGCTTAGTCGCTCAGTTGTGTCCAACTCTGTGACCCCGTGGACTGTAGCCCTCCAGGCTCCTCCACGGGGATTCTAGGCAAAAATACTTAAGTAGGTTGCCAGGCCCTCTTCCAGGGGATATTCTCAACCCAGGGATCAAACCCAGGTCTCTGGCATCGCAGGCAGATTCTTTACCAGCTGAGCTACCTGAGAAGCCCCTAAGAAGGGCTGATGCTGAAACTTCAGCTCCAATACTTTGGCCACCTGATGTGAAGAACTGACTCACTGGGAAAAGACCCTGATGCTGGGAAATACTGAGGGCAAAAGGAGAAGGGGGAAGCAGAGGATGAGATGGTTAGATAGCATCACTGACTCAATGGACATGAATTTGAGCAAACTCTGGGAGAAAGTGAAGGACAGGGAAGTCTGGCATGCTACAGTCCATGGGATTGCAAGACTTGGACATGACTGGGTGACTGAACAAGAACAAAAATAGAGGCTAAGGCAACCAACTCAACCATGCAGAAAGAACCAATGTGCAGACAAAGCCTGCACCTGGAGGAAGAATAATACTCAGTCAAGCTGGTAAAAAAATGACAAAACTTCTTGACATCATTCTTTTTGATGTACATTGCATAATGATTGGCTAGTCATGAGGAAGTTTATCCAAAGTCTCAGAATTTCTCTTGTTTTTTTTTTTCTTTGAAATTGTTTTTAAAAATATGATATATTAACAGCAAGCATTTTTTAAAAATTTGAAGTGTCATCAAGTTTTTTTCCTGTTCAAATGGCAAGTACACTCACTAATTTCAACAATTTCCTGTCATTACACAAGATATCCTCATAAGATGTAAAAGTTAAAACCACATATATCCACACAAAATAAACCATTACTCTATGAAATCATTTCAGGAAGATTGGTTCGTGTAACTCTTTTAATACTTCTTACTTGTTACTCAAAAGACTATTTTACCTGTTCAAATTATTTATTATAGTCCTCAAAAGGTTGAATATATGGTATTATATAACCCAACAATTCTACTCCTATATATACACTTTCCCAGGTAGTAAAGAACCCACCTGCCAATGCAGGAGATATAAGAGACGTGGATTCGATCCCTCGGTTGGGAAGATCCCCTGGAGAAGGGCATGGCAACCCACTCCAGTATTCTTGCCTAGAGAATTCCATGGACAGAGGATCCTGGTGGACTACAGTCCATGGGGTTGCACAGAGTTGGACAGAACTGAAGAGACTTAGCATATATATATATATGTGAAATGAAAATGTAAGTCCACATGCAAACATATACAGAAATGTTAAAAACAGTCTAAAAGAGGCAACCACTGAAATGTCCTTAATTTGATAAAAGGATAAACAAAAATGGTATAGACATCCATGGATATCACTTTACAAAAAGAAAAAATAATGAAGTACTTAATACCTGCTACAACACAGATGGACTGAGCGAAGTGAAAGAAGCCACACACAAGTCCACATGTTCTGAGATTTCATGTCTATGGTATGTCCAAAATAGGAGAGTCCATAGAGATAGAAAGTGGCTTTTTTTCTATGGCTCAAAGCAGGTGGAGAAGTGGGTGACTGCTGTGAGTTTACAGTTTGTTTGGGGGTGAAAAAAAGATTCTCAAATTAGATGGTAGTGAAGGCTACAGAGCTCTGAACAATCTAAAAGCCATTGCCTTGTACACTTAACTTCTTTCGTTTAAAACTTTTTAATTATATGTTGGAGTATAGATGATTAACCATGTGTTTTACTTTCAGGTATACAGCAAAGTGGTTCAGTTATGCATATACATGTATCCATTCTTTTTCTAATTCTTTCCCCGTTTAGGTTATTAGGGCTTGTATACTTTGTGCTGTGCTGTGCTTAGTCGGCCAGTCATATCTGATTCTTTGCGACCCCATGGATTGTAGCCCATCAGGCACCTCTGTCGGTGGGGATTCTCCAGGCAAGAATACTGGAGTGGGTTGCCATGCCTTCCTCCAGGGGATCTTCCCAACCCAGGAATCAAACCCAGGTCTCCTGCATTGTAGGCAGATTTTTAACCATCTGAGCTACCAGGGAAGTCCCTTGTATACTTTTAATGGCTCAATTATATGGTATGTGAATTATGTCTCAAAACAAAGCACTTAATTAGCTGGGAGATTACCAAGACATGAATAACTCTAACCAACTGTTCCCCTGGAGCTCATGAATGCGGAAGGAAAAAAGAAACTATGAGAATAACAGCCACCTCAGAAATTATAAACAAGAGCCTGTACAAGTGAAGCCAGAGAATAGAAGGACCAAAAGATAGAATGAAATCACAGAACAAGAGAAAGAAAAGACAGAAATACTTCAAAATATATTTTGACCTTCAGCATTTCTGTCAGTGCTAAACATTTCTGGGAGTTGAGAACTCATTGCTACTCTTGTTCTCTAGTTAGGGGAAGGTAACGAATGGGTTATCTTCCCTTAGTGACCTAGAGAGAACTGAGTATCCCCCCAAAATGCAGTCTCTACATTGATCCCACTCATTCTGGGCCTGCTGATGGCTTATGCAAACTTTTATACATTACTGTATCACTCGGGATCCTGGAAGAAAACAGAAGTCAGTCTTAAAATGTTTAACTAAAGGAAGATTAATGAAGAAACTGTTTATAGAAATATGAGCAGAGTCATGGGAACGGACAGTGATGTTGACACATTTGGGAACCGATATTGGAGGGAAGCTATTACTTCCCCTAAGCCTTAAGGGGCAAGGTACAGGAACCATGTAACTACAGCAGTAAGAGTTGGAGCTCTGTAGCTGAGGATGTGTGATGCCTCGTAACCGAGGCCTTACATAGAAGAACCCAGTTACTGTCAAAACTGTGACCAGAAAAAGGGACTTGTTTTCCCCTGACTTCCAGTTTGATTGGATGAACACCACCCGAAGGATAAAACCAAGGCATGAGATGTTGCAGTCCATGTGGGCTAGCCTCCCAGGGTCCAGAGCAGGGTACCTGCTTCCCGAATCTCCCCTCCCTACTTTTCCATTGTGTCCCTGGGGGCTGATCTTTATATGGATTTCTTCAACAGGCTCCCTTGCCCTCCTACTCCAGCTGGTTGCAAATGGCAGGACACCCTATTAGGAGATTGCAGGAGAGAAAGGGCAAGTTATTTAATTCTCTCACTTTCCCCCTCTGTGATGTTTCAAGGGCTGGTGGGCTCCTTGACCAAAGGATGAAGTGGCTTCTCTGCTTAACTCTGTCTCCTGAGGAACCACTGCTTGCTTCATCAGGCTTGGAAGATTATGATTTGCTTCTGTTCTTAAACAACTTGTGATATTATTCTATCACCTGTGGTTTCTCTACATCCCACCCACATTTTGCAAAAAGCCCCTGTATTAATTATCCCTCAAATGAGCCCATTTGAACATTCCTTCTTAGTCTGATCAGTTACCTGACTATTCTAAGGATAGAAAATGGATCCACTCTTAGAACAGTTTGAACGGGCAAGTGGAGACTTGTCTCTCTCTCTGGTCTTCCTGCCCCTGCCCCAAATGGAAGCAAACATGATCCCTATGACTTTGGTTTTCATCTCAAGGAAGAATCTGGAGTCCTACTTATTCAAATTAATACAGGGGTTCCAATGAGTCCATGACAACTATCCTCCCCTGGAGAAGGCCTGGTTCATGAAAAGTTTAGAGCAACTGTAGGTATCATTTTTTTCGTACCTAATGGATATATTCTTTTCTACTTTCTCTTTGGAAAAAAGAGTGCGTATAACCTCCAACTCACTCAACAATTGAAAATTGTTTTTCCATTATTAGAGCACATTCTTTTCCCTGTTGTGGAAAAGTCCCTGGGGAGTAAGAGCTAGGAACGGGGAATCCATGAGCCTGCTAGGATACCGGTCGAGACTTCAGTCTTTTTGATTTGAAGCATTTTACCTGTAGGACCAGCATGTTTTGCAAGAAAGAAACACCCTGGAAAATCAAAGTGTCCAGAGGTAAATCAGTTTAATTTATATATTTACAGAATTCTCAACTTTAAACGCCTAGATTCTCCTTTCCCCCAAATAAATGCAAGAATGTCTAATGCTGAAACAATACAGTTGTGTAAAGTGTCAGTTCCTCAAGTTCAAGACATTTCTCAACAATGAAGAAGAAAATATTTCCTTCAGAAGTTTTCCTCTAAATTGAATTGATAGTCTGTCCTTGAGGGCAGGAAAGAATAAAGACTGTAAAGTCTCTTGAAACAGTGGAGTTCTATTTTGATCTGTTTCAAGAAACTATTTAGCTCTTATATACAAGGTAAAGATTTTAAAAAACTCCTAAGAAGAAAAACAATAAGTTATACAAGAAAAATCTCTCCATGCCTAGGTAAAATTAAAATGTAGGCTCCACAGTCACTATTTACAAAGAAAGCCAAATCATGAATTATATTTTGTAAGTTGTATAAATATGAGTGAGTGAGTGAAGTTACTCAGTCATGTCCGACTCTTTGCAACCACATGGACTGTTGTAGCCCACCAGGCTCCTCCGTCTATGGGATTCTCCAGGCAAGAATACTGGAGTGGGTTGCCATTTCCTTCTCCAGGGGATCTTCCCAACCCAGGGATCAAACCCAGGTCTCCCATATTGCAGGCAGACGCTTTAACCTCTGAGCTACTAGGGAAGCCCAATGTATAAATATATTAGATGTTAAAAATAAGTTGCCATATAACTGAATTTTATGATGAATTTCTATTTGGAAAAAAATATTTCTCAAGTGAAAAAACTAGTAACAAAACTGTGTTTGAAAATATTCAGTTCAGTTCAGTCGCTCAGTCGTGTCTGACTCTTTGTGACCCCATGGACTGCAGCCTGCCAGGCTCTGTTAGTCCATGGAATCCCTTTCCTTATGTTTGGCTTCCCAGGTGGCCCAAAGCAGGAGACACAGGTTCGATCCCTGGGTGGGGAAGATCCTCTGGAGAAGGAAGTAACTGCCCACTCCAGTATTCTTGCCTGGGGAATCCCGTGGACAGAGGAGCCTGGTGGACTACAGTCCATGGGATCACAAAGAGTTGGACACGACAGAGCAACTGAGCACACACACACACACACAAACAGGCACAAGGGGGCTCAGGTCAATTCAGTTCAGTCTCTCAGTCGTGTCTGACTCTTTGCGACCCCATGGACTGCAGCACGCCAGGCTCCCCTGTCCTTCACCGTCTCCCAGAGCTTGCTCAAACTCATGTCCATTGAGCTGGTGATGCCATCCAACCATCTCATCCTCTGTTGTCCCCTTCTCCTCCCGCCGTCAATCTTTCCCAGCATTAGGGTCTTTTCAAATGAGTCAGTTCTTCACATTAGGTGGGCAAAGTATTGGAGCTTCAGCTTCAACATCAGTCCTTCCAGTGAACATCCAGGACTGATCTCCTTTAGGATGGACTGGTTGGATCTCCTTGCAGTCCAAGGGACTCTCAAGAGGGTCTTCTCCAACACCACAGTTCAAAAGCATCAGTTCTTTGATGCTTGGCTTTCTTTATAGTCCAACTCTCACATCCATACATGACTGCTGGAAAAACGATAGCTTTGAACGGATGGACCTCTGTTGGCAAAATAATGTCTCTGCTTTTTAATATGCATTGCTTTAATAAGCAGTGTAGAAAAAAAGATTGTCCTTTACTCCGCCTTGAGAGCCTCGGACCCCTTTCTCCTTCTCGAGGGCCCCGGATTCCTTATCAACCTTTTAATATGAGTTTCACTACTTCATCTTGTTTTTTTTAAAGAGTTAATCTCTATCTTTTTATTAGAGTAAATTTGATTACAACATTATTTTTTCCTCTAAACATCCCAAACTTTGTTCACATCTTACCATGCATGTATGTATTCATTGTTGGTATTCTTTTTCACAAATAGATTATTTCAGAGTGTTTAATATTCCTCCCTTGGTAATGAAGGTCCATGTTATATATTTTATATCCTTCATTGTATACATTAATCCCAATCTAATATAAATTTAAACCCACCATTTCTTTTTGTAATTACAAATTCATTTCCTATGATGTATGGTTATTTCAAAAGTAAATATGCTTCTTGGGAACAATTTCTCAATTCCCCCTGTGAGTGAGAGAATGTGACATTTCTATTTTCTCTCTGACTGTCTTCTTTTACTATGTTATCTCTGGATCTGTGTTCCTCACTTTTCGCAGCAGAGTCATACTCCATCCTGTGGATGTCTGCCTTGCTCCTCATCTCTTCATCTCTGCACATGTATTTTCTTTCATGTCTGATGTAAGTGTACATCCTGTAGCAGCACACTCTTGGATGCATTTTTAAAATCAAAATCTGTTTTCCTCTGCACCTATCTGTATGAGTTAGAATGCCAGATCACAGTGCCCTGTGTTTTTACAGTTACTACACACTTCCACATTGACCTTTATAGATGGATTTACCAGTTACATCCCACAAGCATCCTAAAGGGACCACTTTAATTATCCCCACTGTATCATTTCATCAGTGTAGATTTATAGATACCGGCTTTCTGATTTCTCTGTCTTGATCTTGTTGTTTTTTTTATTTTAGTGTCTCTAATGAATTGCATTATGGTGAACTTTTATACATGTTATTTTTTTAAACATTGCAGTTGTATTTACTTTTTGATATTTTCTCTGATAGTTTCCCTATTTTACATTTTTTATTCATTATCCCTTGTATATATTTTTAAGGGTGGGGTCATTAGGGCATGAAAAAGCTTGTGACTATTAATTGCTCATTACCCATAATTGTCAGGTTGCGACAGCGGGAAGTGCCACAAGATGGCAGAAGTTCCTTGTGTTAACTGTGGCCACACAGGCTCTGAGAGCCTAAGGGAAAGCCCTGATTTGGGGTTATAATTCAGAGTGGAGCATAACAGAGCAATTGCTGAAAACTTGTGTCTTACTTTTTTTTAATTATTAAATATGCCTTTAGTTACAATTGAGGGCTTCCCTCATAGCTCAGTTGGTAAAGAATCCACCTGCAATGCAGGAGACCCCAGTTCAATTCCTGGGTCGGGAAGATCCACTGGAGAAGGGATAGGGTACCCACTCCAGTATTCTTGGACTTCCCTGGTAGCTCAGCTGGTAAAGAATCCCCCTGCAGTGTGGGAGACCTGGGTTCAATCCCTGGGTTGGGAAGATCCCCTGGAGAAGGGAAAGGCTATCCACTTTCCAGTGTTCTGGCCTGGAGAATTCCATGGACTATATAGTCCATGGGGTCTAAGGGAAAGTCCTGATTTGGGGTTATAATTCAGAGTGGAGCATACCAGAACAATTGCTGAAAACATGTGTCTCCTTTTTTTTTAAATTAAATATGCCTTTAGTTATAATTGGAGTAACACTGACGGACAAGGTGATATAGGTTATAGTGTATAAGTGTTTATTTAACTTTAAATATATACATATAGATTCACATTCAGGTATTTTAGTGTAATTTATTACTACAGAATACAGATAGATTATAGATAGTATACCTAGGTGTTATAGGACACTGGACGCAAAGGAGCTGAGAGACTATGAGAGGCTTCATAACGTACACAACTGGAGAGTCATCAAGAGGCTCACAGACCACAGGAGCCGAGTGTCTGCACAGGGCCACACAGCTGTGCACAAGGTGAGCGTCTGCCTAGGGGCTTCCTTGGAACACCAGCTGAGTGAAAGCCTAGAGGCCCCGTAGGCGCACAAAAGATGTCTTACTAGAAGCCGTATAGCTATAAACAAGCTCAGCTTCTGCCTAAAGGCCTCCTAGTAAGACACGAGCTGAGCATCTGCCTAGAGGACTCAGTTATACAGGAGCTGAGCATCTGCTTAGAGGCTCGTAGTTACACGCGAGCTGAACGTCTGCCTGGAGCCCTCATGGTCCCACAGGAGCTGAGCGTCTGCCTAGAGGCCTCAAGTTACACAGAAGCTGAGCATCTGCCTTGAGGCCTCCTGACAGACATGAGGTGCACACCTGCCTAGAGGCCTCATAGAATCACAGAGAAGATGAACATCTCCCTAGAGGCCTCAAAGTTATACACCAGCTGAGCGTCTGCCCTCAGGCCCCATAGTTATACAGGAGCTGAGCATCTTCCTTGAAGCTGCAGACGGGCGCATGAGAACTTCTGCACAGAGGCCTCCTTTTAGTCACGAGTGAGAGTCTGTCTGAGGCCTCTAGACAGACATGAGCTGAGCATCAGCCTAGAGCCCTCATAGAAACACAGGAGCTGAGTGTCTGACCTGAGGCCTCACAGTTATACACAAGCTGAGCACCTACTAGAGGCCTGATGGTTATGCACATGCTGAACGTCTGCCTAGAAGCCTCAGTGGCCCACAGGATCTGAGAGTCTGCCCAGAGGCCTCACAGGAACTCGAGACAAGCTTCTGTGTAGAGGCCTCATAATTATACAGGAGATGAGCAACTCCCTTGAGGCCTCTAGACAGAAACAAGCTGAGTGTCTACCTAGAGGCCTCTCAGACCCATCAGTGGCTGAGTGTTGGCTCGAGACTTCATAGATCCTCAATAGCCGAATGTCTGCCTAGAGGCCTCATAATTGTACACGAGCTGAGTGTCTGCATTGAGGCCTCATATTTATACCTGATTATGTGTCTTGAAGCTTCTAGACAGATACGAGCGAGTGTCTGCACAAAGGCCTCATAGACCCAAAATAGCTGAGTGCCTGACTAGAGGCCTCATATTTATACATGATTATGTGTCTTGAGGCCTCTAGACAGATACAAGCGCGTGTCTGCACAGAGGCCTTATAGACCCCAAAGAGCCGAGTGTCTGCCTAGAGGCCTCATAGTTACACACCAGCTGAGGCTCTTCCTTAGGGCTCATAGTTATGCACCAGCCAAGCGTTTCACAGAGGCCTCATAGTTATACAGGAGCTGAGCACCAGCCTGAGTCCTCATAGCTGTATACAAGCTGAGCATCTGGCTAGAGGCCTCCTAGTTATACACCATCTTAGCATCTTCTTTGTGGCTTCGTATTTATACACGAGCTGAGGATATGCCTAGTAGCCTCATAGTAATACCCGAGCTGAAATTCTGCCTAGAAGCCTCATTGGACAGATGATCTGAGGGTGTGCCTAGAGGGCTCAAACTTATACATGAGCTGACAGTCTGAATAAGGCATCATTGTTATCCATGAGCTGAGAGTCTACCTATAGGCCTCGTAGTTATAAACAAGCTGAACCTCTAACGAAAGGCCTCATATTTGTTCAAAAAGTGAGCATATGCCTGGACGCTTCAAGGTACAACATGAGCAAAGTTCTAAATCCCAAGAAAACCACCATTCATAGAGAGACATGCACCCCACTGTCCACTGTAGCACAGCTTCCAATAGGCAAGGCAGGAACCACAAAATTTCCGCCCACAGCTAAAGCTTAAACAAGATGTGGTACATATATACACAGTGGACTAGTACTCAGCCATAAAAAGCATTACTGAAATTAATGGTATTTTCCACTCTTCTCTACAAGGTTGGACCTTGAAGGATCACATGCTAAGTGAAATGCGCTAGACAAAGAAAGAAACTAGCAGATAAAGAACATTCCTGGCAAAATTAAAATGAGATAAAAGGAGCTGGGAAATCGAAGAATTATATATCAAAAAAAAAAAAGTAAAGGGCCAGTATGATATGCATAAGGTTGGGACTAAGATATACAAACAAATCCATTACTCCAACATATACACCGAGATCTATATATGTATGGATAATCCACAAGAATAATCTCATTTCCTCCTTCCTTCCACATTCACATAAACTCTGTATCTCTGATAGATTGCAGAAGATTCTGATGTTCAGCACAGGGAACTTTTCTTGACCTTCTGCAATAAGCTCTATAGAGAAAGATTCCAAAAAGGAAAGATATCCTGTGAGTATATGTCATAACTGATTCAAGCAGCTGTATACTGATGAAAAGTACAAAACTGCAAATCAGCTATATCTAGCTTAGCATCTAACTGAGATTAAAGAAAATAAAAAATATAAGAAATATCTATTTCATTCTCTGTGGCCTCCCTAACTTGGGCTGCTAACCCATCCCTGGAGCCTGAGGAGGTTTTGTTCCCATGGTTGAACTGTGTTTGGTCATGATACTAGAAATCTGAAAGTAAAAGTGTTTTAGTCTCTCAATGATGTTAGACTCTTTGCAACTCTGAGGACTGCAGTCTGCCAGGCTCCGCTCTCCATGGAATTCTCTTGGTATGAATAATGGATTGAGTAGCCATTCCCTTCTCAACCAACATAATGAACCCTGGTATCCTACATTACGGACGATTCATTAACATCTGAGCTACCAGGGAAGCCCCCGCCAGGGGTGTGGTCGCGAGACTGGGAAGGGGCCCCTAGTTGAGAGCCCTGGTGCCCCTGCACTGTCCGGCTGGCTCGGTCTGTGACCATGCTCCCTCGTGCACCCAAAGGATGGGGGCACACCCTTTGACTTCAAGGACTTCAGAAAACACGCCTAGTTGCCAGGGGTCCTGCTGATGGGGTCCCCAGTTCAAGTCTCCATCCTGAGAGGGCAGCCCCTAGGCAACTCAGCAGGGTTGTGTCCCAGGACATGAGTTTCAGCATGTTCATGGTGAGTGTGGTTCAGCCTTCTGCAATAACCTCTATGGCAAAGAATCCCCCAAAAGAAGAGAGCTGCTATACGGACTTGTCATAATGGAATCAGGCCACTGGATACTGACAAGCACAAAATTGGAGATTCAAGAAAAGGAATGCCTGTTGTGTTCCTTCCAGTCTCCCTGACTTGGGCTGCTAACCCATCCCTGAGCCCTGTGGCTGCACGGGATGGGGCAGACAAAGTGGAACAGGCACCCGTAAGCGAGCCTCCTCTTCAAGCTGTCCTGTCTGGCTTGCTTGGCTGGGAACAAAGTCCCCAGTGTACCCAGCCCTCTGACCTCCAGCCCTTGGTAAAATTCACCTAGCCTCTAGGTCACTTGGTGCTAGGGTTCCCATTTCAAGCCTCCTTCCTGAGAGTGCAGCCTTCTAGACCCACTCAGCCCAGCTTGTGGTTCAGGTTGGGAGCAGCCCGGAGTGGGTGGTGGTGAAGCTTTAGGGGGAAGAAGTGAAGTGAAGTGAAGTGAAGTTGCTCAGTCGTGTACGACTCTTTGCGACCCCATGGACTGTAGCCTACCAGGCTTCTCCGTCCATGGGATTCTCCAGGCAAGAATACTGGCTGCTAAGTCGCTTCAGTCGTATCCGACTCTGTGCGACCCCATAGACGGCAGCCCACTAGGCTCTTCTGTCCCTGGGATTCTCCAGGGAAGAATACTGGAGTGGGTTGCCATTTTCTGGAGTGGGTTACTATTTCCTTCTCCAGGGGATCTTCCCGACCCAGGGATTGAACCTGGGTTTCTCGCATTGGAGGCAGATGCTTTAATCTCTGGGCCACCAGGGAAGCCCATAGAGGGGAGAAGTAGTGAGACACAAACCCCTGAGTGTTTCCTCAGGCACATTCCACTCGAATTCACAGCCTGGCAATCCAATCTCCCCCAAGGACCTCGTGGCCCCAGGAATGAGAGTTGGGCCTGAAGAAGGATTATCACCCTGTGCACATTTCCTGGAACTACAACTTGACTACCAGTGCTGACTCACACCTCCAACTCACAAGTCCTGGGGGCTCTTAATAACAACTGCTCTCAGGAAACACCCGGGGCTGGTATTTCAAACACAAATGCCAAACACAGCCAGCTTTCAAGAAGCCATCTGCAACAGGTAAATTGTCCTCGTACCCTTTAATGAAAAAGAAAAAGCAATAAAATAACACCAAATGGCCATGGGACGAGATGCTCAGCATCCTTAATTAGTCCAGGAAAATAGAAAAATGACAACCAAGGTCAAACCATACCACTCAGAATGGCCATTACCAAACGTCTACTAGCAATAAATGTAGGAGAGAGCTGGGAGGGGTGGGAACCCCCCTACACAGTCGATGGAAATGGACATTGGCAGGAGTCACTGGAAAGGACACTCTGAATGCTAGGGGGAAAAAAAAAACAACTCTCAAGAGACCAGAGCTAGGATCGGACATTCCCACACCTGGGCTTTTAGCCCAAGGAAACCAGTCTTCAAAAAGACAAATGCACCCCAACATTCACTGTACCACTACTTAGAGCAACCAAGACACAGAACCACAGAATTGCCCCCGAGAGCTGAGAGCTTACACAAGATGTGGCGTATATGTACATGTGTGTGTATACACACACACAACAGGAACTATTACTCAGCCACAAAAAAGCACCACTGAAATGATGAAATTATGCCACTGGTCCCCAAAAGGGCAGACCTTGGAGGTTCATACCCTAAGTCAAATCAGCCAGATGAACAAAACTGCAGATGATGAACCTTTGAGGCAGAATAAAAAAAGAGATAAAAAGAGAACTAATTTACAACACAAAAGGCTCCTCTGAGGAGAATTAACCCAGTTCAGGTCAGTGGCTCAGTTGTGTCCAACTCTTTGCTACCTCATGGACTGCAGCAAGCCAGGCCTCCCTGTCCATCACCAATTCAACTAACCCAAGCAAGGAATTTAAAGGAAACAAAAAACAGTACTGGGTCAGGATGAATTAGGAGACTGGAACCAAGAAATACACAGAAAGCCCTTACACAGAAGTCTGTCTATAATAATCCACAAGGATTTCCTCTTTCCTTCCTTTGACATAGATACTGCACAAGGATCTGATGTTCAGCCCAGGGAATTTTTCTCTACCTTCTACAATCACCTCTATGGAATAAGAATCCAAAAAGGAATAGCTGTGCTGCATGTATATGTCACAACCGAATCAAGCATCTGTACACTGAAGACAAGCTCAAACTGCAGATCAGCTCTACTCAGACACAGCACTGGCATGACATTCAAGAAAACGAAAAGCAATAACAGCAATATCGATTTCATTCCTTCCAGCCTCCCTGACTCGGGCTGCTACCCCTTCCCTGGAGCCTGAGCAGGCTTGGTTCCCATGGCTGGGTGGGGGCGTGGCGCCGGAGCGGGGCCCTTAGTTTAGAGCCCGGGCACACCTGCACTGTCTGGTTTGCTGGGTCTGGGACCACACTCCCTCGTGCACCCAAAGGATCGGGGCACACCCTCTGCCTTCGAGGACCTTGGAAAGCTCACCTAGTCGCCAGGGGTCCTGGTGATGGGGTCCCCAAGTCACCAAGACTTCAAGTCTCCATCCTGAGAGTGCAGCCTCCCAGGCACCTCAGCAGGGGTTGTGGTCCAGGCTGGAATGCGTCTGGAGAGGAGGGAAGAAACTTTAGGGAGAAGTAGTGACACACAAGCCCTGGAGTGTTCCTCAGGCCCATTCCTTAAGGCTCTCCTTAAGGCTCTGTCAGGAGGCCCAGAGTTGAGCATGAGGAAGTGCTGCCTCCGTGTGGACATTTCTTGTAACTACAGCTTGATCCCCTGGGCTGAAGGACACCTTTCAATTCACAAGGCCTGTGGGCCTGCTCTTTTCCAATAGTCATGTATGGATGTGAGAGTTGGACTATAAAGAAAGCTGAGCGCTGAAGAACTGATGCTTTTGAACTGTGGTGTTGGAGAAGACTCTTGAGAGTCCCTTGGACTGCAAGGACATCCAACCAGTCCATCCTAAAGGAAATCAGTCCTGACTATTCATTGGAAGGACTGATGTTGAAGCTGAAGCTCCAATACTTTGCCCACCTGATGTGAAGAACTGACTCATTTGAAAAGACCCTAATGCTGGGAAAGATTGACGGCGGGAGGAGAAGGGGACAACAGAGGATGAGATGGTAGGATGGCATCACCAGCTCAATGGACATGAGTTTGAGCAAGCTCTGGGAGATGGTGAAGGACAGGGGAGCCTGGCGTGCTGCAGTCCATGGGGTCGCAAAGAGTCAGACATAACTGAGGGACACAACAACTACAAACAGTGAGTGCTGGAGAGGGTGTGCAGACAAGGGAACCATCCTCCACGGATGTTTGGGATGAACGTTGGTAACAGCCACCTTGGAGGACACTGGGAAGGTTCCTTCAACCGTGAAAATGAAACTAGAAAACTTCCTAACACCATGAACAAAATAAACTTCAAATAGTATAAATATCGAAATGTAATGATGGATATTATGAAAATCTTGAGAAAAATATAAACAGGACACAATTTGACATAAAATGTAGCAAGTTTGTTGAGGATACCTCCTAGAATAATGAAAAATAAACCACAAATCAGAAAATGGGACCTCTTTAACCACAAGACCATTTGCATTCCAAAGCAAATCCTAAACAAGAGACACAATCTTCAGAATAGGAAGAAAGATTTGCAAAGGAAGATACCCACAAGGGATTCATCTCTAAAACATACAGACAGCTCGTGCAACTCAATAGCAAAAATAAATACAACCCAAGAACAAAATGGACCACAGATTGAAAGGGATATTTCTCTGAGGAAGGCCTGCAGATTGCACTTAGGTACATGAAAAGATGCTCAGCATCACTATTAGAAAGATGCAAATCAAATGAGTCCAATGAGGCAATCACTCACATTGGTCAGAATGACCATCTTAAAACATCTTTAAGAATAAACGCTAGGACTTCCCTGGTGGTGCAGTGGCTAAGAATCTGTCTGCAAATGCAAGAATCACAATTTCAGTCCCTGGTCTGGGAAGATTCCACATCTGTGGGACAATCAAGCCCTTGAACCACCACTACTGAGCCCTCGTGCTGGAACTACTGAAGCCTGGCACTCGAGAGCCTGCGTTCTGCAACCAGAAGCCACCGCAACGAGAAGCCTGTGCAGTGAAACTAGAGAGCAGCCTCTGCTCGCCGCAGATAGAGAAAGTCTGCACTCAGCAAGCAAGCCCCAGTGCAACCAAAGACAAATGAATAAATAAAATTATTTAAGAAAGAATAAATGCTGGAGAGGGTATGGAAACAAGGGAACCCTCCTGCACTGTGGAGGGTCGCAATCCACATATGAACATCCTGCAGGGAGAACAGTATGGAGGTTCATTTAAAAATACCATAGAAATACTTTAGGACTCAGAAATCCCATGCCTGGGCATAAACCTGAAGAAAACAAAACATTTAAAAGACACAGGAGCCTCAGAAATCTGAGGCTTGTACAATAGACAAGTCTAGGAAGCGAGCTAACTAGAAATCACAGCTGAATGGATGCATGATAGGTTACACGTCCACAATGCAGTATTTCTCAGCCATAAAGCAGCAGGAAATGACGTCAAGTCCAGCTTCAGGAAAGAAGCTTGAGACGATCATTCCAAGGGAAGTTAGGGGGGCAGGGACAGACACGTGTCCTATGATATCACTTCTAGGTGTAATCGAAAAAATGCAGACAAGTAAACTTCATTACAAAGGAGAAACAGCTTCACAGACTTAGAAAAAGAAGCTTACAGTTACTAAAAAAGAAACGTGGAGAGTGTGCACGGAGTAAAGAGCTGGTTCAACAATAATACACCTTATAAACACTTTATACACCTTAAAACAGGTGCTGTCATTGTTTAGTCACCCAGTCCTGTCTGACTCTTTGCAACCCCATGGGCTGTAGCCCACCAGGCTCCTCTGTCTATGAGATTTCCCAAGCAAGCCTATTGGAGTGGGCTACCATTTCCTGCTCCAGGGGATCCTCCCGACCCAGGGGCTGAACCCATGTCTCCTGCTAGTCTCCTGCCTTGCAGGTGGATTCTTTACCACTGAACCAGCTGGGAAGCCATTAAACAGATGCTGAAGGGCTCCTAATGGTCGCAAGTCCAACAGGGCTTTAAAGGACACCTGCCCTCAAGAAATGTCCTGGGATAAATCATCAGAAAAGAATTCCAAACAGGGCCAAGTTTCAGGAAGCCGGTTTCAAGAGGCCAATTGTACTCACAAGGCATAAAATAATAAAAGTACGTGGAAAGATACTCCACATCAATAATTATTAAATCAATGCCAATCAAAACTACAATTGGTATCACCTCACACTGGTCACAATGGCCATCTTCAAAAAGATCTACGAAGAATAAATACCACAGAGGATGCACAGATCCTCCTACAATCTTGGGGGAAAGGTAAATGGTGAGGCCACTGTGGAAAACAGCACGGAGGTTCCTTCACACTAAGCATAGAGATAACATATGATCCTGCAACCTCGTTCCTCTGCTGCTGCTGCTGCTGCTAAGTCACTTCAGTCGTGTCCGACTCTGTGTAACTCCATGGACTTGGAGAGGTCTAAGTCTACCATGTAGACAAACCTTGGTCAGACTTAGACTATCTTAAAGCTGCTCTCCCCAGGGGCACAGGTCACGCACATGCAGGGTGTCTCACTGTTGGAGGAGGCTCACTCTCGGGTGGACTAGGGTGTAGGTTTCTTGAATAAGAAATCATCGCTGGGCTCCACACTTCACCCACATCAGGAAACTGAAAGAACCTGTGTCATTAAACATTTCAACTGGCAAAACAAAAATGCTACCATTTCTGTGATGGTCAGTATCCAGAGGAGAGCCAGGAATTTCTTAGAGTGTAGCCCAGTGTCCTGTACAGACAGGAAGTGGTCTGATTCCAGCATCCAAGGCTTACAACAGGAGACGACCACACTGGAAGACTTCTGGAAAAGTATATTATCAGAGAAAAATGTATTGTTGAGATTACAAGCATACTGTTATTTGCGAACCTAAACTATTCTTAAAACCTTGGCACCCTGATCTTTGTGGTTCCCGTTGGTTCCATTGTATTCAGATTTTTCCGTGTAGAAATAAGCCATCATTTCGAATTAGTTTCTTCTAATTCTGTATTTCTTATTATATGAATGAAAGGTCACACTTGAAAAAAAATTCCTGCAAACAATTAGTGACTCATGGAGCCCATTAACTGCACACACTTTGTCTTCTAAGTTTCATTTTTCTCCCTGAAGAAACCTGAAAAAATAGTCCCCCTGATGTTTTTGCCTCTCTGTTTAAACTGAGCTAAAATGAAACTGATATTCATAGCAACAGATAAGAGTTTTTGAGGTTTGATATGTCATACCAGGGTAACAGGGGCTGGAGAAGCTGGAGCCCTTCTATGCTGTTGGTAGGCAGACAGCATCCTTAAAATAAAGCTTTTGGGTGCTGGTTCAAGTATGTACCAGAATATTGTACAGACCCAAATTAAAACTGTCATAAAGTTTTCATTGGCAGGGTCACCACCTTTGGGCTTGAGGGTGTCCAGCAGTCCTGTGGAAATTCCCCACAAGAGCACCCTTAAAGGTTTTCCTTCTAGTACTTAATATTCACAAAAATTGCTGCGTTCCACATGACACTCGCTCTCATGAAATCTCCAGAGATAAAGAATGAAAATGCAAAGTAGGTCAAACTATCAGAAGAAAATACCACGAGGTAAATACAATCTATAATTTTTTTTTTAAGTGCAAGAAAGGGTTCTCAATTAGGTGAATAATTAGACGCAAGACAATCAAAATGACAATCTATCACCATAGAGAAGTCCAAAAGACCACTCAAAAAAATCTGGACAAAAAATGCTACAGTGGGGTGAAGAAAAAAGACTCTTATATAGTGCTGGTGAAATTTTATTGGTAATTGTTGCTGGAGGGGACGTATCTAGCTGTGCATTTTAATGGTTGAAACGGATGAACCATATGATCTGGCAGTCCAACTTCTGAGAGTGAATGTGGAGAAAATCAGATTTTGGAAAACTCATGCACACAATTATGCACCACAGCAATTCACAGAATAGCCCAGATATGGAAGTAAGCAAATGTACATGGACAGGTGAATGGATAAAGAAAAAGTAATACATTCATACAACGAAATACGACTCTGACTTTAAACAAATAATGTCAACTGCAGGGACACAGATAAATCAAGAGGTAAAGTTAGATGGAGAGAGAAAATTATTACATGATTTTTTTTCATATGTATTTTCAGGTATATGTATTTTTCAGGTACAGGTGGGAAAGAGTACTCATTATGTGTGTGCGTCCTAAGTTGCTTCAGTACTATGGACTGGAAGCCTGCCAGGCTTCTCTGTTCATTAGATTCTCCAGGCAAGAATACTGGAATGGTGCCACGCCCTTCTCCAGGGGATCTTCCTGACCCAGGGGATTGAGCCTGCGTCTCCTGCATCTCTTCCATTGGCAGGCGGGTTCTTTACCTCTAGCACCACCTGGGAAGCCTTATGCAGAGTACATCATGCGAAATGCTGGGCTGGAGGAAGCACAAACTGGAATCAAGATTGCCAGGAGAAATATCAATAACCTCAGATATGCAGATGACACCACCCTTATGGCAGAAAGTGAAGAGGAACTAAGCCTCTTGATGAAGGTGAAAGAGGAGAGAGGAAAAGCTGGCTTAAAACTCAACATTCAGAAAACTAAGATCGTGGCATCTAGACCCATCAATTCATAGCAAATAGATGGGGAAACAGTGACAGATTTTATTTTCTTGGGCTCCAAAATCATTGCAGATGGTCACTGCTACCATGAAATTATGGAGAAGGCAATGGCACCCCACTCCAGTACTCTTGCCTGAAAAATCCCATGGACGGAGGAGCCTGGTGTGCTGCAGTCCATGGGGTGGCTAAGAGTCAGACACGACTGAGCGACTTCCCTTTCACTTTTCACTTTCATGCATTGGAGAAGGAAATGGCAGCCCACTCCAGTGTTCTTGCCTGGAGAATCCCAGGGACGGGGGATCCTGGTAGGCTGCCGTCTGTGGGGTCACACAGAGTTGGACACGACTGAAGCGACTTAGCAGCAGCAACCATGAAATTAAAAGACGCTTGCTCCTTGGAAGAAAAGTCATAACAAACCTAGACAGCATATTAAAAACTAGAGACATTACTTTGCTGACAAAGGTCCATCTAGTCAAAGCTATGGTTTCTCCAGTACTCATGTATGGATGTGAGAGCTGGACCATAAAGAAGGCTGAGCGCTGAAGAATTGGTGCTTTTGAACTGTGGTATTGAAGAACACTCTTGAGAGGCCCTGACTGAAAGGAGATCAAACTAGTCAATCCTAAAGGAAATCAGTCCTGAATATTCACTGGAAGGACTAATGCTGAAACTGAAGCATCAATATTTTGGTCACCTGATACGAAGAGCTGACTCACTAGAAAAGACCTTGATGCTGGGCAAGATTGAAGGCAGGAGGAGAAGGGGATGACAGAGGACAAGATGGTTGGATGGCATCACCGACTCAATGGACATGAGTTTGAGCAAGCTCTGGGAGATGGTGAAGGACAGGGAAGCCTGGGGTGCTGCAGTCTATGGAGTCACAAAGAATTGGACAGGACTGTTGATCAGTTGCTGAACAACAATTCAGGACTGAACAACACCCTTGAAGAGGCAGCAGAAAGGATCCCTTCTCTGTTAGGTTCCCCTTCACTGTTACAAACCACTGTATAATAATTTGCAACCCTCATGCATATAATAATTTGTATTTCACCATATCCCATACTGAACTGTGTTATTAAATATTCACTTGGGACCCAAGAACTCATCTCTCCAGTTATCTGCAAGGTTTTTGAGGACCCTTCACCACTTCTGTTCCTCCACACCACCTATCACAGGGACTGAACAAAGATAATCAAACGATTTGATTGCTCGGGGTAAAGCTACTGACAAATAACCCAAACCACAAAAATGCTTTTGTTATATAGTATTATGAAATTTTAGGAATACATCTATCTCTGTATTAATGTTTTATGCCTTGTATTCTGCAATTCCTGAGCTCACCGCGACCCGGCCCAGGCCTGACCGGCACCCGGCTCCTGTGTCCGCGCCACATTCGGCGCCCCCATCCCTGGCTTTGACGTGAGGGAGGGAGGCTCTGGCCCGGGGAGCCCCCGCCCGCCCGCCATGAAGACAGAGACGGAGATGCTGGCGCCGGAGCGCCCGGCCGGGCCCGGCGTCAGTCACCTGCTGAGCAGCCGGAAGCTGGTGGCCCTGGCGGCCGTGCTCGGCTGGCTCCTGGTCATCCACCTCCTGGTCAACGTGTGGCTTCTGTGCCTTCTCTCTGCGTTGCTGCTGGTGCTGGGAGGATGGCTGGGCTCTGACGCCATCGTGGGGGCTTCAGGGCGGCTGCACCTGGAGCGCTTCATCCCCATGGCCGTCTGCCCCCCAAACCCCGAGGCCGAGAGGCAGCTGGAGCAGGAGATCGACCGCACCATCCGGATGATCATGCGGGACTTCGTGTCGTCCTGGTACCGCACGGTGAGCAAGGAGCCAGCCTTCGAGGAGGAGATGGAGGCAGCCATGCGAGGGCTGGTCCAGGAGCTCCGGAGGAGGATGGCCAGGGTGGACAGCCATGCTCTTGCCCAGAGGGTTCTGACTCTCTGCGGTTGTCACCTGCAGAGCTATATTCAGGCGAAGGAGGCCGCAGGGAAACAGAGTGGCCCAGGGGAGCCCTCCCAGCTCTGGGAGGCTTACTGCCGGACCAGCGCTCCACACCCCGCAGTGCAGAGCCCCAGCGCTGAGGTCACCTACACACGTGGCATCGTGAATGTGTTGCTTCAAGGACTAGTGCCGAAGCCGCACTTGGAGACCCGGACCGGCAGGCACATAGTGGTGGAACTCATTACTTGCAATGTCATCTTACCACTGATCAGCAAGCTCTCGGATCCGGACTGGATCCACCTTGTCCTCGTGGGCATCTTCTCCAAGGCCAGAACTAATCCAGCAGGAGTGGCTAGTCCACTCTGCCCAGCCAGTGCCCTGGAACAGCCCTCCGTGCCCACATCTCTGCCGCTGATTGTTGAGGTCCAGGGTCTCGCAGAAGCCCCTTCACCGACAGCAGCCCCAGCGCTCCTAAGCTGTAGTGAGCCAGACGGGCCTTCACACCCCTCCCCGGACGTCGAAGAAGGCCATGAAGCGCTGGAGGGAGATCTGGGGGGAGTGCTTGAGGAGAGAAAAGTCGACAACAGCTCTTCTCATTTCCTGCAGCCTCTGTTCTTGTCTGAAGATGCAGAGCTGGAGTCTCCGTTGTCTGAACTGGGCAAAGAAACCATCATGCTCATGACCCCAGGCCCCTTCCTCTCAGCCACGATTCAGGATGCCCTGCGTGCCCTCGGGGGCTCCCAGCCCCTGGAACCTAAGGATGGCAAGGGACCCGAAGGGATAGAAGGAGCAGAAGCTGAGGAGGGTCCAGGAACAGAAACGGAGCCGGGCCTGCTTGCCTCCATGCTGAACTCCTGCCCAGAGATCCAGATTGACACCGCGGACAAGGAGGGAGAGCAGGGAAATGACGCCTCTCTCACAGCTTTGCTGCCCAGTCCAGAGAGGATATACCCGCCACGCCCCTCGTGTTTAGAGAAGGGTCTCACCAATGGTGGGAGCTCCCTGGACTCCAGTCTGCCGCAGGTCCTGCTCTCCTCCTCTCCCCCTGGACCCCTCAGCTCAGCCACCTTCAACTTCGAGTCCCTGGGCAGCCCAGACGGCCCCGTGGTCATCCAGAACCTTCGCATCACTGGCACCATTACTGCTCGAGAGCACAGTGGCACCGGTTTCCACCCCTACACGCTCTACACGGTGAAGGTACTCAGTGCGCAGTCACCCCGCTGGTCTGGGAATGGATTTGGAAAGCAGTCAGTGAAGCCAGTGTTGGAAGGAGGCAGTCTGCTCTTATTTAGTTTGCTCTGGTTAATTCAACCAGTATTGAAATGGAGGGTCTGAAGCTCATGAGTGAAGCAGAGTGGCTTCCATGACACTCTCACAGACCGTCCTAGAATCTCAGGGCTGTCACTGTGCTGGGAATCATATTTTTCCAGTGGATATAGCCCAGAAATCCTTTCCAGACTTCTTCCTTGCTAATTTCTTTTTTAAGCACTAATATCCTTTATACTTTGTTTTAGAAAGGAAGGTTGTTTACCTGTATATACCTCAAAAGGTGGCGAGTCCCTCTCCCTGGAGATGTTTAAGTGTGGTAGTTGGAACTGCTTGGCAGAAGTGATAGGAAGGGGGTTCCTGTATCAGGTGACTGCTTTGATTCAAGCAGCAGCTCCCTAAAGCTGATTTTGATAGAGTGAAAGTCCCTCAGTTATGTCTGACTCTTTGCGACCCCATGCACTATACTGTCCATGGAATTCTCCAGGCCAGGATACTGGAGTGGGTAGCCGTTCTCTTCTCCAGGGGATCTTCCCAACCCAGGGATCGAACCCAGGTCTCCCACATTGCAGGCAGATTCTTTGCCAGCTGAGCTATCAGATTTTGATATAGGCTACCTCCAAGTTTCCCAGAAAGTTATATTCTTAAAAAGTAAGGAATCCTGGGAGAATTCTTGGGAAATTCTCATTCAGAATCCATTAGCACCTGTCAGAATCCATTCTGACAGCAGGTTCTGCAGCCCAAGAGATTCTGAGGCCTAGCCAAGTTTGGAGACATATCATATAGTGTCCCACATGGAGCAGAATAGCTACAGAGAGCTTCATAGCTCCCAGGGGCTCCGGATGCGAGAGCCCTCACCTGAATTCCACATGCATGTCTTATCTAGGCCTTTCCTTCTCGGCACTGGCCTGAGGAACTGCTTTGCTCGTTCCAACTCATAATGAACACCTCTGTCTGCCTCTAGATAAGCTTTCAACACCAGCCTCAGTCTCACCGCTCTTCCATTGCTTGCCCACAGAATACCTTAACCAAACGGGAACACTAACCTCCTGATGAGAACAAGCACGTGTATGGTTCTCCCACAGCATTCCTTGTATCCTACACAGTCTCCCCCTGTAGGTATGAAGTTGCAGCTTTCATGCCGTTTGGGGCGTTCTCTCTGGGGGGACATTCAGCACTGCTGTCTTTTCCCACATGCCAGCCCTCCTCACATATGAAGAAACAGCCGACTGTGACCCCATAAAACGTCTCCAGTCTTCACATCTTCTCATCCTACAGACAGACGATCTGTCCTTGGGAAGAAAGATTCAGTATTGCTCCAAGAAGAATAATTAATCAGCCCCCAGCAGAACAAAAACACATGTTCCTTTGGTGTAGTCCAGGCAAACAAATGATTGTTGTTCCTCAGCTGTTTTCGATTATTTGTTCTTCCCTCAAGTAATATAGATAATCACTGGTTTGAGGATAATGACAAGATGGTTATCTCCCCATAACATCCAGCCTCATAATTTAGGGGTAAGACATTATCAGTGTCTTACCTTCTGTTTTATCCTCTGTCTTTGGGATTTGAAAGTGGTTATGAGTAAACAGTGTTTGCAGGGAGAACTTTGAGATGGAAGGAGGAGTGAAAGGCAGTGGAACTTCATTTCCCACCGGCTGGGCCGCCTCTGTTGGGAAGGGCATCGCATTGTGTACTGCAGCCCCCCTGGGATTTGAGCTGTTCCTTAGAGCTTCGAGCGGCAGTGAGGCCTGAGAGGCTAGGGACAGAACAGGAGCAGCGTGCTCCCTTGACCCTGCCCAGCGCTTACTCTGTGCCAGTGAGCTGGTGCAGCCAACAGACGTTCTCTCGACAGTATGAGACGGCCCTCGACGGCGAGAGCAGCGGCGGCCTGCAGCAGGTGGCCTACCACACCGTGAACCGCCGCTACCGCGAGTTCCTGAACCTGCAGACCCGTCTGGAGGAGAAATCGGATCTGCGAAAGTTCATCAAAAGTCAGGAGTTCCCCAGCCCCGGAATGCCTGCTTGCCTTTCACATCCAGCCACCCTGATCTGAAAGGCTGGAGGCCTGTTGTCTGTGGAGAGGGTGGAAAGGGAGAATGCGGCTTTGAGGGTCCTGTGCTCCCTCCGTTTGCTTTTAGGTGTTTGGGGTTTTAGTGCTGGGCAGCACTCTTGACATGCTTTCCGGGGTACTGCTTTGCCTCTGAATGCTTTGTTCTGGGGCCCCATCTAGTTTAAGCTTAAGAAAGAAACTTTCGTATTTCCACCTGTGCCTGTGAGGAGTTAACCAGGTTCATAGACTGGTTGTTGTTAAATATTAAACTGTTATCCAGAAATCCTTGCTGCCTTTCCTTTAACAAAAGGCATCTCGGTGTGCCGTTTGGTTCTCATAAGGCACAGGAACAATAAGAAGACATAAAATTTAATTCAAACCATAAAAGCTAGTGAGCAGCTACTTTGTTTTTTAAGAAAATGCCAAGTGAAAGTGAAAGTCGCTCAGTCATGTCTGACCCTGACTATACAGTCCATGGAATTCTCCAGGCTAGAATATAGAGTGGGTAGCCATTCCCTTCTCCAGGGGATCTTCCCAACCCAGGGATCAAACCCAGGTCTCCCACATTACAGGCTGATTATTTACAAGCTGAGCAACCAGGGAAGCTCATGATCACTCAAATAAACATTTTTAATAAGTTGTGACATAAATCATGGATTTCGGTTATAGGTTTTCTTTCTTAATTACAATAGTTAATACTGAAAATATATGCCCAGTTCTCTACTAAGCTCGTTTAGTTCTCATAACAGTCTACAAGATGGATACTATCATTCTCATTCTACAGAAAAAAGAAAAGATTAAGCAGGTTACCTAAGGCCATTATTACAGCAGAGATTGGAGCCAACATTTAAACTTGGGCAGTTACACTTCAGGGCTGTTATGCATCACTACTCTAGTGACCTCTTACACCTTAATATTATCATGAATAATGAAAGTAGGCTGTCTGTATTATGTCCTTGGGTTATATCTCTAACTCCTGAAATAAATCCCATGGAGGGGAGGCCCCAGAGGAGGGACTCTGAAGGGATGGGGCCCAGGTTTGGTACCCAGCTCCCACCCCAACCTCAGCTCACTTCTCAGCTCAGTTCACAGGTGAGGAGAGAAATCCCCAGGAAATCATTTGGCATTTCTGTGTCTTATATATGTGATGGGTAATAAATGGAATAGTTCTTAGTAAATGTTAATCAATTAACTTTTTTTTTTAAAGATGTGAAGGGCCCTAAAAAGCTCTTTCCAGATCTTCCGTTTGGAAACATGGACAGTGAGAGGGTGGAAGCCCGCAAGAGCCTCTTGGAATCGTTTCTGAAGGTCAGCGTCCTCTGCTGGCTCTGTGGCCACCAGACACGCGAGCCGAGGCGGGGAGGCCTGGGGCCTGGAGCTTCTCTCTGAAGTCCTTCTTGTGTCTTTCCAGCAACTCTGTGCCATTCCTGAGATCGCGAACAGCGAGGAGATGCAGGAGTTCCTTGCTCTCAACACAGATGCTCGTATTGCCTTTGTTAAAAAGCCGTTTGTGGTCTCCAGAATAGACAAGGTATGAGCGGGACTGCGTGCTCAGCCTTAGTTTCTCGCAGGGAAGTGGGGAGGCATGTTTGAAAGGCATGGGAGCCGGGGGAAGGGAGAGCAGCACAGAGGAGTAAGTGGAACATGGACTGGGGTTTTCGAGACCTGTTACCAGTACTGGTGAGGCCATCATTGTTGAATGACCTTGAACAACCATGAGCGTCAGTACTCCTGACGCTGTAAGCGTGTACAGGTCTCCTGGTGGTATCATGACGCTGTGATTCCAGGGGAAGGGTACAAGGGTCAGTCCACATCTCCCCAGACAGGTGGGGGCAGGAAGGCCTCTTCTGGCGATGAAGGTCATTCCCAGCGTTGGTCACTCAGGATGGAGCCCTTAGGTAGGACACAGAGCTGGATTTAGATTTGTGTAGTGATTCTCTGCTGGAGAACAAGGTTCCAGATGGTATCTCGGAACCTTTGGAGATGGTAGCAGAGCCTTTGAGCACCACGCTGGAGCCTGTGAGCAGTGGTTGCTCACTGATTCTCGCAGCTCCAGGACAGAAGTCTGAGGTTTGTGCTGATCAAAAATGCATGTGTTGTAAGAGGTTAGAAAGCACCGATTCTTTGGCAGAAGAGGGGGTCTCCCTCTTCCAATCTAGACTTTAGGGGATAAAATGATAAAGTGGGACTTCAAGTGAGGGTGTTCGGAGACATTCACTGCTATGAGGAGAAGACTGCAAACTAGGAAGGGATAAATGAGGTGAAACCTCGGAGTTCCTTGCAGGTTTGCTCACCCATGCTGATGTGTTCCTTCACTGATTTTTTTTTTTTACCTTCACTGATTTTTTTCAACACCTGCCCCCTGGGTGCCCACTCAAAGCCACACACTGTACTCGCTGCTCATGACACAAGAGTGAGCAGGTACGGACTCTCCCGGCAGACTACCTTTCTGTGAGCCTGGAGAGCGAACTGTATTTTCTCAGCTACGTTCTCCACATCCATGCAGTTCGCTGTGTTCTTTCCCTGAGTTGCTGACCCCTGGTCTCTCCTGTGGTCCTCCTTGACCATGTCAGTCTTGCCTTGGCTGTGCCAGCTGTGCGCCCCAAGGAGGATTAACACAGGATAAGACAAAGCAAGCAGCAATGTTGATTAATAGCGAGAGTTACTAAAGGAAAAGTCAATGTTTCCTTCCATCTCATTGATATTTTAGGGTTTCATTTGTTCTTTCTCTTTAGCAAAAATCTGTATGTCGTTTTCTCATTCTGAGAAATAGAGATAGCTCTTATTCTTCAGCAAAGATTGTTTTATTTCATCTTTATAAATAGAGAAGTTTGTATGAATTCCAGATCCTTAACTGTAACCTGAGTGGTTTTTGCCATTCTTTCTGTAGTTAAAGAAGAGGAATTGTTTGAACTAACTGGAAAACCAGTTTTTGTTGTTGTTGTTGTTTTTTTACTGTGAATTGCTCTGCACACTTTTATATCATAAATGTTTTTAGACTATTCCTCATTTTGATAATCTTTTTCACTCTTCCTTTTCTTTGTATATTCTTACCTGTATCACTTCCCCTTTGTCACATCTTGGTGAAAGTATTATCAATTTGAAAACTAAAAATCATTCTTCTGTATGAAAAGAAAGAAATTGAAAGTGAAAAGCATTTCACCAGCCTGCAGAACTCCCAGATTTTTATTTGTCATGTTGTTTTGGCTTCTTTTCCCATGGAATCCATCGTCTGTCTTAAATCTCTGAGGAAGAAGATTTTCATGGCTATGGAGGAAAGGGGAGAGAGTTGCCACTGAGTCATTAGCTGGTATCTGACCATGTGCGTGGATAGGGCTCTGCTAGACAGGTCAGCTGACTGCTCGTCCAGGGTGCAGAAGGCACCTTGAGACAGCTGCTGCTGCTCAGTGGTGCCTGTTTAACCCCACGTCTGTGACCCCTGCAGATGGTGGTGAGTGCTATCGTGGACACATTGAAGACCGCGTTCCCTCGCTCTGAGCCCCAGAGCCCTACAGAGGAGCTGAGTGAGGCCGAGACAGAAAATAAGCCCCAGACAGAAGGCAAGAAGGCTTCCAAGTGAGACACCCTTCCCAATTCCAGGGGATCCCCAGTTTTCGGTCAAAGCCCATCCCTGGTCTTAGGTCCTAGAATAGAGGGGAGGGGTCATCTGTGCCTGTTTTTGTGCAAAGTCAGACTGCGGACCAAGCCCAAGGTCCTGCAGAGGGAGCCTGGCTTCATGTTGGTCTTGCCCTGGGAACCCAGGGCCCAAACTGACCGGGGGATTTTGACTAGAAGGAAAACTCTAGAATATGGATGTTCTCTTTTTTTTATTCCCTTGGGAAATTGAAACGTTTCTTTTAAGAATTAAGGCTTATCACTCATCTCTGTTTGTCATGGTTTTCTGGCTGAGGAGTCAAGTACACTAGCAGGAAAGAGGAACGGGCTAGAAGGGACCCCTTCCGGGGGTCGCTGGTTGTTGCTGCTGCTGCAGCCTGCGCTGGCGGCTCTCACAGCCAGCAGGTGGGGAGGAAGGGCACCACACTGCCCCTCCCAGACACTTGCCGTATGTACCTGGGCCGTTACAGAGAGAGACAGAGCTGGTGGGAGGATGTTTATGTGTGCGTCTCACTGTCTTTTTCTCTGTGTTCATGTCTTACGGGCTGGCAATAACCCTCACAGTTCTTAGCCTTTTTTTCCCCCCTCACTGGGCCCATATTTTGAAGGGTAACCATGTGGCCTGTGCTTATAAGAACCCTGTTTCTTGAAACATTGAGGTTAGCCCTCGTGATTCCCTCTCTGGTTTTATCTGGAACTCAAGGGGAATAGTAGGATGTGCAAAAAGGTGTGAGGAGCAAGGGCAACCTTGGTCTGTGGCGCTTGTCTATTTAACGTTCAACAGATTTTTAACGAGTGCACAGTATGTGCTAGCCACTCTTCTAGCCTGTGGGACACAACTGTGACGGACAAGTCCTTATTTTACATTAGCAAAAGCCCTCTCACAGGTGCATTGTAAGCATAGCTCAGTGCAAGAGTTGCAGTGTGTGTAAGAATATTTATTGTTTGGGGGATTTCAGAGTGAGGCATCTCTTGGCAACTCTGACCACCGTAAGCTTCCAAAAATAAGTGTGGACATGCCTGTTTTGAGGTATTAATATTTGTCAGCCCTCCGTATGGGGATCAAGACCATGAATTACACACTGTTTCTGCTCTTCATTTCTGTACCAGATCCAGATTGAGGTTCTCATCCAGTAAAATTGCTCCAGCACTGAATATAACTGAGGCCCACGAGAAGGTTCTCTACTGTCTCCAGGACAGCGGTGTGGTGAGAATCCCTAGAGAGTTCTTGGGATCATCAGTTAGGAGGTCAGTCCTGCTGCTATAGGCAGTGGGGATGTTCTCCAGAATCATAAAGGACTTTGGTGCCTTCCTAAAGGATTCAGCCAACATCCGGGTCTCTGGTTTTTATTCTAGGAGTATTTTCTCAGACTGATTTGGAATTCCTGTGAGTTCTGGTCTGGCCTGTTGGCTTCTCAGAGGTGGTGGGCTTCTCAAGGGTGGTAGGCTTGGGATAATAGGCGATAGAATGAGAAAGCCAGCTCCTGGGAGGAAACACGATTTTTGTAGCAAACAAGACTACAGAGGCATTGTTCTCCTTGCAGTTTAGGTTAAAGCAAGCGCCTTTTCCTTAGGTGGCCGCAGGGTCAGTGGGGTCCTCTACTCGAGACACGTGCAGGGAAGCAATGGGAGCCGCAGGTGCCCCCCTCCCTGCACCCTGCCTGTGACACAGCCCCTGCTCTCTCCCCAGGAGTCAGAGACCCTCTCCGTGTCTGGGATGGAATCGTTTATTGAAAAACAGGCCAAGTTACCAGAAGTGCAGCCTGCAGACGCTCCCGGAAGAGACTCTGAACAGACCGCTGAGGGCTGTGTGGACGGTCGCGTGTCAGATGCTGCTGCTCCAGCCCAAGGCCTCAGCAGCAGTGATCCAGGTGAGTGACAGCGGGGAGCCCAGTGTGTCCGCTGGCTTGTGACCGTTGGGTGGCTCTGTCAGGTGCCAGGGTACAGCAGGGCACAGTCCCAGGGCTGAGTGGATCAGAAGAACTCGGGGCATAAGCAGGGCGCCCAGTCCAGCAAGATAAGGTCCAGGCTTCTATGAATAGCAGTGCGATTCTCTCAGCTGCTCCTGATGTACACTGGCATCATCTGTGGATTGCTCCCTTCCTTCAGAAGCTGTCTTCTCTTGATGTCTGTGGTGCCGCTTTCTGGTCTTCCTGTCTCTCTTGTGGTCCCTCCTCTGTCCCTTCTGTTGACTTCAGCCATCCAGAGCTTCATTCTGTGCACTTGTCCTGTGAGCTCCCCTGCTGACCGGTGTCAGCCCTGACGTGTGCTGGTGATGCCTCAGTGCTGGAGGTGTGTTTCCACTTGCCTACCGAAATCTCAGTCTCTCAGTCGTGTCCGACTCTAGGGGTGCTGTATGCTCAGTCTCTCAGTCGTGTCCGACTCTTTGCAACACCGTAGACTGTAGCCTGCCAGGCTCCTCTGTCCGTGGGTTTTCCCAGGCAGGAGTACTGGAGTGGGCTGCCATTTCCTCCTCCAGGGGAATCTTCTGACCCAGGGACTGAACCTGCATCTCGTGTGTCTCCTGCATTGGCAGTTGGATTCTTTACCACCAGTGCCTCCTGGGAGCCCAGGTGTACTGCAGGGCAGCGGAACTACAGCACGCACAAAACGGAATTTCTCTTTTCCTCTGGCTCTGTTCCTTCTGTTGTGTTTACTGCCGTGGCCAACAGTGCCGCCTGGTTGACCAGGTAGGGCAGAGGCAGACGAGGTGAGGCCACCATTCAGGAGCATTTGAGGCAGGGCAGTCGGGCTTCCCGGAGGTGCAGTGTTCTCTGCAGAGGGAGAATTAGGAGGCCTGGATGCTGGTAGATTTGCTGTGCTAGAACTTATAAGAACAAAGTCTTCCAAATCCCACAAGACAAAGGGTTCCCTTGCAAATAAAAGATCACAAAATCCTGGGCCCAGAAGAGGAAAAAAGGCTGACTTCACCATTGTTTCTCAGGCACCCACAGTCAGTCCGCACTGTGGACCTCAGTTCACCTCTGTGAAAAATGGAGATTACAACCCCAGCTCTTCACACATCTCACTGGTTAAGTAAACGTGTTACGAGAGCAAAAGCATCAGAGAACTATGAGAAATTATAGATAAGATGGGATGGGTTAGATGATATAATTCTAGCCAAAATCAAGTCTTTAAATGTTGTGCATTATCTCTCTAAAGGGATCATTTATTCCTGTGCCGTTCTTTGAGCCCTGAGAGACTCCACGTGCTCCCATGATAGCTAATTTACACTTTGACCAAGAGCACCCGGGCCCTTGGTGCTTTCGCTCACTGTTACTGCTATGCTGCTTGTCGCCACGTGGGGGCAGCTCTGCGTGTGTGCACGCTCAGTCTCCTCAGTGATGTCCGACTCTGCAGCCGCGTGACTGCAGCCCGCCAGGCTCCTCTGGCCAGGGGATCCTCCAAGCAAGAATACTGGAGTGGGTTGCTCTAGCATGGACTGCAGCTCTAGGTAAATGCTAAACCTGCGAAGAAAAGAGAATTGAAGAGGGAGATTGAGGAATGCTATTTTTCCAAGAAACTGAATATCTCATTTTGAGCAAATAACCAGAAAGCAGACACATCAGCTCCTAGGCCCCCTTGAAGTACAGAAAAAAAGGAGAATATACACTGGATGGGATGACGAAGAAAGTAAGCTTCAGTTCCAGCACATTTATCCGAGTCTATGTCATTCACATTCTATAAGAACCCTTCAGTGAGCTGTGCTTGGGGCCGCTTACACAGAGAAAACCCACCGGTCTTAGACTAATACAATTACTGTTGATGATTAATTATAACTTTAATCACAGCTGTAGTACCAGATAGAAGAGGATTTTTTCAGGAACATTCTGTAGTTCTGGGGCAGTCTCCTGGAAGGCAAGTCAGAGGTGATGGGGGACCCCATGAACAGAGTTAGAGAACAGACACTTCCATCCATAAAATACATCTGTTTAAAAAAGTTCTGCTTGCATGGGTATGAGCGTGACTGTGGCCCTTGCCGTCTTTGAAACAGGAAAGAAGTGAGTAATCATCATGGCCTTTTACCAAAAGTGCAGTGTTCTTCCCAGAACCACATGTTATCTCAAAATCAAAGTGAGGTCTCCTGGATCCTAGCCCTCAGCTCTGTGTAATGGAGTTGCTTTCAGAGACACTTGCTTATGGAAAACAAGTCCCACATCTGCGGCCCCGCAAATTTCCCTGCTGCCCTGCGGAGGCGAGTGATGGAAGGGGACCAGGCCTTGCCAGTTCCAGTTAGTCACCAGTTGTGAGGACTTACTTGGAACAAAATGTGTTCGGCTGCCTGGGGAAAATACAGAAGAACCAGAAGGAAAGTAGGCAAAATAGTTATATGTATAAAATCAAAGATTTTATAGATACAAAATTACTTAGTGACTTAGGAACATAAATTGTAAAGAAAGACAGGACCTGCCACTGAACTTTGTAGAGATGCAGTAAACATCTCTTGACTTGAATACAGATAGATTGCACAAATGTGAGATGATTGACATAAAGGTGGAGCAGAGCCAGGGCCCTGAAATGTGTCCTTGAGTGCGATTCTCTTCCGGGTTACTCCAGATGCCCTTTCATCCCCAGGAACAGAGACCGAGCTGGCTGACACAGCCCTGGACCTGCTTGTCCTGCTGCTCATGGAACAGTGGCGATGGCTGTGTACAGAGAGTGTGCAGAAAGTTCTTCATCTTGTCTTCGGGACCCTCATCCAGAGGTAGGCCTGCTGGGTGCCCCTTCAGGTTAGAGTCTCAGGTTAGACGGAGGTTGGAGGTGGTTCCTGATTTCTGCCCTAGAGAGGGGAAGTGTAGAGTCCAGGAGACCTGCAGCCAAAAGAGAAGAGAGAACCTGTGTCCAGGGCTGCGGGGTGACGAGCTGCAAAGCATCACGTGGTTGTCTGAGGTGTGGACAGGCCTGCTCCTGCAGGACCCCCGGCATCATCCCCTGAACTCAGGCGCTGCCTCGGCTGAGCTCCTCCTCCACTCGGGTCCGTTCTCCCCCAGTTTACCCCCAGGCCCTGTACCTCTCACCTTGTTACAGTGGACGTGTCTCTTCACCAACCGTATTCAGTCACCATGACTACCAACAACGAGGAAGAAAAGAGAAGACCATCACGTGCTCTCCTAGTAAAGATTAGTTTCTCCAGAAGGGGTGGACATGGTCACAGCTGAAGAAGCACTGACAGGGTGGTGGGGAATAGGATACTGAGATTTAAAACTTGGGTTGTATAATTCCAGCACCGGTTGAATTTCCTGAGAAACTGGTACACAGATGGAGTTTCTAGTGCTGGCTTTCTAACCATGAAACTGATGCAAGCTTTGCTCAACTGAAGGAGTCCAGGAACCCTGTCTCTGAACCAGACAGACACACTCAGCGCTTGAGCCATGGCCGCTCATGCTTTGACCTCTCCCCTGTGAGACATCCTGGCAGATCCCCAAGTCGGAACCTGAATCCTGAACCCTTCTGTTAGCGTGTGACTCATGCTAATAGGTCACTCCGAAACTAACACTTTTATTAAAAAAAAGAACTATGTATCTATTCTGTAATAAGTAGGAAATCCATTAACATTAACTTTCCTTCTGGGCAACTGTCTTGGTCATTTTCCTTTATTCATTGAGAAAATATTAAGGTTTGGTCAGTAGTGAACAAAACAGACACGGTCCCTCCTTTCACGTATTCTATGGTCTATTGAAGGTGAGAGCTGAGGGCCTTGTCCCTGTTCACCAGGTGAGTACTTGGCGGAGGCGCAGGCCTCCCCGGTGTCCCACAGCCCGCGTTCTTACCACCGCAGCTTACCACTGCTCTGCTGTGTGTCGTCTCTCTGAGCTTTGGAATCATTGTGGTGTCTGTCTGCAGGTGTCTGGGTGCATAGAAAGTGTTCCGGTAAAGGTTAGGTCTTCGTACTTGTGACTCAGAAAAGCGGAAGGATAAAAAGTGGATTCTGTGTCTGATTGCTCCAGCTTGCGGCCCCAGGTTCCCTCCCCGTCAGGGCGCCCCACCCCGGTCAGTCTCCAGCTGCAGCTTCTGCTCCTCCTGTTACTCTGTGTTCTCTGGTCCATGCAGAACCCGTTCTTCTCCGCAGTGTGACCTTGCGAGGCCTTCCCGGGTGGCTGTGTGGCTGCCTGTAGAGCGTCCGTGTGTCTGACAGCAGGGCAGCCCCCAGGCCCCCTGCAGCACAGGCTCTGTCCCGGGCAGCAGCGTTCTGCAGGCACTCCTGCTTCCCGCGTGCAGAGCTCCTGGAGTCAGGGCTGCCCTTCCTCACAGAAGCGCCTGGACTCAGGCTCAGTTCCTCCCCTCTCCACCCCCGTGCCCTGACAGTTGCACGGGAACCACACCTCGGGTTAGCTGGGTGGACGGCTGTCTGGTGAGTGTAGCTTATGCCCTAAACAACATCAGAGAGCTTATGGCTGAATCCCGCTTGACCTGCTTCCACTTAAAAAAAATGGATGACACCTTTTTTTGTTGTAAAAGGGAAAATTTTTGAATATTTTAGTGAATTTGAATGAAGGCCAAGTGAGGATTGCAGAAGAACAGAGTTTTGTGTCTAGGTACTTCTGGACAGTTCTCCATGACTGTGGTCTGTTAACCTTTGTTCACCCTAGATGTTTTCAGGTGATGACATTTTGTGCTTGTTGATTTGCCTCATATCTTTTCCTGTCAGAACTTTATTCTTAAGACCATTTAGTTTTGTATGAGCTGCAGCAGAAATAGGAGCCCAGCTGTTGACACCTTCCTCACCCTAGGCCTTTACAAACCAGAGTTAAATGAAGAGCCTCGTCTTCCTCTGTTCACGGGCTTTCATCTTCTCTATAAAGCATTATTCCCAGCTTTTTAATGGTACACTTGACCTTCTTCTCAGGTATCTTGTGCTGGGTCACACTGTCCTTGAAGCTTCCTTAAGACAGCAGTCAGGAGGTCATGGAGAAGGAATCTCTCCCAGTACCCCCTCCAGAGGCTCAGAGGATGTGATGCCTGTGGCCCGTGGTCTCTACCAGCCAGTTCTGAGTGCCGGCTCCCCAAGGAAGAGACAGGGCTTATTTCAGGTTCAGAGTGTAGACATTGATGGTCTTACTAGCTTCAGGATCCACCATCCAGCCAACATCTGTGGAGAGCTGACTTTGTGCAGACACTGTGCCAACATCATTTAATCCCCTCAGAAGCCCTGTGAAAGAGGTCTTATAATCCCTACTTTAAAGGTGAGGCAGCTCAAGCTTGCAAAGAATCATGATTGTTTGGTCAAGATCACAGAGCTAGTAAGTATGTATAGGCAGTTCGATCCCAGGTTTGTCTGATGTTCAGCTGAAGGATCAGACGTTTGCCCTATGACTTGAAAAGATAAAAGCCAGCCCCCAAGTCTTTGACTCAGAGCAGTCCATATTCCCCAGGAGGAGACTGCCAGTCAGCTTGTAAAATGAAAATTGCACTTGAATGTGCATCCACTCACATACGACATAGAGTCCTCTGCGGCACACTAAAGCCAGTCTGTGTCACTTGTCCCCTGGACAGCTTGCATTTTTATTTTTAAAGAAGCCGGCGCAGAGCTGCATTCCTGGGCTCTCTTTGCTTTGGTAAGCACATACTCTGGAATGTGATACCTCCCCAAAGCTGCAGCACCCCTTCCACCTGTCCTCACTACCCCCAGAGAGGTGTGGTTGGTCCCCGCCGGGTCAGGGTGGACCTCTCCCAGTCTGTCCCCAGGACTGAGGCCCGGGAGGCAGCATAGTTGCTCTCTCTCTGAACTGCATGCTGCTAGGCCGTATCCATTTGCAGAGCACCTGGATTCTCTAAGTTCTAAAGAGAAGGAGAGTCGCTGTTGATGTCACGAGTACCTGCCGCTACTTTTCTGGTTGACCTGGACACGCTGCCATCCTGGACGGCGTCTAAAGTTAGACGCTTCTCCTTTTAAAAGTGTCATCATTGTCCAACCTCCAGTATTATCATCTCCAAGAAGACAAGTTCATTTCTTTTGCTTCCAGCTTTCTGTATTCTCCTTGATCCTTCTAAAGACCCATATATATAACTGCCTCGGACGCCAGGAACTGCATGCATGCTGTCACTTTTTCCCTCTCTTGCACATATTTAGTCTTCACACCACCCTCCCCCAACACCCCCGCCCAATCCCTCTGTCCCTGGCCTGCGAGGGAAAAGAGTAAATTCAACCTCATGACCCCTCCTTCCAAGCCAAGGTTGGAAGAGTTTGAGCCAACTGCGTAAATCTCCCTTGATTGTTGATACTGTGGAGAGAGTGGGGGAAGGGAGCTGGGGAGAAGTTAGATGCCCAAAAAAGGCATTGTTAAGTCAAAGGCAAGTCTGCACGCATGCGCGCCTGACCTCGTGTGTCAGCTTCTGTGCTGGGAACATCCAATTATGTAAGAGGGAATGCTCCTTATTTGGAGTTAGAGTCAAAAGGAGGGGAGAGGGGTGGGGAGCAGTCTAAGCCAAGGCGTGAATCCAGCTTATGCAGACCACTCATTCAGAAAACAGGAGAAGCTGACAGTGTCTCTGAGTGTGTCAGACTCAGGTTTAGGGACTGGAGCACTCAGACACTGGCTGGGTGGGAGGCAGGGAGAGAGAGGAGAGGCAACTGTGCTCCATTGATGGGAGAAGGTGTGGGGCAGGAGCATCCAGCCACGGTCAGGGGTGAGATTATTCTGGAGTCCTGATGTAGAGCGAAGGAATGAGAAGAAGCTGGCCCAGATCCCGGCCTGGGTGCCCAGAGCAAAGCCACGATAAAAATACGAGCCAGGCTAGCAGGAGAGTACACGAGTGACCCCTCCCGTGGCCCTGCCCTCCCCGTGGCCCTGCCCTCCCCGTGGCCCCAGAGATGGCAGCAGACACATTCCTGGTGTCTGTGTCTGCGTCAGGGTTTCTTAAAGAGTGTGATTGAATGAGTGAGTAAGTGAGCGAATGAGTGTGTGTGTGTGTATTGAGGGCACGTGGGAACAGAGCAGTGTGGCAGAAGGGTGGGAAAAAAGAAAATTGTGTGACCTGTGGATGTAGGTGAGTAGAAAAGTACACGAAGTCAGGAAGTAGATAGAGAAGAAGATGAAAAAGAATATGTCAGGTTATGTTGTGGAACATGCTGTGGGTCCAGGAGAAAATTCAGTGGCAAGCCCCGAACCCTGCCCCAGGCCATGGAATTGTCTTCCGAGGGGAGAGGTCTCTACGAGTCATCTCCCAGGGACGGTCAGGAGAAGGCGTATGGGTGGCGTGTGCACCCACTGGAGAGGGCCATGCTGGCAGCGGGCAGTTACAAGGCGCAGGACCAAGAATTCTCTTGTCATCCATTCTCTCTGGTCACTCCATAACTTTAGGTCTTCTCTGAGTGGAATCCACTCCAGGGCCTGTTTCTTGGTGGGCCTGTCTAAATAGCAGATAGATAAACGGTCTTCCTGACGTTGATTATGTCTTACGGGCAGCTCCAGGCCCCCCACTAAAAGGGCATGAGCAGCTGCAACCAGAAAGGAACTGCCATCGACTAAATGCTCCATCAGGTAAGCAGCCGTAGGTTTTATATACTAAGGAGCAATTCAGCTCTCCGAGGTGGACGTGTACTTTTTAAGTGAGCAAAGTGCTATTTAGATTAAATAACCTTCTCAGAATTATAATAAGGGCCACACCCAGGATTCCACCCAAGCCACCCTGGCCTTCAAGCCCATTCCCTTCCCACCACCGCCTGCGGCCTCCCCACTGAGCAAGCTTCCCCATGAGGCAGTGGCCACAGGATTGACCTCACCTGAAAGTGCCATGTCCTACTTCTGTCCAAGAGACACACACATTTGATGGTAGCATATAAATTCATTCCCATCCGTGTTTTCTTCTTAAAGACTCCTGGATCAGAAATTATGTAGTCTCCCTTTAGTATGTCTGTTCTACGTCCTATTCCCAATCAGAAGAAGGTTATCACAGTTCTGATTCAGAGTTTCTCAAGACACAGAGATGATGGTTTTTTTCCTTTGCTCCATAAATTCTCTTTCAGTTCCGCTCTGGTGCCTTGTGTTGTCTTACACCTAATCTCTTTCTCTGCACAGCTTCTGTAGAAAAATGCGTATGTTTGAAAGAGCTACAGAATGATCTCAAACCAAGTCTAGTTTTCCTGTCTGATTACATCCTTGCCCCCTCTAGTTCCAGCGCTGGCCTGGTTTTTAGGGGCTGAAGTCTAGGTTCTGCAGCACTGGCTTTGCTCAGGTTGTATCGTGCTTCCTTAGGGAGAGGAGCACCACTTGTCCCCCACCTTTTCTACTAGACCTTGAAAAAGGGGAGCTCTGACTTGGGAGACTGGATCAGGATGGACTTCGGTGGTCTCCAGTTATATGCGTGCCTTCCCTGCCATATTTCTTAGGCATCTGTTACATCATAGGATCAAAGCACCCAGCCTTTGCTGTTGTGTGCTGACAGTTTCTACCTGAATTCGTCCTTACGGTTGTAATAGCTCAATGTGCCTTTGCACTTCCATGTGTGGGATATGCTCTTACATTCTCATACACTCACAGGTGCAGAATTGGCAGCAGTTAAAACCAGAGCATCATGACATAATTAAGCGTCAAAACCTTTTTTCGAAGTCAAATTATTGCCATCTCTTGCCTATCTATAACTACAAAGAGGAGCCTGAAACAGGTTTTAGGACAGGTTCAGACTGTAAGCATCTGGTGGGCAGGCACTGGGTCTTAACTCACCATCCTGTTGTAGGCATTTAACTGTGTACATGGAAGGTACTTTGTAAGTTTTTGTCAAATGAATGAACGTCACTTGCCTTCTGGTTGAATTGGTCTCTCTTCTCATCACTAGTGAGAATCTCGGGAGTTCCCCAGCACTGCTGGGATGAGAAACACAGATGTAAATGGAAACCCCCTTGCCTGCCTCCCCCACAGCTCTTCAGTTGGGCAGCTGCTCCCCATCCCCGAGAGTCATGGCTGGGCCTCGGGCTATCTCCCACCCGAGCGGCCTTCTCTTCTGCAGAGGAACAAAGTGCCCTCTGCCATCGTGGGCCGCCCGCCTAAGCTTGGACCTTCTGGAAGCTTCTCCTACTGCTTTGCCTTCTCACCCTCTGTCCTTCCATGTGTGAAACTAAGGATATGGGCTTTGAAGTCACAGGTCTGAATTCACATCTTCCCTTGAGGCTTGCTGTCTGTGACTCAACTTTGCTTCAGTTACTCTGAGTGGGAGTAACAGTGCCTTGCTTGTGAATTGATGACTTTTGTTGCATGCCTGCCATCCGGTGGCATCAGTAAATATGAGTTGTCCGTCTCTACAAGCCCCACGTCCCGTGTCCTTGGGGACTCTTGTTCCCTAGGGCGGTCACACACCTGCTGTTGGATAGAGAATCTGTTTACATTGCAATGGTTTTTTGGTGAGGTCTTTGTAGTGAGCTCGCTTTGTGATCTCTTAGGAGCAAGCACCCTGTGAGACACATGGCCTTTTCTGCATCCTTCAGGTTAGGGTGTCTTCCTCCAGTTTAGCTGTCTGTGAACTCTGTCCTGTCCTCCTCCCATTCCTACTTAACCTCTCCCCAAGTCGTATCCAGTGTTTCAGATCCAGGGAACTACCTTTTAACCCAGGTACTCCCAACACTTTATTTTCTAGGAAACTAACTTTATTTAGTTCTTGTTGTGGTGACCTCTTTATAAATAATTTTTGAAAAGTCTTTGTGAGATTTGATACTGTGTCGACTTGCTGACTGCTAGCTCTTCAGGCCTTTTCTCCAATAAGGTCCTTTCAGCCTAAGAAAATAAATAACCCATAAGAATCCATTAGAAATACTGAACAGTGTAAGGTCAAAGAACACAGTATAAACCATAAACACAGTTTGTAAAAGTCATAAGGATTCTTGAGGGTAATTGTTAGGTGGGCTTTAGAGAGGAAAGTGTTTAATAAAGTTAGACCTTGCAAGACGAATCCCTTAGAATGGTTTAGGGTCAAGAATGTTCCAGACGCTGTAACATTTTTAAAGAGGGAAACGGATATTATTACTACTTTTAATAGTTGCCTGTAAGCATGTTTTGCGTATTTTCAGCAAGCCCCTTTCTGAGTGTGTGTGTGTGTGTGTGTGTGTGCGCGCGCGCAGAGAGTGTGGAAAGCCTGCTGGACTCTACTGCTTGGGGCAGTTAGGTGTGAATTCTCCATCTGGACTCCAGGTGGCACCACAGGATGAACAGTCCCTGTTCGCAGGTCTTGGAGGGGGCTGCAGTTGTAGTCCTTGCCCTGGGGGGTGGTGATGCAGCATTTGCTGTCTTGCCCCAGGGCCCGGAGGTGGCTCGTGCACCCTCTCCTTTGTGCCCCTGACTCTGTCAGCCAGCTTCTTTCTTCCTTCACCCCCGCCCCTTCAGATGGTTCACTGTTCTGACACATCCCTGAGCCCGCCAGGAGAGTCAGTCTTACAGAAGGGGAAACTAAAGCATGAAATGCAGAGTTCACTCCTTAGCCCCTTCGTTTAGTTCCCTAGACCTGGTAGAGCTTTGTAAGAGGATCCAGAGAAGCCTTTCTCTGACGCACGCACACACACACAAGCACTTTCACAAACACTTTCACGTTTTCTCCTTTGATCTCAGCAACTTTGTAAAGAAGGCAGGGCCAGAGTCAGTCCGTTAAGAAGGAGTTCAGGACTCAACTTTGAGCTTCTCTGTGGCCCAGCCAGCCTCCAGCCTGCGTGTGGCTGTGCAGCGTTGCTGTCCCTGGTTGCAGCACACTGCGAGAAGCCTCGTGGCTCTTCTGGCCGTGGGCTTTGTTTCCCCGGAAGGGTGCGGATCAGTTTTATGTGTGGTATTTGAGTGAAAACTCTGATGGCCTCTTCCAGACAGGAGACTCTGGACTAGGAGAGGTTCCAAGAAACATGGAGGGAGTAGCTGATTGTGCGGAACGTGTCCTGCTGTTGCTCTTACTGGGGCCACACGAAAAACAGGCAGATATCAAAAATGTGTGGCTGATTTTTCCCAGCTTTGAGGCCTGTTAGCCCTGATCTCAGAGCTGGTTTATGGTGCATTGATGACAGCCTAGTGTGAGGCTGAGAACAGTTGTCCTGAAGGCCTTCAGAGGGACATAGGTTTGTGTGATCACCTTTGTAACTGGAATTCTGAGTGTCCTGATGCTTGGTCTAGAACAGATTTCTAAAGATCTTCATATGCGATCAGACTGTCTTTATCCCATGAGCACAGAGCCCCCAAATGACTCCTTGTTCCATATTTTTTAGAAAGGTAGCCAGACCTTTGCTGTTGGCTATTTTTTATGCAAGTATCCTGCTACATTATTCTCGCTAACTTAAGTGATGGGTTGGATTCAGATCAATGCTGTTGCATCCATCGGGGGCACGTCCCAAAATACACACAGGACTCACAGTCCTCAAAACCCTTTTGCTTCTGTTTGACTTTCAGCCTCCTCTATCCTCTGGGCCTATTTGCCAGGAAAACGGACAAAAACTGAGACTGCTGGCAGCTGTCTGTCCTTTCTAGGATTTATGGGGCATGGCTGACCCCCTTCTTTGCCCTCCACCTCTCTTTTCTTCCAGTGAGTGCAGAACCAGGTGTGATTGTGTGGATTCTTCATGATGAGCTCTGAGTTCCAGCACAGCTGACTTATTACCCCGTATTCTTCATTTACTCTCCACCTTACAGCTGCTGTATTAGCACACAGCTTAATTTTACTATTAGCCTGACTAGAAAGTTCTTAGGAAGATAAATCTGCCAAACGTTTAAGTAGATGCATATAAAATGCCAGATACAAAGGATTTCTAAATTGTCTACCTTTATTACAGTCCTCCATCAGCACAAATAACTAAGAGCTCAGTATTGTTCTGCTGCTTTGAGTACTGGGACGTTTGCCTTCTGCACAGCTTAATGTGAGCTGTGTGCCTTGCATTAAGACCAGTGTTTGTCCCACTTACAGCAGTGATTCACTTAGTAACTAGTACTTATTGATCACCTACTGTGTGCCAGACGCTGAGTTAAATGATCAAAATTTAAAAGACCCCAGGTTCCTACCCTGGGAAGTTTAGTATCCAGTCAGAGATGCAGTCTTATAAATAAGGAGTTATAGTATAAAGTTACGACTTTAAAAACAGCTCTGTTTATGATTAAGAGAAGGTGAGGTGAGGTGAGGTGAGGTGAAGTCGCTCAGTCGTGTCCGACTCTTTGCGACCCCGTGGACTGTAACCTACTAGGCTTCTCCGCCCATGGGATTCTCCAGGCAAGAATACTGGAGTGGATTGCCATTTCCTTCTCCAGGGGATCTTGAAGGGACTAAGTAAATTATGAGAATTCCAGGGAGGGTTTATAGAGGAGATGACCTCTGAGATAGGATTTAAAGGATAAAGGGAAATTGAGAGCTGGCGTTGGAGAGCAGAGCGTTGAAGGCAGAACAGTGAAGCAAGACGGCGTATGTGTGGTACTCAGAGAAGTCTGGGACTGTTGGGATGTACGACATGTAGCCAGTGTGGCCGGAGATTCCACTGCAGAGCTCAGTAGGCACTGACTCATATAGAGCCCTGTCGCTGTTCAGAGAGCATAGGATTCACCTCTATTCATTAGCAAAACATGTACAGAGTTAAACAGATGATGACATGATCAACTTAGTAACTTAGAAAAATCATTTACATAGTGCTGTTGAGGATTAATTGAAGGAAGCAATGTTCAAACCAGGGAGACAAATTGAGAAAGGGGTGATGAGGACCTAAGCAAAGATCGGTGCTGCAGAGATCATAAAGGGTGATGAATTCATGGGGCCCTGAGTACTGAGGAGGTCGGCTCGACCGGTTTTAGTAACTGCTTCAGTAGTTAGGTGATGTTGCAGGGGGCACGTGGGCTAGGGTTGGAGAAGAGGCAAAATCAAGAATGACTCTGGTTCTCCCTTGTGGATTGAGAAGCAATGCTAGCAGATGGCATAGTAGCCTTCCAGATAATATATCTGACTTGTGATGCTGAAAGTTCCTTGTTGCTTATGAAGTCAATGGATTATTACCTACTTTTGTGTGATGCTAGATGACACGTGAGGAAGCATGGACTGTATCTCTAATAAGTTTCAGATTTCCAATAGAAACCTTAAGGACCTCAAGGCCTAGATTTCTATCTTTCTACCTGTAAGCTCTGTCTTTGGAAGAAAGAGGAAGGCGTGGATTGAACAGTTAACTGTGTAGCTGGAACAGGGGGAAAGTTTGTAAACTTCCTTATTCTGGCACATGATGCCCACATGGTGGACTCCTAACTGCAACTGCAGTAAGAATGTAACTCGAGGACCACAGGAAGGGCTTACTTGGCAGGACACCCATCGACTCAGCGAAGAAGAAGAAGCTGCAAGGAAAACTGAGGTAAAACTAAAACTGAATAGAATGGGAAATAGCTCACAGAAAGGAAAGTAGATGGAAGTGAACTAGAATTCACAGAAGAACATAACAGAGAATCCGTCTTATATGCCACAGTAACAAAAGGACTTAAAGTTTGTCACGGAGCATTTTGGATAAGGTTGATTCATTCAGTATATATTTGATGCCTTATTATGTGAATTGTACTAGTCCAGTAAATGCTAAGACACCAAAATGAACTGTGATCCCTGCCATCAAAACTTCACAATCTTGTTCTTTTGAAACTTTTAAGAAGCTCAACCAATATGTATTGAGTAAATAGAATAAACAGATTAAACACATGACTCCAACAGAGGAAGGAGAAGAATCATCATCAGATGAACCCAGAGTAGTTAACTGGGATCAGATTATAGATGAACATATATGAAAAAACAGAGAAAAGGGACACGCACTGAGTAATACAAACAGTAGAAATCAGAACTGGTAAGAATGGTGTCCAGTAAACTTGAACTCAGAAGGAGCTGACATTGTGGATAAATGATAGGGGGAAGCTTAAAAAAGTTTAAAACAGGAACAACAAAGGTAAATTGTTTGGAACAGATCTTGTAGTATTAACTGGCTACCTTGAGAAATCATTTATTTATTCATTTATTCAACAGCAAATTGGTGTACTCTGCCTGGGATAAATTTCTGGTTTTTGTTTTTTTTTACGTAAAGGAAAGGGTCTAAGAAGAAGTGAGCAAGCATGATTAAACTAGAATTGAAGACCAAAATAGGAATGGAAATAACAAGAGAGCATTCATCTGCTTTAAAACCTCAGGTACCTGACCAGGTGAATTCTGTTCCATGGAACTGAAAGAATTTGCTTTTATCATTGAATATCTAAGATCATGAAGAAAATTTCTATATAGAGATGTGTTGCTCGGAGATGGACGAGTGACTAGCCTTTTAAAAAATGGATACAGGCTCCTGACCCTGATTTTACCTCTGGAAACTTCTTAAGTGGATTATTAAATAGATGTCTTATGAACTCTCAGGAAGAGAAACATGGGCCCCAGAACCCAGAGTGCATTCAGTGGGAATGCTAACTTTGTTAGCGAGGTTTTTTTTTTTCTGTCTTAGCAGGATTGGTAGGCCATTAAATGACAGGAATGCATAGGTTGTTGTATTGTCTGCAGATTTCTACAGGATTGTGCCATATTTCCTTAATATCCATATGGACATACACAGTCTGGACTGTGGGACTTTTAAGTGGTCCATGGCTATCTGAGGATCTTTAGCCCAGGTAGCTAATAACTTGATAGCCTAGAGGGCACTTTCTAGTGAAAGCATAGAACTTATCCTGTTTGTCAGTGAATTTGCAAGTAACTCTAATCTTAGAAATATAATTAATACTCTGGGTGACAGAAGTCAAGATTCAGAAGACTTTAGAAGAGTTCATTCAGTTCAGTCACTCAGTCATGTCTGACTCTTTGTAACCCCATGGACTGCAGCACGCCAGACTTTCCTGTCCATCACCAACTCCCAGAGCTCGCTCAAACTCATGTCCATCAAGTCAGTGATGCCATCCAACCATCTCATCCTCTGTCATCACCTTCTCCTCCTGCCTTCACTCTTACCGGCGTCAGGGTCTTTTCCAATGAGTCAGTTCTTCACATCAGATGGCCACAGTGTTGGAGTTTCAGCTTCACCATCAGTCCTTCCAATGAATATTCAAGACTGATTTCCTTTAGAATTGACTGGTTTGATTTCCTGCAGAAGAGTTAGAGTGGTAGTCTAAAGCAAACAAGATGGGATTTAACAGAAATAAATGTTATAAAGCAGAATTTAGATTCTTTTTTTTTTTAATTACACAAGTATAGTACCAAAGGACAAGCCTAGACGTAACAGGAGTCTGTGATCTATGGTTAAAGCACATACGTGGACTCCAGGTTCTGGTTGGCTGCATACCCAGTGATGAGTCCGTGCTTTAGTGTGTGTGCCCCAAAGCCAGTGCAGTCTTTGACTGTAGTAATACAGGTGTGGTATCTGATTTGAGGAAGGCGCCATTCTCTGCATTCTTTGCTGGTCAGGGCACATTGCGAGGTTGTGTCTGGTTCTGGGCACTCTGTCCGTTGTAAGAGAGGACAGCAGTGAAAACCCTAACCCTCCCCGCCCTTCCCCCCTTCCCCATCAGCACTGCTCAGGCCTGTCTGACTTTGCAGCCCCATAGACTGTAGCCCACCAGGCTCCTCTCTCCATGGAGTTTTCCAGGCAAGGATACTGGAGTGGGTTGCCATGCCCTTCTCCAGGGGATCTTCCTGACCCAGGGAACAAGCCTGCCTCTCTTGTGTCTCCTGCATTGGCAGGTGGATTCTTCACCACTGTGCTACCTAGGAAGCCATGCCCGACGCCCCGCCCCCCAGTGAAGCCATACTTATCCAGGGCCTTCCTCTCTCAGCCTTGGAGGCAGTCTTAGAAAAGACGTGAGGGGAATTTCGCTAATTGGCTTAGATGTAATCCCTTAAAGCTTTCTCCCCTTACTCTTGAGATTTGATTCTGCTCTTTTGATGGAAAATGACCTTCTGCTAACCTTGAAGTGCCATCTTAAGCACTAGTATTAAACTGTCTCATTTTTAGCCATGGCTTCATTTCTCTGTGTGTAGCTATTTCAGACCAGGTTCCTTTGAACGTGGACTGGACGTGGCCTCGCAGTGTAACGGGCGCCTGGTCTCTGCATCCTCTGTTCTTCCGTGTCTGGACCGAAGGCTCTTACGTGTCTCAGTGTCCACCTGCTGTTGTTTTTTGCTCCTTTTTTCGCCTGTTCTGGGCCCCCTAGAACGTCTTCTCTGTTCTCTGAGTCCTTCAGAGATCTGACAGAACAGTTGTGGTCTGGCTTTTTTTCTTCTTCTTTGAGGAGAAGCTAGAAGGTAGGAGAAGATATCTAAATCAAATATCAGAACTGGAATAGTAGTAGAAAATAAAACCAGTGCTATTTGAGGCTCTTCTCCTCCATATTTATTTTAGCGTATTTACCTCATGCATCTTGTGTTACATCAACAATAACATTTGTATTTAGTAAATGATTTCTTATAAATAATTTGTAAATAGTAAATAGTCCAAGGGATGTGTGTGTGTGTATGTGTGTGTGTGTATCTCCACCTTGAAACTGGAGCTCTTAGCTTAACAGTGGTAGCAGCAGATTCCAGAACCCGATGCTGGAGGAGCTATTATGGCACTGGACTGCAGACACAGATTCCATTCCTTGTGCTTCAAGACACAGATTTTTCTTTAACCTCCCCACCCCTAGGTTAAGAACAGAAGGATGACGTGTGGAATGGAGAGATGCAGGGAGCTAACGAGGCTTTCCAGGTGGCTCAGTAAGGAATCCACCTGCCAACGTAGGAGATGTGAGTTCGATCCCTGGGTCGGGAAGATCCCCTGGAGAAGGAACGGCAACCCACTCCAGTGTTCTTTCCTGGAGGATTCCATGGACAAAGGAACCCGGCAGGCTATACAGTCCATGGGGTTGCAAAGAGATGAACGTGACTTAGTGACTAAACAACAACAACAAGGGAGCTAAGGATTGGAGTCAGGGTGTCGGTCGCTGAACACTCACCCCAGAGCCTCATCTGCTGGCTTCCTGTGCCTCAGCCCAGGTTCAGGACTGAGGGAGTTCACAGTGTTAGGGAAAGAAGGGTGGTGTGCTTGGAGCTTCACTCTGGGATAGAAGGAGGGGGAATGGGTTGAAGGAGAGGAGCGGTGGTTGGATGAAGAAGTCCCGGTGCTCTTCCTTGTTTACCAAGTACTGTTTCTGTGCAGCGTGCTGGGCAGACCGTACAGATCCCTGGAGGGGCATCGTGTGTGGTAATGAAGCCTGCTTTCCAGGGGGGTCTCTGGCGCACAGGTAGTTTGTACTGTCTGCGGGTGGGGCAGCAGCGGTGGTGGAGATTCTCTGGATTTGGACTTGATCGCTTTCCCTGCCAGACAGGGATGCTTTCGAGAGGCCACACCTCTGACATTCTGTGAACAAAAGGTTGCCGCCTGCGTCTTCTCCACAGGCGAGAAGACCTGCTTTCTACCCTGGCTGGGAAACCAGGCTCATCCCAGTGTCCAGGAGGCAGCCTCTTGTTTCCTTCGAGGAGGAGGAGGAACAGGGGTGGGAAGAGGACCTGAAAAGGGAGGGAAGCGACCGTGTGGTGGGGCCTGAGGCAGAGCAGGAGCGCTGAACCTCGCAGTGCCCCCCTTCTGCAGTGGACCCCTCTCTTTAGACACAAAGTTGGTTTCATTTCATCTGGTTTACACAGGTCCTGCCTCTCCCGTTCCCAGGACTGACTCTTCTAGGCCCTTCTGCTTATTGGTCCTGTGCCTCAGGGCTTAGGGCGCTTACAGGCGCCTTTGTTTTGTTCAGCAGCTGATCTTTTGCTTGATGACCTCAACGTCTTTGTCAATTAGTTCTGCTAAGCTCTGACAATTTTATTTGACTTACTGACTCATCCTTCTCATCAGGGGCTTATTCTTGCTTTTTCATACTGTGATTCTTCTTCCCAACATCCGCATTGAGAGTTTGATGGGTTACAGTCCAGTAGGTTTGTATAATTTGTATCCTGCCACATGTTAACGTTTGTTCTGCATCCAGGATGTGTTCATGAGATGCTTGGTCCCCATGGGAGGGAGCAGAGGGCACCTTCTTGCCCAAATGCAGTTCGAGGTCCGGCTCCCATTGAGTGAACGGCCATTAAAGTAAAGCAGGCCCACAGGGGGGGCCGGGCGCCCAGGGCTGCTGTCGTCATCCTCAGACAAGGAAGGGTTGTGTGGATGCTGAGGTCTCTCCGAAGAGTCGCAGGTGCTGCTGGCTCCAGAGGACAAGCTGAAGGTCAAACAGAAGGGCGAACCAGCCTGTTTGCATCTGTGAACGAGAGGCTGAGCTAGCGCTAATGCTGGCTGAAAGGGAAAGGTAGTCGCTCGGTTGTGTCCAACTCTTTGTGACCCCACAGACTGTAGCCTGCCAGGCTCCTCTGTCCGTGGGATTCTCCAGGCAAGAATACTGGAATCCCTCCTCCAGGGGATCTTCCCGACCCAGGGATTGAAGTGAACGAGAGGCTGAGCTAGCGCTAATGCTGGCTGAAAGGGAAAGGTAGTCGCTCGGTTGTGTCCAACTCTTTGTGACCCCACAGACTGTAGCCTGCCAGGCTCCTCTGTCCGTGGGATTCTCCAGGCAAGAATACTGGAATCCCTCCTCCAGGGGATCTTCCCGACCCAGGGATTGAGCCCTGTGTTTCCTGCACTGGCAGGCAGATTCGCTACCACTAAACCACCTGGGAAGCCCGAGTGGTGATGGCTATTTCGGGCAGGCTTTGTGCCGCTCTTGATCTCCATCGATGTCTGCCGTTGCTGCCCTGCCATTACCTTTCAGACTTCCTATTCTTAGAATCATCTGTGAGCCCTGGGCCTGGGGGAGTGCAGCCCCCAGAGCTGGAATGCCTAGCGTGAGCGGAATGCAGACTGTCTGGCAGAGTGGAGGTTAAATAAAGTTTGCCTTGGCAGCCCCCTCCACGCTTGGATGGACGACAGGCAGCTCAGGTCTGGAGTGAAGGCATGGGCTGTGTGGTGCGGCACCAAATAAAGTCTTCTTTGCGTGAGTGACGTTGCCAGCGGTCCATTCATCCCCGTGACGGCCATGCCATTCTCAACACGGGCCCCACGAAGGAGGCCTCTGCCCTGTCCAACCTCAACAAGTGGCCACACCGCTCTGGAAACCTGCAGAGACAGGGAAAGAGCTCCGGTGGAAGTGCCTCGCAGGCCCTGCAGATTGCAGGACCTGCCCGCTCAGTTATTGACTAATTTGTGAAAGCAGGACAGGGGGGTACATTTTCGCTGTAATAAGAGCAGTGGCCAGTCTGTCAACTGACATTTCACTGTGGGAAGATTTTGTGGCGGGGAACTCTTTCGGTGCTCATAATGTAGTTGGGAAAGGTGAGCTGTAAATACCTGAGGCAGTAATCAGTATTCCAGACTGGAGTACCAGTGCTTGGTCTGTGCTGTAGAAGGAGCACTGCGGGAGGCCTCAGGTGCGAGCATTTCTGGGTGGAATGCTCAGGAAGGAATTTGTGGAGGATGTGGGGTTTGAACAGGTTTTGCCAGAAGGACAGAGTTCTGCTGCTGGCAAGGAGAAGGCCTGGTCTGTCGGGAGCAACGGGTGATGTCAGGAGTCCTTAAGACAGGTTGTGGGGGCGTGGATGGGTGGCCGCGGAGAGGGGTTTGTATAAAGTCCCCAGACCCTGCACTGTGTACACAGCACTGAGAAGTCCCGGAGCTTCTCACGGGAGGACGGATGGAAAGGTGCAACCTCCCCAGAGCCAGCAGCCTGCAGATGCTCTGTTCTCAGCCCCTGACACATGGGTGCTTGCACTCATTTGAATGACTGTAATCCTGTCGTCGCTCGTCTTCAGGTTCTGGGAGCCCACGCTGTCGACTGGCTTGGTCTCACCTGTGGGAGCTGGCTCTGCCTTGGTGGTGTTCTGTCCTCGGTGCCTGGAGGACTCCCCCTGGCTCTGGGTCCTCCACGTTGCCCTGACCCTTCTCTTTTCCCCTGCAGGTGGCTTGAGGTGCAGGTGGCTCATCTGACATGTCCACAGCGCTGGGTGCAATACCTCCGGCTCCTCCAGGAGTCCATCTGGCCGGGCGGGGCTTTGCCCAAGTGTCCTCGGCCTGTGAGGACCCCGGAGCAGAAGGCAGCGGCTGAGAAACAGGCTCTGCAGAGCCTGATGGGGGTCCTGCCAGGTGACTGCAGAGAGACTGATGGTGCCGAGGCTTCCTCCCCACCCCGCTTTCCTGCCATTACCCCACGCCCTTCCCCTGTTTCCAAAGGGCCTTATCTGTGGCAGGACTCAGAAAATGCGTTGACCTGCCATTTCTGAGGCCAATATGAAAGTGATTGGGACTTCTGGGGAGGCTGAGGGAATGGGAAGCGTCCTCGGGGCAGGTGATGACTTCCAGCCCTGTGGACCAGGGAGGAGCATGACACGCCTGCAGAAGCCCAGCTTGGGGACCAGCGGCCGACAAGTAAAGTGCACGGTCCTCAGCTACATGGACACAGACTCCGAAGAGGGCTTTTTCCTTCCCTTTATATGGTTTTTTTTGAGGACAGGGAAGGCAGTTTGCTGCCTGTGGTTGTGCTGGGGGGAGGAGGGTACAGTGGTGGACTGTTACCCCAGACTGTGTTATTTACTCTTGTTAACCTCCGTTCTTCAGCCTACACCGTTGTATCAGAAGCAGCGACAGGTTACAGAATTGTCTCCTGGGGCCCATTCTTATTTAGATATCTAACTTAAGAACCATTTTTGTTGGCTTTTCCCTGTCTTCTGAGGATGTAGTTTGTCTGTGTGGTTCAGAGATGTGCCAGAAGTACCCAGTGTGAATAAAGACAGCAGACATCCTGAGGAGACAGTCCCCACAGAGGCTAAGGCTTCGTGGTAAACTAAAACCATGTCCACCTTTCCTCTTCAGATGTCATCGTAGAAATCCTTGGGGAGAACAAATGCCGGCTGAGCTGGAGTCTGGTCTTGGAGTCGCTGCAGCAGCCCCTCATCAACAGGTGGGCACGGCGGAAGCCGTCTCTGGTCTGAGAGGGTCCGGGTTTCTGGGTAAACGGCTGCACTGAGAAGACTGGGATCGCAGTGTCTCCCTGCCCTGGGCCCCAGCCGCAGGTGCAACGGCTGTTTCCCTGGCTCCTGAGCAGGGGTCAGTTGGTCGGGAGCTGGTGGGACCAGCCACTGTTTGCATTGGGAAGAACTCTATGCAGGCCCCTGTGGGAGCTCCTGAGAAGGCCCCGGCAGTTCTCAGCACACAGAGGTCATGGTCCCCTGGCCGGTGCCCGGGGATGGAGAATTCCACTGGTGTTGAGAGCACGTTCCCTCCCCTCTCAGCCCTGCCCTGAGCACGTTGTGTCCATGAACTCTCACTCCTCACGTCCTGTGTCTGCCTCATCATAGGTGGCCTGAAGTTTCCTAGTAAGTTGTTACTACAGGGATTCCCCTCACTCAGAGCTCTTCAGAACAGTGCCAACATGCTAGATGTAAAGAAATAGGGAATTTCTTTAAATCCAGTCTCAAGTACCATTTCCACCTTTGTTGCAATCCTAGCCTTCCTTAGTTCAGCAGACTTTTATTTCGCAGCCGAGACGTTGCAGTCCACTGAGGATATCAGTAGCGGGCAGTGGGGAGGTGAGATAAATGTCATCAACAGGATCTGGTGTCCTGAGACCCAGCCAGACCTTCCCCCAAGTTGTCCTGTTCGTTTGTTTCAGGCATTTGATTTACTGCCTCTGGGACATCATCCTGGAATTGTTGGAGCTCAGTGCCTCTGCCGAGGAGTCTGCCGTAACCAGCTCCACCGCAGACACCCCAGGAAGACGGGCATCGCCCCTTAGCCAGAGGCCATTGTCCCGTTTCTCCGAGGATTAGGAAGGGCGGATCACTCTGCCATCCAGAGATCAAGCAGAAGACCATACCCTCTGGAACAGGGCTACACTCAGAAGGCCTGGGGTCTCAGCAGCAATGGCACCCCTCCCTCCCCACCACACACACACACTTGGTCTGTAGCAGGCAGTGGGCTTATATGCACCATTGCACACACATCCATTTCCATGCCTCCTTATGGTGTCTGGACTACTGCTGGTGGGTGGAACCTGGTTCCTCTGGAAAAGGGAGCCATGGGGGAGAGGAATGAGCCCCCCCGCCTTGCCCTCCTCCCTGACACTCTTTGCCAGTAGCCTGGCCTGTGCACACGTGCACCTGACCACCCCCCTAACCCTCCCCACCCCCACCCCCATGCAGGCTCCAGGGAGACCCGGAAAAGCACCGCAGCTGGGTTATCTTGGTGGAGAAGACAGTCTTCTGAGTTCCCTCTTCCCACCAGGAAACACAGTCCATCCAGGAGTACTCTTGAAAGCCAGAGCGCTGGTCTCTTGAGCGTCCCCACAGCCCACGGAGGGAGCCACTTCTCAGGGCTCTCCACGCTCACTGGTGTTGCCCAGCACCAGGCCTGTAGAGGATGTGACTTCGGCTGCTGCCCTAGGAAGCTGCTTCCCGGAAGGGCAGACTGCCGAAGCTCCGGGAGGCCCACCCCACCCCTCCACCCTTTCCTGAGGGCTGCACTGCGGACTGTACCAGCCCCTCCCCACGAGCAAGTGCATGCTGGCCTCTGTGGCCTTCCCTGTCTTCCTTCACCCACCCAGCACAGCAGCTCACCTGGCGTGACGAGTGAAGAACTGGACCTGCACCAGCCTGGAACATTGCTGCTTCTCCTGTCACCCTCCCCGCCTCTGCCCGTTCATTCCCAGCTTCCACTCTCCTTTGCTCATGGCGCCCAACAGCAAATGTTAGGTCCTGGGCAGAGTAAAGACGTGTGTCAACGTGGTCTCTGGCTCTATGGGTTAGGATGCTTTAGGCTGAAATTACTAAGAACATTTATTTTTTTTTCCATCAAACCAGTCCCTGAGTAGGTGCGGCCCCAGGTTGGTGGATGCAGCGTATCGGACCTCATCGAGGGCCCAGATTCTTCCCATCTTTTTGTTTTGCCTTGAAACACATTATCTCATCTTCAGACCAGCAGCCTTCTCAGTTGCTGCAGTTCAGGGCATCACATCAACGTATGACAATATCCTTGAAAGAATGGGGGCATCTCCCCCATGTTTTCTTTTAAAAAAATGAGGAAACAGTTTCCTAGAAGCCCTTCAAGAGTCCTCAGGACTCGCCAAAACCACCCACCCTGAGCTAGTCCATGATGTTGAGGATGCTTGAACACGATTGGCTCCTAGTAGAGTTTCCACCTGGGGAGGTCACTCGTCAGGAAGGTTAGATACCTGAGAAAATAGATGTTGGCAAGGAAGACGCAGAGGTTGGGTGTTGAACAGTGTCTGTTGCAGGGGTCATTCTGCCAGAACACCACCAAAGCCCCCCTGTGGTCAACTAAGAGTGATGTTTGCCAAACGTGCCACCTGACGCTCTTCACATGCATCACCTTCCCTCACCCACACGTCAGCCCCGGGAGGTGGTTCTGCTCTGTCCCCCCTTCACGGGCACATGAGGCACAGGTGGGGATGGCCACAGGCCCTTGAGATGGCAGAGCCCACACGCAGAACCACTGTTCCCGTCTGTACCAGAGGGTGCTTCTTACCTGTGAGGAGCCTGTGGGCTGGCAGACTCCTGGCCAGGGCCATGTGGCTGCATGGTGCTCTCTGCTGCAGCCACTCAGCTATCCCACGGGGCCTGGGCAGCCACAGCGCATGCTCCTGTGATGGGCTCTGAGCCCCGAGTGCCCCGGAGCTCTGCTCACATGCCACGGCAGCTGCTGGATTTAGCCTGGAGTAGGCCACAGACCCTATCCTAGTGAGTCAGAGCCGTGCTCGCTGAAGTCAAGTGTGCAAGAGAATTACCTACAGCCGGGGTAGAGGCCTGGGGAGCTGCGTGTTCACAAGCTCCCAGGAGTAGCCAGCAGGAATGCAGGCCCTTAGCCACACCTGGAGTGTCGAGGAGTTAGAACCCAGACAGCTCCACTTGGGTGCAGTTAATGCACCACTGAATATTAAAGTCACTTAATCGAGATTGTAATTCTATCTGAACTGACTCCTAACGGATTAATGAGAGCCTGTGAAAGCATGGGGAGTTCAGATGCCACAGTGAACCGTGGGTGAAGACATGGAGAGTAGCCCCCCAAAAGACACCTGTGTGACCCACTTCCCTGAGGTGCCCGGAGTGGTCAGCTTACAGGACAGGAGAAGGCGGTCATGGGGCAGAGGGGCGGGGGTGCAGCGGGGACAGAGCTTCAGGTGCTTGGAGGAAGAGCCCTGGTGCTCTTCACGTATATGTAGCCCTGCTGAACTGTACACCGAACAGTGGTTACAGTGCTGAATTTTATGTGTATTTTACTGCAGTGGAGAAATTTTAAAAATAAGCTGTGTGGCACTGGGCAAGCCCAGCGTGTGGGGAGGGTGAGGCTGGAGCCTGCTGGGCTGGCAGAGGGTGCAGTGTGCCTGGAACCTGGGGTCCATTCCAGCTGCGTGGTGGGGATCATGAAAGAATCCTGGGAGCGTTCATCAGCAGTCCTGGGCCTTGATCACGCACACGATCAGCCCTGCTTGGTCCTGCCCCTGGAGACTTGACTCCCGCCTGCGTCATTCTGACCCCTTGAGTGCTCCTAGCCCGTCCCCGCTGCTGCTGCTGACATATACAGTGACTTCAGGGTCTGTGGAGTGTAGTGAACTTCAGGTGTTAAAACCCCAATCGGGATCCTCGCTCTGCCTCTTGGCAGAGGACGCAGATAGGTTGGGAAGCTCACCTTCACGGAGACTCAGATTTCTCTTAGAAAAGGGGACAGAAAGAGCTCGGGTGTAACAGCAGGCCCTGTGGAGCACGCGGCCCTGCTGTGCCGTGTCGGTGGCGGGGCTTCCCCGCTCCCCTGTGCCGGGGGAGCAGCGGAGATGCCAGACTTGGGGAGCCCCCTCGGAACCTGCGGCTTCTCGTCTTCCTGTGCTCCGGAGCAGGGTCTGTTTCCTTAGGATGAGGGAGGAAGGTGAGCCAGCCGTGCTGGATACAGATGACAGTGGGAACCTGGAGGAAGGGAAACCACAGCGCTGTGGGCGTGGGAGCTCGCTGGGCAGGCTCTGCCATAACTTAGCATCTCCGTTTCCGCCAGGAGAGCCAGAAATCACAGGGCAGTGCCCGCTGACACTGCCTTTGTGGCCCAGAGACCGAAACCACTGCAGGGTGAGCTCCAGACAGCAAACCTGCCTCACTCCTCTGTGGTGTAAAGGGCGAGGGTGTGCTTCGCAGAAAACAGTATCTCTCGGGAGACAGCCAGCGAGGGGAGGCACCCCAAACATTACGTCTAGACCCTCAGACTTGCCTGACACTTCGCAAAGGCGGCAGCGTCTGGTTTAAAGGCGGGGGCAGAAAAGCAAACCCAGAAGAATGTGTCCAGCCAGAAGCAAATGTGGGTCCTCACACCTTTTTCCTGCTGTGACCAGCAACAGGGTTGGAGGCAGGGCAAGCTCAATGCGGTGGAGGAGGCGTGGGCAGCGAGTCACCTGGACAGACGCTCTGCCCTTGTCTCAGTCTCGCTGAGCCCTCCTGCCACGTCCCTCTCGCTTCTCACCTGTCTCTGAGCTGAAAGTACTTTTGAACTCGGCTTTTTTGGAAACAAAAACAAACGTGACAGGATAGAGAGAACTACTCCTGGCTCTGATGTCTTCACCAACACGACAAAATCTGATTTCTCCGCACATCTTGAGCCTTCAAACCTTACCTACACGCGCTTCTGTATGGGTCACTAGCACACTCTTTCCAGGATGTAGAGGGTTGGGAGGGGAAAAATGAAAGAAAACAATAGAATCAAGACTCAAGCTTAGAAAAGCGAAAGTGACCTTGTCTACTTATTCTAATCCCAAACAGGACTCTCTGTCACCGGTCAGTGTTTAGGAGATGCAGACTAATTTTAACATTGAAGTGTTATAAGGATTAAGAAGGTAAATCTGCAGCTTTTACATAAGCAGTCCACACTTTGACACTTTTCAAATTGAAGTATAGTTGGTTAACAATATTACTAGTTTCAGCTGTACAGCAAAATGGTCTGGTTATATGAATACATCCATTTTTAAGGTTTTGATTCTTTTCATTATAGTTTATTACAAGATAATACAGTTCCCTGTGCTATACAGTAAGGGCTTCACTGGTGGCTCAGATGGTGAAGAATCTGCCTACGATTCAGGAGACCAGGTTCGATCCCTGAGTTAGGAAGATACCCTGGAGGAGGAAATGGCAACCCAGCCCAGTATTTTTACCTGAACAATTCCATGGACAGAAGAGCCTGGTGGGCTACAATCCTTCTTGTTGTTTATTTTTTATATGGCCACATGCATACTTTTGACTTTTCCTTTCTTCCCTGTGTGTTCCATGTTACTGTTGCACTATATTATGAGCAAGAGAAAGTGGCAATCCAAGCAGGCCAGATACTTGGATTAATCCATGAGGGTGAAGACCAAGATAGACAAACATAAAAGTCTGAGATTGCAGATAAAGGCACTCACACGAACACAGAAGCTGTGATTTCTCTGTGCCTGGTAGCATTGCGTGGTGATCCATCAGCCCGGGGCATCAGACCTTTTGCCTATGCCCCTTGATAAAGAACCATTCTGCCTCTCATTGCTATCAAAAAGATGAGCCTTGATTTAGCAAAATGTTTGCGTTTCATCTCAAATCTTGTCATTAGGGAGGACAGACCTTATTAAGAAAAAAAGCAATCCTTTCTTTGGAGTTTTTGTCCTTTACAAAGACGTGGAGTCCCAAGTCAACCCAGGGGTGGCAAGGCAGGTTCTTTCGAGAACAGTGAGGGTCCCTGTCATCAGGGCTCAGTGTGGCTCTGGGAGAACTGTGTGGACGGGGTGGGTGGTAGGGCTTTTACTCGGGGACAGAACGTGTTCTGGAGTCGGTCTCTCAGAAGCCTAGGGGCCCGTGCTCTGCTCTTGCCTACTTCTGTCCTCTGTCACATGCTCTTTGCTCAGGTGTGTTCCCTTCCTTTCTCCAGCTCTGCACAGGTGGGCACCTTCCATCGTGAGAGCTGATTCACATGCCACCTGCTCCTTGAAGCTTTATCTGATTGGGTAACTCAGAGTTACCTACACTGCCTCTCAGATCAATGTACATAGATGTGGGGTCTTCAGCGACAGGTTACAATACTTTGAGGTCAAGGAGCGTCATTCCTTTTCTGCTCCCGTTACACACTGGTGCCTCCTCAACCCTCCTGTCTGCCTGGTGCACAGTAGTCACTGATGCTCATTCAATTAAGGACGTTGTGCTCATCAACTTTAGGAGGCAGAATATGTGAATAAGTTGAGTGAAAGAAGAATTTACTGGGGACAAAATAGGAATGAGGGGGAAGCAAATTTTCACTTTTAGGACCTTACATCTTTATTCTAAAGCAAGTATCACATGAAAGAAGTTCATTTTCCTATTTCCTGTGCCAAAACCCACACAGCTTTATAACAGTACTGTTTGCAGTCTAAGTGTGCAGGCCATCATAAGGTTCTAAAGCGATATGCTTCTTTAAGAAAATTGGTCCTGATTTGAAAATGGTTTTTAAAATTAGCCAGCCACAGAAACACCCAGTATACCCTGTCTCCTTTCCAACTCCTCCACCTTCACCTGCTCTTTAACTTACTGGGATTGGAAGACAAAACAAAAATCTGCCTGCAAGAAATAGCCTCAACTGCTTCCTGTCCCAGACGCAAATTTGTAAGGAGTGCAATTATGGTGAGGACAAATACAGCTTTCTCTTCCATTTGCTTTCTGGAAATCCTTTGGTCCAGACCTAATTTTTTTTATTTCATACCTTCTCTGATAGTTTAAGTCATGTCTAAGATACTGCAAGGAAGACCCTTCAAAGATGCAATAATAACCACAAGAAAAGGAGGGCTACGGAAATGCCGCGTCACTCTCACAGGTGTTTGCTGTCTTCCCCGCCACATTCACTGCTGTAACTGTGAGCCCAAGCACAAATCAAAACTGGGCAGCTGCCATCAGAATGAAAACTCAGGAATCTAAGACGTCCGGAGTAGCTGCAGGTCAGCGTGTCGGCCCTGGGGGATAAACTCGCCTGCTGTCTCTGGGCCCCAGTAGGAGCCTCTAGGCCATGACTTGAAAGAAGGCAACAGCAGGTGAAGGAGGAAGTTCAGTCTGAGGATTAAACAATGACGCATTTCAGGGGAAGGGGGAAACCCTAGACAACCTAGTCCTTGGGTCACGTGCTATCTCTGAGCAGGCCCATGGAAGGGGGCCCCCGTCTGCTGTGGAACCAAGTCTGCCCCTGGGCCAGTGCACATGTGCACGACATATGATGTGGGACAGTCTCAGGAGCCAGTCTGGTGTGTATCCACCCCGGGGCGAGTTGGGCAGCCTGCAGTGTAAACCTCCTCGGGATTAACCACTTATTCAGGGTAGATCCCTGGCTAATTAATACCAGATCTGTTCCCCGCACTTCCTACATCCTGCATAAGGGTGAGGACCTGAGTGTTTCCTTTCCAGCGTTCTGTTTGGACGAGATGGAAGAAGCTGTTGTCCTAATGTTGGAGACATAAGTCTTCCCCTCGCGCAGTGCCTTGTGCAGATGTGGGCTTGTGAGTGGCACATGGCATTTACTGGCCAGGCGAGAGCTCGTCTGGAGAGATAAGGGGGCAATAAGTATGTGTGTATGGAGACGGCAGTAGTGTCCGTGGCCTGGAGGCCTGAAGTGTGGGGCTGTGCACTTCCCTGCTGCAGTCTGGAGAGGAGCGAGGCCAGAGCTGGTGTCTCATCAGGCCTGCACTCTGGAGGAACGCCCACTGCTCGGGTGCACAGACCTGAGAGATTATAAGATTAGGGTTTCTATAGCGGTTTCCCAAGTGACAGGAATTTTCCTCATCTAGTCTTGCCCATAGCAGGCAGCCTGAACCAGCTGTTTGCCTCACCCAATTCCTTCCCTGTGTTTATTTCTGAAGTCCTTTCCTTAAAAACAAAACCAAGTAAATAATAACAGGGGAAAAAAGGTTTTAAAAGACTTCATACCGCTGGCGTTTTTCCTTTCTTATGCAACTCAAAAACTGCTTTCTCTTTGGTCCCTAAATTTTTCTCCTGTATTAACTTACGAGTCTTTGTGGACCGATTGGCTGTCCCTAGTCAAATTGTCTCTTTGATCAATCAATGGAGACATCAACTTAAGATTACACGTAAACAAGTAGGTGATATTTCTCATCCTTGACTCCACATTTGATATTCTATGAGGAAGATTGGGGTGGGCTCCCCGAGTAGGGGCCCACCATCCCTTCCCCTTGGTTGCAAGTTCAAGCGGCCCGAGAACTTGCCCAGATGGTGTTCAGCACCACAGGGCCTGAGCCGGGGAGATGTTTAGGGGAGTTGTCCTAGGGGAGGGAAAAGCGTTCTCCACCTGCCCACACCAGGCCGGCAGCCACAAAGCCTCAGAGCCCGGTGTGTGCCTCCGTCCGAGCGGACGGTGTGTGCTCGAAACCGCAGACAGAACCACAGCTCGGGAGCCAGACATGACCTTGTTCTTCAGTGAAAAACAAGTGAACGTCACCTGCCCCAGGGTCACTTGGCAGCGGAGCCCTGCGACAGAAGGGGCTCCATGGAAAGGGCAGCACAAATCCGGGCATTAAAATAACCCGAATGGTGTCGTTTTCTGATCAAGTGCCTTTCCCTCCCGGGTTTGTGAGTTTCGAGCCTGAGAATGTCTCCCCACAGCTCAGGTTTCTCTGCTGCCACCCTGGTCTCAGCCTGGAATGTGCGCCCCGGCCATCCAGGTCTGATGGAACTATGTCACAGTCCCGAAATGGAGAGACTTCATCTCACAGACGGTAGTGCTGGCAGGCCCGGCTCAGGCGGCCGGTCCCGGGCCCCGGGCAGCGTGACACATCCCAGCTCTTGGTGGACAGATGGCCTGAGCTCCAATCTGTGCCCAGTAAACGGGGGTCTGTGAGCCCTCCCACTGGGAGCAGACGGGGAGCACAGGCCGAGGTGTCACAGGATCACTTGGGGACAATCACATTGGTTTGCAGACAGGCAGACCCTGGTGGGAGGCCCTGGAGTTTCTGGAAGGTTGGGTCGGAGGGCAGCGAGCAGCCAGTCACACAGTGGAAGGCACGGCTCACAGCCGAGCTGAGCCGCTCTCCTTCATTAGTAGGGCCCAGGGGCGGTGGCGTGGCCGGCAGGGCAGGTGGGGCCTGGGGGTCAGTGAGAAACCACCCCTTTCTTGGTGAGGGCTAGGCCTCAAGGGGGACCACCCACTGCTCGTGTGCAAGAGAGGGCAGCGGAGTATGGCCATTTGGGCCTGGTGATCTCCTGGGTCGAGGAGCAGCCCTTCCAGAGCCCGAGTGGAGGGTGCCCGGGCCCCGTGCTCGGCCAGCCTCGCTCCCCACCTCCGCTGTGAGAACTGCAGCGGTAGCCAAGCCATTGCCCCCACTCCTGCTTCAGCCCCTGCAGACTCCCTCTGGACGTCCCTTCGAGCCTCTTCGTGGTCCAGGAGCCGCGCCTTCTGCCGGGCACGGTGTAGGAAGCCTGGCCTCCAGGTCCCAGAGCTGCTCCTGTCTTGAGTGGCTGCTTCCATCCCACGCATCTCCTGCCACTGTCCTTTACCACCACCTGTGGGCACGAGGCCAGCTTTGAGGCCCTTCCCCGCGCAGGCTGTATTTTACCTCTCAGTGCCCCCAGTGCCACGCAAGGCGCCCATCACACTGAAGAACGCACCAATGGCAGCCCATCACACCTGGCATGGAATCCTGAGGTGGGATCCGGGGATCAGCCTCATCTCCCCCCACAGCCTCCTTACCTCCGCCAGGGGCCCCGTGCTCACATCAGGCCTCTGGCCCGTGTGTCTGCTGGGATGTCCAGGGCTCATTCCCTTGTCCATTGTTTCTCTCGCCAAATGCCCCCTTCTCGTCTCAGACAGGACTTTCCTGAGCAGGCAGGCTGAAGAATAGGTGTCTTCACCACATAATCCCATCCTGTTGTGTTGTTCTTCTTATTAGCACTTACTACCAACTGACAGTCATTGCATTAGCTCACACAATAGACTACTATGCGACATGGCAAAGGTTTCGATTTTTTTGTTGTGTGTGACTGACCCCCATAAGACTGCAAGCTCCAGAAGGGCCAAGACCTGGCCTTCTCCCCAGCTAGTCCTCCGTGCTGGCCCACAGCAGTGCTGGAATGCTGTAGGTACTCACTCCTCGCTGAACAAATGCGTGGGAAAATGCATGAGCAGATGAATGTTTCTTTGTACAGTAAGAACCGATATAAATTATCTCTTAATGTGATGGGTAATCAACCACCAAATGATCTACAGCTTCCTTTTAAAGAACCAAAGAGCATAAGAACTATAAAGGTCTTTGAAAGCTGGTCCATCCCCAAATGTACAGATTAGGAAACTGAGTCCCAGGGAGAGAGAAGGACTGCGGTGAACACTCACAAAATCAGTGCCTGCGACTTCCAGCCATCAGCTCTTTCTAAAACGGGGTCTGACATGACTACTCTTCGGAACAGACTCTGACCTGTCAATTTTCTACTGGTTTTGCAGGCAAATAATTTTTACTAAGAACAAAACAGACAGGAGATCGAGGCCAGCAGCATCAAATTTCACCTCTAACGCCTCCAGGTATGTTGACCGAAAAGCAAGCCTCTGTACTGCCCAGAGTCCCTTCAGTAAGCTTTGTTGTTGTTGAGTCACTCAGCTGTGTCCGACTCTTTGCGACCCCACAGACTGCAGCACACCAGACTTCTCTGTCCTTCACCATCTCCCGGAGCTTGCTCAAACTCATGTCCATTGAGTTGGTGACGCCATCCAACCATTCATCCCCTGTCACCCCTTCTCCTCCTGCCCTCAGTCTTGTTTCTGCATTCTTCCCCACCTCTGTGTGTCCGGCAGGACCCTGCAAAACTGTCTGCAATTGGAATAGAAGAAATGCAGGCATATGCCAAAAGCTAAGTTGTGCCTGGGACTCCACCCTCCATCTGCCCTTCTCCCCAGACACCCGTGGAATCTCACTGTGGGCACTGTAGATGGACGCAACCTGCTCAGTTCTGCAGTAAGGGGTGCATCTGCTCTGCTCATCGAACATCAGCCGTTCCTGATGTTCCTTTTAAAGAAATTTTCTAGAGGCTTCTAAGAAACTCCCAGCCTGTCCAAAGCCTTCTCTCCTGGCTGGCCCTGGAGAGTGACTGCCCCTTCTTGCTCTGCATGTAAAATTATGTTTGACAGCAATGAAAACCAACAGTTCAACAGCAATCATTTCTTGGCAGGACAGATTGGCATGAAATCTGCCCCAAAACAAAATAAGCCTTTCAGGGAAGTATTTTTCAAGCTGGGCCAGTCTTCTCAAGCCTCTTGGAGATTCTAATATGGCTGACTCGGGAGTCAAGGCCGAGCCCCAGCCAGAGCCATCACTGACGGTCAATGACATGATGGCCAGGAGGGGAGACTCGGGGCTGAGTGTCTCCTGAACAGCTCAGACAAGGGTGACTGCTGCGGACCTCCCCCTGGGGAGAGGCTGTCTACACTGCGCTTGCTCTTCTCCAATGTCCCATCAGTGATTTCAGTCCTGGAGGAGGGGTCAGACGAGCACCCCTTCCTTTCCCACCTCCTCTTTTCGCTTCCCAGCTCCTATCCATCATTCTCTACAGTTCTTAGCATCACCACCGTTCCCAAGGCTGTGTGTGCCACTCTGAGGGGACCTTCTGTCACCAGGGAGCATGCTGTGTTCCCTGGGCCTGAAATCTTGTTCCATCCTGTGCCTCTGGTCTCCTGCCTCCTAAGATGCTATGAAGCCTTGCTTTCTAGGCTTGGTTCCAGAACAGGCCCACAGCATAACGCAAACATCAAAGATGGCAAAGAGCCCAGGGACATCACGGTTCATTGTGCCCTGGGGATAGCCAAGCCACGTTTGAGCTGCTGTCTTCTGAACGCCCACAAGAGGTAGCCCGAGACCTCCGGAGTCAGGCCATGGCCGGGGCCTCGAGGCCAGCAGGTGGCACTGTTAGCTCAGCCACCAGCAGGGAGCAATCCCCACTGGGCAGGTGGGCAGCACCCTCTCTGGGCAAGTGGCGTCCTTGCCTGGGGAGGGCAATCTCCGAGGAGATGCTGCCACATGCAGCTTCCCCGCCCCACAAGCACAGCCAGGCCCCATGAGCCTGAGTTGGTGGAAAGCTCCAAATGAGGAACTGGGTTCTTGGGTTTGGGTTCTCACTGCACAGATGCTTTGCTGGGAGGCCTGGAAGGAAGTCATTCATTCTCTCTGCCCACAGCTTCCTCGACCTTCCATGTGTTTACCTAACATAAATTAAAGCCATACTGTAGGACCAGATGGGCTCAGGACTCAGGAACAAGAAGGAACAAGCCCTGTGTTGGACAACGTCGCAGTGGGCAGGGTGGGGAGGGGCATGGGCCCCATAGAGGAGAAGCAACTTTGCTCTCATAGAAATTTTGCTACTATCAACTTGGGCTCCTCACAGGAGGTCCTGCCCTGTTTTCAGTGCTCTGCGTAAATTAACTCATTTAATCCTCCCAAAGAGGGCATGAAGGATGAGTTCTTCCCTGTATTTAAAGGTGGCATGATGGAAGCATGGAGGGGCTGACTCTTGCTGGCTCATCTATCTGTAAGGGGCAGAGCTGGTTCAAATCCAGGCACTCCAGCCGCTAGCCCATCCCCACAATCACATTGTTTCGTCATCTGGTCCCCAAACCAGCGGAAATCCGTAGCAGAACCAACGAAGCTCCTATACCTCGCCCCCAGTTCCTGTTCTCTCCACCACCGTGCCCCACCCTGGTCCTGAAGCCCCTCCGTCAGGGGTGCTCTTCACCCAGGTCTCCAAGGACCTGCTCCCTCGATTTCTTCTCTGCCCTCTGCACCCCAGACAGAGCGTGGCTGCCCACACTCCCACTCTGTGAACCCCTGCATGTCCGATACCCCTTTCTCTGCTTCTTCACAGATAACAGTTACCACCACTTACTTGCCATTCATGTGTCTTCTTCTCTAAAGTGCAGTGTCTGAAGGCAGGCTCTATGGTCCTCAATGCCAGAGCCCTGGTGCCCGGCACATCAGAGCATTCAGTAAACAGTTGATGAATAAATAGACAAGCAAATAGATCAATCCACAGGCTGGAAGCAAAGACCTGGGGTGCTCTGTGCCCTGTGCTTAGATACCACTCACACATTCAGACCTGGCCAGACCCTGCCTCCTCGGGACACTCTCTGAATCTTTCCACTTCCTGGAGAGATTTGTTCCTTGAGGTTTAATATCACATCCCCACAAATCTTCACTTAAACTGTGAGTACTTCTGAAAGGAAGATTACAATACCTCAATGAATTTTCAGCCATGAACACTCCTGAATATACTAAACAGCACATATACAACATTTTATATATAAGAGCCAAACTGAAATAGAGCTGGCGTGGATGCAGTCCTTACAACACGCCCATCAGAGCACCCGCCGCTTTGCACGCTGCACTGAATGCCTTCTGTTTCTGGCTCTTTGCTTTCCTGGCACCCATGAGAAGGGTTCTTCCCAGACGCTTGGTGGTGGGTGGGTGGGTGATACCATGTGACTGGTCCCAGCCCATCACACCTAAGTGGATCTGTTACCCACTTAAAGTTCCAATGAGAGACCCACGGGCGCTCTTTCCCTTTTGACTCGGCCACCCGCCAGCCTTAGCCCGAGTCCCCGAGTGACTGTGATGAGCAGGGGACCCCATCTCCCCAGTCTCCACATAGCACTCTTGTGAGGTGTTCTGTGCTGTCCTTGTTTTGCAGACAAAGAGCAGGCTCTGAGTCATTAAACAATTTTCCTGAGATGACACAGGTAATAAGTGACAGCCAGGAATGGAAATCAAGGGTGTTTGACACTAAAACACATAGCTTTCACTTACTCTTACTCTCTGCCAAATCTGTATTAAATAAAAAATGAATAGGAAAATGGGAATACCAGCCACTTCCTGGAAAACGGAAGCTTTGTCAGGGTACCTCGGCTTTGGGGAATAAAGAGGGCTCTGGGGTCCTAAGAAACCCATGACCAGAGTGGATAAGAAGGGGATAATCTATGGACCATGTTGTCCTGGTACATATTTTTGCATGCTGAAGAGTTAGAATGCTTGGTCTGTAGCCTGATTCCTTCCACCTACAGACTCATTAATGAGGTAAAGGAATATACAGGTTTCCCAGGTGAAGAACCCGCCTGCCGATGAAGGAGCCATAAGAGACACAGGTTTGATCCCTGAGTCAGGAAGATTCCCTGGAGGAGGGCACGGCAACCCACCGCAGTATTGTTGCCTGGAGAATTCCATGGACAGAGGAGCCTGGTGGGCTACAGCCTGTGGGGTTGAAAGAGTCAGATACGACTGAAGACACTTAGCTTGCACGCACAGCACACATGTAAACGAATAAGCAGTGAGGCCTACCCGTGTGCCAGGTCTTGTGCTGAGGGTGCCCTGATGGGCGCTCTCCAGCTCCCCGCTGTCAGGGACCTACAGGCTTCCACAGGGCCCACTCCTTCCATGTTTCAGACAGAAGCAGCCACCCCTGTAGAGGCTAAGTGGCTAGTCATTTGCTCTGAGAGTTCTCGAGAGTCGAATCTCAGCTCCCCCACGTGCTCTTGGGCACAACTTCTGAGACTCTCTGCTGTTCCATTTCTCATCTGCCCTAAGCTCCACTTGACCTTATGGAGTGATTGCCAAGGTGATGGGATAAGCATCTGCAAGCACAGCCCAGATGTCTTTTAAATGGGAAGTGGTACATGGACAAGAAACCCTCTTCTCCCAGCCCTCACGTTTAGTTTTTAAAGAGAGAGGAGACAGATGTATTTCCACCAATTCTGAGACTTTTTAAGAGGAAGGGGTGGGGACTCGGACACTGAAAAGGAGCCACCGTAAATACTGTGACCAGCGGAATTTTTGTGGCCTGATGGCTTTGAAAATAAACTCCAGGCTGGGTGTAATCGCACCTCCTGCCACAGGAGATTAGCTAATGTGGGTGAAGCACTTGGAGGACTGAAAGCAAAATACTGTCATGATTAGCAGGATTCTGATACCTCCCTCTTGAGAGTCTTAACCGACTTGCTCCGTGCCCGTTTGGCGAATCCTTGTACTGCTGCTTCCAGAACCGGGAACAAAATTTTCCGGATCAAATGGGCTCCTCCACTGCTCTTCAGAAGACCTGTTAGGCAGAAGGTCCTGGGGTCTCAAGGAGGAGGTGGAAACTGGGAGAAGGAGGAATCAAGAGAAGGAAAGAGAGAAGGAAGGCCAACAGCGGCTCAATTCTCTCTTCCCATCAAGGCCTTCTCCAAAGCATTGTGTTTGTCTACAAGAGCAAATGAGGTGTCATTTGTTACCGAAAGCAAATCTTGAAGCTCTCACTATAAAAAGTCTAAAATAAACAAAGCCCAGGGGAAAAGGGACCTAAAAAGAAAGAACACTGATGCACAGAACAGATGGTTATCATGAAAATGGGAGGGACCAACGCATCCCCTGCTTGTGTCCCTCCCCGGATGGCCCCTGCTTGCCCCCTGGGTCCATCCTAGCTGCAGAAGGACCCCCTCAGCCCCCTCTCCCAGGCTGGCTGGTCACCCACCCCTGCGTGACACACCCCCTCCCACACCTCACCTCTCACCTTGCCTCGGGCAACGGTGTCAGCAGACTTTTAAAATTCCTCCTGGAAGTCGCTCATGGCCCTGGAGCAGGCATGCTGTTTGCTCTGTGATAGCACGGCAGGCTTACATGATGCAGCCGCCTTGGTTAGAGCTGTACAGTGGTCCTTCGTTTGCCACTAAAATGTGTTTCTCTCTGATAGAGTTTAAACGCGTCAAAGGCAGGACTCTTATCTTACTTACATCTGAGTACATAAATGTGTGCCTTGATAAAACCACACTTTATTCAGCACTAAACGTCGAACTTTCCCCAAGCATGCTCACCAGAGCCAAACTACGTGGAAGTGGCAGAAACTTCTGAAGGTCTGTCTCCCAAGCAGGAGCCTCCTGCAGGGTCTTCCGCTCTCTGCTCATATGGTACCTGAACTCTCCACTGCTGCCCATCTCTTCCTGCAGGGCGTTCCCTGGGGGTCTGGTGGTTTAGACTCTGCAGAGGCTTGACACCTGATTGGGGAACTATGATCCCTGCGAGGCACAGACAAAAACAAACAGCAACAGCAAAAGCCCTAAAAATCTCTTCCTTTGGATGAAGACAGGGTTCTCCTCCTCCCTGGGATACTCTCAGACTCTCAGATAAAGTCTGGTTTTGTCCTGTTTCCAAACGACTGGCCTGAGAACTCCTACCCTCACCCCAGCTCTGAGGTCTGGCTGAAATACCCCAAAGAGCCTGGCAATGATATGTATCTCAGTTACAAGAATTAATATGCTCTCCAAGGCTTTCTCTTCTTAAGTGGCATGGCCCCAGAGGAAGTCATTGTTACTGTCTGTGTTTGGGGTTGGGGAAGGCCAGGGCTCTGTATTCTCAGGAAGACTAAGTGGGTAAGAATAGATGCTACCCTGGGCAGAACAGAGATCCCCTTCAGAACACAGATCCCCTTCGGCAGGGTCTGTCATGGGCAGGCTCTGGGAGATGAATGCTCCCCTAAGCGTCGATGCAGGTGGTTCCGTGAGAAGCGTATTCCTTTCTGAGGCTGAGCGGATTGTGGAGAGCCGGGGGCCATGAGGGCACCTTTATCGAGAGAGACAGCTAAAGGCCTGCAGAAGGATGAGTGATGGAAAGATCTGGAAAGTGATGTAGCCTGGAAGCAAAAGCAAAGCGAAGTCGCTCAGTCGTGTCTGACTCTTAGTGACCTCATGGACTGCAGCCTACCAGGCTCCTCCGCCCATGGGATTTTCCAGGCAAAAGTACTGGAGTGGGGTGCCATTGCCTTCTCCATAGCCTGGAAGGGGAGGATTAAATGGCCAGAGGGAAAGAGGGGTTTCTTTGTGGATAAGGATGGAAGAGAGTCATCAAAACTCAAAGAGAGATGACTTGAAGACAGATACCCAGAACCTCACTTAGAAAATCAGGGAGGTGTTAGGATGACTCCGAGCAACCCTGGAATGTATTTTTAGGCTTAACCCTGACGTGAAATTGCATAATTTGAGGCTAATTTGTTTTGAATTTCTGCCTTCTGGGTCTCTTTAGTTTTGATAATCCAAGAACATCTTGTGAAAAACTTTGAACTGGGGTTTAAGTTGAACACGCAACACAGCTGAGTGTGGAAAAGAACTGTGTACACATCTGAAAGAGAAGTCGTTTAAAACGATTCCTTAAATCCCTAAGCAGAACAGTGTGTGACTGGGAAGAGCAGACTCTTTGCCCCCATGTTCCGAGGCATCCCTCCTTGCCCTGTGTGTTGTTCGTGAGGCTGACCTGTGCTCAGCGTCTGTGGAGATGTCAGGTTACCTGTGACATTTTCCCACAAAGGAAGGATGAGCTCTGGGGTCACACACGCCTAGGCGCTTACTCCCCTGGGACTGGGCGGTCAACTTCGGAGCCCCTCCCCCTCCCTCCTCGGAGGCCCCCCCCAGAGCCTCTGTCCCCTGCGGGTGACACAGGGTGGCCTGTGCCCACACGCCCTTCCTGTAGGCCTAGAGTACGGGCTGGGTGTCCGGTGTCCAGGAGGAGGTGTCGGGTATCCAGCAGGACCTTGACCCGCAGGAGGCACCCCATCTATCCCTCCGCTTCTCTGGGGACAGCGGTGGGTGCACAGACACAGTGGTCACCTGCTGACTCCAGCAGGTCCTCTCACCTCCGTGGCCTCTCAGCCTCTCTGTCTCCTCCGGCTCTGCCCTCTTCCCTCCCCTTCCTTGGCAGCCCCTTGGCATGCCTTTTACCAGATCTCAGATCTCACTTCGAAGCCCCCTCGGGAACCCTCCTAGGCCTTCCTGTGCCCACACTCTCCGCAGGGATTTCCGAGGACTTTGGTGAATGGGTCCTGCTCCCCTGACGTTCTCTCTCGTAAACACATCTCGCCTGCACATTCTCCCCTCACCGCGCCCGGCCCCAGCACACATGCCCATCTTCCTGCCCCTCAGCGCCCGCAGGACGCCCTTTCCCGGAGGACACGCCTATGCATGTTTTGTCTCTCTGCCCGGACAGCCCCAGATCGAACGCCCACGGGCCTGTCTTTTATTTGATCAACTCCAGTCTTCCGAGTTCAGCTTCGAAGTCACTTCCAGTGTGCTGTGACCCTCTGGGGCGCTGCTCTTCATGGAATGGTGTCTGTGTGCGTGTGTTAGTCGCTCAGTTGCTAAGTCACCTCTGACTCTTTGCTACCCCTCAGGCTGCAGCCCGCCAGGCTCCTCTGTCCATGGGATTCCCCAGGCAAGAATACTGGAGTGGGTTGCCATGCCCTTCTCCAGGAAATCTTCCCGACCCAGGGATTGAACCTACGTCTCCTGCATTGTAGGCAGATTATTTACTGTTGTGCCACCAGGAAAGCCCGAGGTGTCTGTGCTGCTAAGTCGCTTCAGTCGTGTCCGACTCTGTGCAACCCCATAGACGGCAGCCCACCAGGCTCCCCCGTCCCTGGGATTCTCCAGGCAAGAACACTGGAGTGGGTTGCCATTTCCTTCTCCAATGCATGAAAGTGAAAAGTGAAAGTGAAGTCGCTCAGTCGTATCTGACTCTTCGCAACCCCATGGACTGCAGCCTGCCAGGCTCCTCAGCCCATGGGATTTTCCAGGCAAGAGTGCTGGAGTGGGGTGCCATTGCCTTGTGTCTGTAGTCCTGTCTTATTGTCTCTACTAAAAAGACCTGCTTACTTGTCCTTCTGCAGACCAAGCTCCCAGCCTCCAGGGGAAGCCTCTGGTCTTGTTCACCAGGGTCTCCTTGGCCCAGAGAACAGTCCAGAATAGGTGCTTAGTGAATCTATGTTTTAAGCTTCTGTGTGGAATAATGATGATAATAACTTTTCTCTTTGAGAGAGAAGTTGCAGAATGCCAAGTTCCCATACATCTTTCACCCAGCCTCCCTTTATGGAAAATCTTATAAAATCATGGTAAAATGACTGAAAGGATATTATCATTTGATCCAATACTCTTAACTAATCTACAGACCTTATTTGAATTTCATCTGTTTTGGGGCTGTAATATTGTGATTTATAATATGAAATATGTACTTGTTTCTTGTCCCCATTGCTAGCTCAGAGCTCCTAAAGCTCTCGGAATTTTCTATTAAGAAAGCAATCAAGGTGTCTTTTGTTATGTTAATGAGGTGACAGTTGGAAAGCCCCAGGTCACCTCTGACCTCTGGATGGGGGTTTGGGGGGGATGTTAGGGAATGACAAACCCTGTGATTAGAGGTTTGTCATTTTCAGCCCTTCCCCCAACCCTAACTCCAGGGAGGGGGGTGGAGCTAGAGATTGAACTTCATCACCAGATGTCAGTGGACTGACTGAGCAGGCATGCAGGGCCAGTGGGCTGATCCATCACACCTACGTAATGAAGCCTCCAGAAAACCCAGAAGGACGGGGTTATGAGAGATTTGGGGAGAGTGGACACTCAGAGGGACTGCTTTGCCTCCCCACATCCTGCAATGTCTCTCTTCTCTGTGCTGCTCCTGAGTATTTCCTTCTTTAGTAACCTGGTGAACATAAGTGTGTGCCTGCTCAGTTGTGCCCAAATCTTTGCCACCCCATGGACTGTAGCCTGCCAGGCTCTGTTAGTCCATGGAATCCCTTTCCTTATGTTTGGCTTCCCAGGTGGCTCAATGCAGGAGACACAGGTTCGATCCCTGGGTGGGGAAGATCCCCTGGAGGAGGAAGTAACTGCCCACTCCAGCATTCTTGCCTGGGGAATCCCATGGACAGAGGAGCCTGCTGGGCTACAGTCCATGGGATCACAAAGAGTTGGACACGACAGAGCAACTGAGCACACACACACACACACACGAACAGGCACAAGGGGGCTCAGTTCAATTCAGTTCCGTCTCTCAGTCGTGTCTGACTCTTCGCAACCCCATGCACTGCAGCATGCCAGGCTTTCCTGTCCATCACCAACTCCCAGAGCATGCTCAAACTCATGTCCATTGAGTTGGTGATGCCATCCAACCATCTCATCCTCTGTCATCCCCTTCTCCTCCCGCCTTCAATCTTTCCCAGCATCAGTGTCTTTTCCAAGGAGTCAGTTCTTCACATCAGATGGCCAAAGTATGGAGCTTCGGCTTCAGCTTCAGCCCTTCCAATGAATATACAGAACTGATTTCATTTAGGATGGACTGGTTGGATCTCCTTGTAGTCCAAGGGACTCTTAAGAGTCTCCTCCAACACCACAGTTCAAAAATATCAATTCTTCTGTGCTCAGCTTTCTTTATAGTCCAGGTCTCACATCCATACATGATTATTGGAAAAACCATAGCTTTTGACTAGATGGGTCTTTGTCAGCAAAGTAATGTCTCTGCTTTTTAATATGCTATCTAGGTTGGTCATAGCTTTTCTTCCAAGGAGCAAGCATTTTCTAATTTCTTGGTTGCAAGGGGGTTAGGGCTTGAGAATTTGGGAGGACATCTCAGACCATAACAGCCTAGGCCTTCACGGGGCATTACTTGTGCAACAGGCTGTCAAAGTGGGGCATTTCTTATGATCTCAGTTCCTGGCTATGACGGGAAAGTTTAAGAATTAAGGCGGGAGCAAGAAAGGTGGAGGTTTCTCTAAAAAAAAAAAAAATAAATTCTTTGCGCGCACACATCCTCCTATGCCAGCAAATTTGAAAAACTCAGCAGTGGCCACAGGACTGGAAAAGGTCAGTTTTCATTCCAATCCCAAAGAAAGGCAATGCCAAAGAATGCTCAAACTACCGCACAATTGCACTCATCTCACATGCTAGTAAAGTAGTGCTCAAAATTCTCCAAGCCAGGCTTCAGCAATACGTGAACCATGAACTTCCAGACATTCAAGCTGGTTTTAGAAAAGGCAGAGGAACCAGAGATCAAATTGCCAACATCTGCTGGATCATGGAAAAAGCAAGAGAGTTCCAGAAAAACATCTATTTCTGCTTTATTGACTATGCCAAAGCCTTTGACTGTGTGGATCACAGTAAACTGTGGAAAATTCTGAAGCTGGTTTTAGAAAAGGCAGAGGAACCAGAGATCAAATTGCCAACATCTGCTGGATCATGGAAAAAGCAAGAGAGTTCCAGAAACACATCTATTTCTGCTTTATTGACTATGCCAAAGCCTTTGACTGTGTGGATCACAATAAACTGTGGAAAATTCTGAGAGAGATGGGAATACCAGACCACCTGACTTGCCTCTTGAGAAATCTGTATGAAGGTCAGGAAGCAACAGTTAGAACCAGACATGGAACAACAGACTGGTTCCAAATAGGAAAAGGAGTACGTCAAGGCTGTATATTGTCACCCTGCTTATTTAACTTCTATGCAGAGTACATCATGAGAAACGCTGGACTGGAAGGGCTAACTATAAGGCTCTTTTGTTTTCATATTGTAGAACTGGGCTGAACAGGCAATTAGATCTGCACCCTCATCAACTGCAAAAAGAATGGCAAAGTGGCACAGTGTCAAGTATATTTAAACCATAGTACTTAGTTTGGCAGATGTCATCCAATATTTAATTGGCATTTTTCCAACAAATGCATAAACCATATAAAATCTATAAGTTATCTGAGAGCAGATGTATCAAATAATTCATCTTGGGGTTCACCAGTGAGTGAAATTACTTAACAACAACATCTATAGGTTTAATTCAGTTTGCTTTTATGTGGGTTTGATTGCAATGGGCAATTTTAATCAAAAGTTATCCAGTACAACATTGAAAATTCAATAATGAAGAATTTCAGGGCTGATCTTCAATTATCATTTTCAAATTGTTAGAGAAAGTCTTGGACTGTATCCTTAAAACAAAAGCATATTCTTTCTCTTAAGTCCTTATTCCATTAATTGAAGAAGTGGCTACCTATTTAGAAATATGCTACTTGGTGGATCTTATTTGATTTTCAGAAGAATGTTAAAACTTTCTATTTTAATCGCTTGAAAATCCATAATGATCTACCTGAAGCTAGATCTTTAGAGAAAACATAACCTTAAACTACCTACCTGCTCCTCAATTCTTATTACAGTAAGTTTGGAAAAATAATATTCATAGACAACTTTCTAAAGTAATGTGTAATGAAACATTTCTCAACTACCTTAAAATGTATTCTTAGATTAAATGTATATCATTAAAGAGACATTTCCTTGGATAATCAGTTAGTCTCATAAAATGTATTCTACTGAAATTTAGTTTGGCATTATTCTATTGACCTACCTTAAGGAACACTGTGATAAATAGCTCTATAAAACCTTTATTATATAAACTTTAGCAATTATGTCAAGGCTATTTTCCAGTATCATTGTTCTTCACAATGTGGTCTGCACAGGGGTCTGAAAGTGAATGTATTAGTTACTCAGTCATGTCCAGCCCTTTGCAATTCTATGGGGTTTTTTGGCAGAGCCATGGACTGCCAGGCTTCTCAGTCCATGGAATTCTCCAAGCAAGAATACTTGGAGTGGGTTGCCATTCCCTTCTCCTTGGGATCTACCCAACTCAGGCCCCCTGCATTGCTGGCAGATTCTTAACTGTGTGAACCAGCAAGGAATCCAATTCATCAAACTTTGTTCCTAGTCCATGATTGAAGAAGAAAAAAATTCAGAGTAAGCAGTTAGAAAATTATATGAAAATCTAGAAATTATCTAGAAGTTATGACAAAGTAAGTTTATATTTGTTGTAGAATTAAAAACAGGAGTTTTCAATATTTTAACTTTTATTTTCATTGTGTTTTTCAAAAATATTATCTACCATGATTGGAATTAATAAAAAGATGCCATTGATTCAAGATCAATGAGGATTGCACTGCCTCACACGGTGTGTTCTTTGGCAGAACTCATAGAAAATTCCCATGGAATATTTTCCTGAAATACAATGACAAAATTGTTGCTTGCTTGTTTCTTGATTTATTTGTGCCATGTATTTGGATGATCGTATTACTAGAGTTTGAGACTTCTTTAACTGTGTCTCTTTAAATTGTTTTACATTTGTATCTGGTATAATGTGTGTGTGTGTGTGTGTGTGTGTGTGTGTGTGTGTGTGTGTGTGTGTGTGTTTGTGTGTGTGTGTTTTAGTTGTTCAGTGTTGTCCAACTCTTTGTGACCCCCATGGACTGTAGCCTGCTAGGCTCCTTCAAATTCTCCAGGAAAGAATATTGGAGTGGGTAACCATTCCCTTCTCCAGGGGATAGTCCCAACCTAGGGATCAAACCTGGGTCTCCTGCACGGCAGACAGTTTCTTTACCGTCTGAATAGCAAAATAAATATTTGGCAAATAAGATGAAATTTTTATGTATCCTGAGAACTCACTCTTTTTTGGCTTGAAACTTCCATTTCTTTAGATATAGAAATGAATTTACAAAGGTGATCAGGTTGCTAGAAAACCTTGGACATATACACAAATCCTTCTAATATTAAGTTGTCTCTGAAACTGTAATACATGACAAATTAAAGTCTCATTATATAACATAGAATCTTGAAATTAAAGCCTGGAGGCTGTGATAAACATATGAGGAAAAAATAAACATGTAACCCATTCAAATTTATATTTGGCAAATAAGATGAAATTTTTATGTATTCTGAGAACTCACTCTTTTTTGGCTTGAAACTTCCATTTCTTTAGATATAGAAATGAATTTACAAAGGTGATCAGGTTGCTAGAAAACCTTGGACATATACACAAATCCTTCTAATATTAAGTTGTCTCTGAAACTGTAATACATGACAAATTAAAGTCTCATTATATAACATAGAATCTTGAAATTAAAGCCTGGAGGCTGTGATAAACATATGAGGAAAAAATAAACATGTAACCCATTCAAATTTCCTGTTTACACATGTTGATGTGTGGCAAAACCAATACAATATTGTAAAGTAATTAGCCTCCAATTAAAATAAATAAATTAAAAAAAATAAAAATAGCAATTAGAGATATTTCCTTGTTTCTTTTAACTAAAAGTTATCTCACAACTTCTAGAATATGCCCCTTTCTATTTTAAGTAATTTTTAAAATAAAAAATTTTATATTACCATTTCTTAAAATTTGGTGTTAGAGTTATTTCAGAGCTATGACAAGCTTAAAAGTTAATTTAATAGGTATATTTTTATAAATCTATTTAGTTTTAGCAGTTTTTTTTTTAATATAAAGAGGAAGGCATACTTTTCCCTCTATTTAATTGTTTATCTACTTACTTTTTACCATGTGTAAGGAGTACTATTCTGCACAATAGATTAAAAGAAAATTAAAATTACTTAGTAGAGAGTGTGCATTTGTTTCTAAAATAGACAATGCCAATGCTAGTAATTCCTTATTCTTAGCTGCAAACTTTCAATGTATCCTTTGTACAGATAAAGCGTCCACCATGCTTATTTGTTTGCCGACCTTGATCTTGACCCAGCAAATGTAGGTGGGGACTACAGTCATCAGTTAATTCTCCGTCCACTTATCTCTGACTTTTTGAATACTGTTGGCATATGCCTCAAAGCCTGTGACCTTTCATAATTCTATCTGACAACAATGTGTTTGTTCTGATTTTCAGCAATAAGCTTTATGATTTTCTTCAGAATGACCCACAATAATAACTATTATGTTAGAAAAACATTACAATTTTTCCAATTATATTGTGGCAAAATGAACACAAGTTTATTTTAAACAATTTTAAATATACCCTTTACTGGTATTAAATACACACATATTGTTGTGTAACCACTATCACTGTCCATCTTTAGAACTGTTCATCTTCCCAAATTGAAACTCTGTACCCATTAAACAATAACTCCCCATGATCCCCATCCTTCCAACTTCTGACAATCATCACTCTACTTTGGTTCTTCAGTTTATTTTTGTCTTTATGTATTTACCCCTCTGCAATGTGGGAGTCCTGGGTTCAATCCCTAGGTTGGGATGATCCCCTGGAGAAGGGAACAGGTACTCACTCCAGAATTCTGGCCTGGAGACTTTCAAGGACTCTATAGTCCATGGAGTTGCAAAGTATCAGACATGACTGAGTGACTTTCACTTCACACTATTTACTCCTCATATAAATTATATAATATTTTTTCTCTTTCTCACTGGTTTATTTAACTTAGTATAATATCCACAATGTTCATCTGTGTAGTAGCATGTGGCAGAATCTCGTTCCTTTTAAAAGATGAATCATCTTCCATTATACGTAGTTGTCACATGTTCTCACCCATTCATCCATCACTAGACATTTGGGTTGCTCCTACCTTTAGCTTCTTCTACCATGCTACTATGAAATGAGTGTGTAAAAATATCTTGATAAGACACTTCTATTGATTATTTTGGGGACTATACTCAGAATTGGGATTGCTAGATCTTATTCTAATTATATTTTTAATCTTTTGAGGATCATTCATAATTTTTTCCACAAAAACTGCACTAATTTACACTTCTAAAAGCATCTGCCTCCAATGCGGGAGACCCAGGTTCAATCCCTGGGTCGGGAAGATCCCCTGGAGAAGGAAATGGCAATCCACTCCAGTATTCTTGCCTGGAGAATCCCATGGACGGAGAAGCCTAGTAGTCCACGGGGTCGCAAAGAGTCGGACACGACTGAGCGACTTCACCTCACCTCACTAAGAGAGTGCAAACGCCAATTTCTCCAAATTCTCACTGACATTTATTTTAGTAGTCACCCTAGTGGGTGAGAGAGATTATATTTTTAAAAACAATATTCAGGCACTTCCCTGGTGGTGCAGTGGTAAAGAACCTGCCTTGCAAAACTGGGAATGTGGGTTTGATCCAAGGAGCTGAGATCTTCCTGCTTGGGCGACTAAGACTATTCGCCACAACTGGACAGCCTGCATGAACTTCAACTACTCAGCCTGTGTGCCACAGCCAGAGAAACCTGTGTGCCACAGCAGAGACCCAGCCCTCAAAAAGCAAATTGTTTCTCAGTTACTCATTGCAAATATCTATGTTCTTTGGTCTGTATTCTCATTATGTTCTTTTAAATTAGTGAAATTCATTTCTCTTACTTAGAAACTTACAGAACAAGTTCTGCTACCCAACTTCTTTAATCCAAAATCCTGTATTCTGTCCACCATGCTATTTTACTGTGTCTTCAATGTCCATGTGCCACACATAAGGGCACTAATAACCTCAATGATTTACCTAAGTGGCAGTATTTTAACTGAAATTGAATTAATGATAAACTCTGAAGTTTTAATAAAAGTAGAGAAATTCCTGATTGAATAGTGTGTACCAGTTTTCATGCTTCTCTCCACATTTGAATGCAGCCAGTTAATTATTTTCAACTACTTTCCAGAGAAACATAGCAGGAAGCAAAACCACATCTTCAGTGCTCTCAGTAATAGCCTGACACACTGCTTAAAAAGAATCCCAGCTGCGTCATTTCATAAGTCATATGTTTGAAAGCGTCTGCTGATTTTTCTACATGTGGGGAATGGTTTTGCTTTATTTGCCATTCCAGCTTGAATTTTTTCAAACATTTTGCTCAAAGAAAATTTCAAGCACTAAGCTCTTTTCAAAAATCAAGCATGCCTGCTCTGCATAGAAACGAATGTCACCGCCAGCAGCATTTCCTTGGAGGAGTTTGCCTTTTATGAGAAAATGTGTTTAACTTTTTTTGTTCTTTCTTGGCTCTTGCAACTTACTGTCACGCAGCTCTGGGGTCACTGAGGCACACTCCAAGGAATGATTGGAGCTGCTATTAGAAGTCCTTCTGAAAGAAAGGTAACCACCTCACAATGTCATATGACAGGGCTGCTGCTGCTGCTGCTAAGTCGCTTCAGTCGTGTCCGACTCTGTGCGACCCCATAGACAGGAGCCCAACAGGCTCCCCCGTCCCTGGGATTCTCCAGGCAAGAACACTGGAGTGGGTTGCCATTTCCTTCTCCATTGTGTGAAAGCGAAAAGTGTAAGTGAAGTCGCTCAGTCGCATCCGACTTCTAGCGACCCCATGGACTGCAGCCTACCAGGCTCCTCCATCCATGGGATTTTCTAGGCAAGAGTACTGGAGTGGCTTGCTATTGCCTTCTCCGCATATGACAGGGCAGTTCCTCACTATTGTAAGGAATATGAAGTTATAATTACAAAATAAATTTCTGCATTCTGAAGATCCACATTTTCCAGTTGTGCATATCATCAATCCTCCGTTATCACAGATTTATCCAGGTCAGTTGACAGCACTCTAATAGGAAACACACAGGTTTTACAGTTTGCTATTTTTACAATACAATGAGATACATCAGCATACCAAAAATTCTGTAGTTCACAAGACTGTCTGCCATGTTTTCTCATTTTCTATCTATTCCTCTAAGTTTACCATATGCATTATTTCTCACCAGATTTGGCAGCAGGATATACTTCATGTTACATTACTTTTTCTAAAGAAATAATCAAATTCTGTATTTATGATCTCATATAATTAGTAGAGGGAAAATATAGTCGGACTTAGAAAGCTAGTGCTAAAGGAAGTAATATAGTAAAAACCAAACTCCAATCCACTTATATATTGAAGTAATTTGTGGTTTAAAAGTCCTGTTATTTGGAAGTTCTGAAAAGCAAGTGAATACTCATTAATTAAATTTCTTCTTGAAATATATTTATTTCAATAAATATATAAAAGTAGGTAATATCTTAAATACATTAAGCACATTAAATAATATGCAATATATTTTTAAATATTTTAATGTATAAGAAGACAATAGTCAAGTGTGATATCAAGAGAAATGTTTTTTTATCTGCGTCACCTCCTATGTACATTTACTCCAATGGGATTTTATTTTGAGACATGATGGAACTCTATCATGGATCTTCATCCCCTGTGGGTCTCTCCCTGAAGCCACTAATGCAGATATTTTCCTTTTTCTTCCCAATACTAAAATCATATTGAAGAGATTTACTGGCTGCCAAATTTATAACTCAGTCCCAAACTTCTCCCTGAGATGCTGCCCTGGGTCTATCAGCTTGCTTAGAACTGCCATTCAGACAGCTATATGACATATCAAACACATCATGTGAAATGAGTCACTCTGATCTTAGCCCAAGATCCCTCCACACCAGCTTTCCTCAATCCTGTGCCTGATTCCTTCATTCATGGAATTGTTCAGGCCCACAGCTTTTACTCCATTGCTTTTTCTGACACTGTAAATCCAAACTGACAAATCCAAAGGAAATATCACTTCTTTTATAAAAATACATTCATAACTGATTTCTCAAGGGTCCTTGTAGTCTGTGACCTTGGTCCCTCCTCTGATCATGGCCATGATCACTATGTCTCATCTCGGTTATTGCCTTGGTCTCCTAATGGTCTCCACTCTCCCTCCACTAAATCCTTTCATCTGGGCAGCAGGCTGGTTGATCTACAGGCTACTGTTCTTGCCTCTAGCTTGAGAGGTCACAGGTTCAGATCCCGGATGAGCCCTCAAGATGAAAGGTTGTTGCTGAGCAGTGAAATATGCTGTGATTCTTAGCCTCCATAGGAGAGGAATCCAATCTGGGGCCGATGATGAGGTTTGATCACTCAGAGCTTTTGTGTAATAAAGTTTTATTAAAGTATAAAAGACATAAAGAAAGCTTCTGACATAGACATCAGAAGAGGGCAGAAAGAGTTACCCCTTGCTAATCTTTAGCCAGATTTTACATAGCCTCTATTAGTGATATATAGTAGTGTAGTGAAGTCTCTCAGTTGTGTCTGACTCTGTGACACCACGGACTGTAGCCTACCAGGCTCCTCCATCCATGTGATTTTCCAGACAAGAGTACTGGAGTAGGTTGCCATTTCCTTCTCCAGGGGATCTTGCTGATCCAGGTATCGAACCCAGGCCTCCCACATTGTAGGCAGATGCTTTAACCATCTGAGCCACCAGGGAAGTCACATAAAAGTAGATAAGATGTAGAGTATGCATATAATCAAATATATAGTACTGCAGATGGTGATTGCAACCATAAAATAAAAAGACGCTTACTCCTTGGGAGAAAAGTTATGACCAACCTAGATAGCATATTCAAAAGCAGAGACATTACTTTGCCAAAAAATGTCCATATAGTCAAAGATATGGTTTTTCTAGTAGTCATGTATGGATATGACAGTTGGACTATGAAGAAAGCTGAGCACCAAATAATTGATGCTTTTGAACTGTGGTGTTGGAGAAAACTCTTGAGAGTACCTTGGACTTCAAGGAGATCCAACCAGTCCATCCTAAAGGAGATCAGTCCTGGGTGTTCTTTGGAAGGACTGATGCTAAAGCTGAAACTCCAGTACTTTGGCCACCTCATGTGAAGAGTTGACTCACTGGAAAAAAGTCTGATGCTGGGAGGGATTGGGGGCAGCAGGAGAAGGGAACAACAGGATGAGATGGCTGGATGGCATCACTGACTTGATGGACGTGAGTTTGAGTGAATTCCGGGCGTTGGTGATGGACAGAGAGGCCTGGTGTGCTGCAATTCATGGGGTCGTAAGGAGTTGGACACGACTGAGTGACTGAACTGAACTGTAGTAGTGTGATGAAGTCATTCAGTCGTGTTCAGCTCTTTGTGACCCCATTGAGTGTAGCCTACCAGATTCCTCCATCGCTGGGATTTTTCAGGCAAGAGTACTGGAGTGGGTTTCCATTTCCTTCTCCAGGGGATCTTCCCAACCCAGGGATCGAACTCAGGTCTCCTGCATTGTAGGCAGAGGCGTTTACTGTCTGAGCCACCAGAGAAGTCACATATAGCCTCTAGCAGTCTGCTAATTAAAGAAAGGAAATGTCTCATGACTGAGAGACTGGCACCAGGTCCCTCACCTGCAAAATGGATTTTGAGATAACATTGACACAAGGTGAGTTGTCCTGGGCCATAAAATGATTATCATGAATCTTGAAGAAAGGCAGGTTTGCAAACAAATACAGGCTCATTAACATAGCTTAAGAGAACATTCGCAATAGTAAAATATACTGGTCTGTCAAGTCCATTCTTAGTATTAGGGGAACAGACTTGAAGATAAAGTCTAGGGTAAACACATAGTTCATTAACATAGCTTAAGACAAACATTTCCACAAGAAAAACACATTGGTTAGCTCAAAGTTTGAGAAAAGTTAAGTTCAGGTGGAGCCAAGTGTCCTCATGGCAACACAGAATTTTAAAAGAAATCTCTTTAAATTTGTATTGAAAATGGAAAAAAACAAAAACAAAAACAAAAACCTAACATTTGTTTTTTTTTCTCCTGCCACTTAAGAGAGAGATTAAAAATGTCTGACTCTTGCATCCTATTTCCTCCTTTTGTAGACCCCTGGCTTCCCTTCCTATTACCCTCTCAGCATGTCTTTTCTCCAATTAAAGATCATTTAATTTTTTTTTCTTGTTAAATCAAGAAAAACATCAGTATCACAATACAGTTGTAAAATCGGAAGAACAGAACATTGAACTTAGAATGTGGTTCAAATTCTGAATACACTATCCTAGTGATACAACCTCTGTGACTTAAGGTTTAATGCTAAATCACAATTTCTTCCTCTATAAATAAATAGAATGATATCCACTGCAAATATGCTATGAGATTTGTAAAAATTATTTGTGTAGCTTTTCTAAAATGAAAAAAAATAAATAAATAAAGTCACTTTTCCCCTTACTCTTGGTCTCTTTTTTTTAAAAGGAATAAGCTATTATTTTTACCATGCAATAGTATATTGTAGAAAAAGAAGAAAAAGAGTACATTGTACAAAGGATACAGTAAACCTAAACAGTTAACAATTGACTAAATTCATGGAAAAAAAAAAAAAAGTTACAGATGGTTTTAAGAGTCTTGGTGTCCAGGCAGGGGGATGCTTTTGTCAAGGAAGAGCCCTTAGAATTTACTGGCACTATGTCAAAGCCATTGACTGTGTGAATCAGAACAAACTGTGGAAAATTCTGAAAGAGATGTGAATACCAGACCACCTGACCTGCCTCTTGAGACACCTGTATGCAAGTTCAGGAAGCAACAGTTAAACTGGACATGGAACAACAGACTGGTTCCAAATAGGAAAAGGAGTACCTTGAGGCTGTATATCGTCACCCTGCTTATTTAACTTATATGCAGAGTATATCATGAGAAATGGTGAGCTGGAAGAAGCACAAGCTGGGATCAAGATTGCCGGGAGAAATATCAATAACCTCAGATATGCAGATGAACCACCCTAATGGCAGAAAGTGAAGAGGAACTAAAACGCCTCTTGATGAAAGTGAAAGAGGAGAGTGAAAGACTTGACTTAAACTCATCATTCAGAAAACTAAGATCATGGCATCTGGTCCCACCACTTCATGGCAAATAGATGGGGAAACAGTGGAAACAGTGGCAGACTGCATTTTTCACGGCTCCACAATCACTGTAGATGATGACTGCAGCCATGAAATTAAAAGATGCTTGCTCTCTGGAAGGAAAGTTATGACCAACCTAGATAGCATATTCAAAAGCAGAGACATTACTTTGCCAACAAAGATCCATCTAGTCAAGGCTATGGTTTTTCCAGTAGTCATGTATGGATGTGAATGTTGGACTGTGAAGCAAGCTGAGCACTGAAGAATTGATGTTTTTGAACTGTGTTGTTGGAGAAGACTCTTGAGAGTCCCTTGGACTGCAAGAAAATCCAACCAATCCATTCTAAAGGAGATCAGTCCTGAGTGTTCAATGGAGGGACTGATGTTGAAGCTGAAACTTCAATACTTTGGCCACCTTATGCGAACAGTTGACTTATTTGAAAAGACCCTGATGCTGGGAAAGATTGAGGGCAGGAGAAGGGGACAACAGAGGATGAGATGGTTGGATGGCATCACCGACACAATGGACATGGATTTGTGTGGACTCCAGAGTTAGTGATGGACGGGGAGTCCTGGCATGCTGCAGTTCATGAGGTTGCAAAGATTCAGACACAACTGAGAGACTGAACTGAACTGATCTGAGTGGTAAAGAACACATCTGCCAATGCAGAAGACATAAGGGATGTGGGTTTCTTCCCTGTGTTGGAAAGATTTCCTGGAGGAGGAAATGGTAAACTATTCCAATATTCTTGCCTGGAGAATCCCATGGACAGAAAGGCTAGTAGACTCTAGGCCATAGGGTTGCAAACAGTCAGACATGACTGAAACAACTTCACATGCACTTGAATGCATGAAGAGATATCAGTTAACAAGAAGAAAAACAAATAGGAAAATATCCAGAAAATAAAAATAATTATAAACTTGAAGAGAAATACATACAAATTTGTATAGTTTTAATGGAGTGTGTGAAAACAATAAATAATTAGATATTTTAATTTGATTATTATTTTATGAAGTTATTATGTTACAAAATTGTGTCCATTATATATATAATGCAATGTATCACAGTCTACAGATTTGAACAAAAACATATATGCTATGCTTCAAATACAGTTAATGATTTTGTTAGGGGAAGTACACTGACTGAAACCACCCACCCTGGTCAGGCTCTCTGGTAACCAATTGCATGAGTTGTTTTATGGAACTAATAAGCAACCACCAACTGAAAGAGTTCAGGAAAGGTCAAAAGGAGACACTGTGTGTCTGTCCACTTACCAGAATCCCTCTCGCTAGCATTCATCTTAGCTGAGCAATGTGTGCACCACCAGGAGGGACTCTGAATCAGAATTATTGCCCAAAGATAACCCAGAAACCGATGCCATCACCATAAAACTCAAGACCACTAACCACATGGCAGAGCAGTTCTCCTGGATTCCCTTATCCTGCTGCTCTCTGCCTGGGTTCCTTCTTCCAATAAAGTCTCTTGTTTTGTTAGCATGTATCTCCTTGGACAATTCTTTGCTGAGTGTTAGACAAGAGCCCAGTGTTGGAGCCCTGGAGTGGGGTCCCCCTTTCTACAATTTTTAAGGGAATACTGAACTATAACTCCACAGTGTTTAAAACAATTATTATAAATTTTTAATTAAAATAATATTAACTCTTCAAAAAATACTGAAAATGGCTGAATGGATTAATTTTTTAAAAAATCTAGAAATATGCTGCCTACAAGAGACTCATTTTAGTTTTAAGACACAAATAGATTGAAAGTGAAGGGATGGGAAAATGTATTCCATACAAACAGCAACCTTAAGAGAACAGGAGTTGCTCTACTCACATCGGGTAAAATAAACCTTTTTGTCAAAATTGATCACAAGACAAAAAATGTAACCATATATCAATAAAGATGTTAATTCATCAACAAGATATAACTAATATAATTATTTATGTTCATAACACAGGAGTGGCTAAATATGTAAAGTAAAATGTAATTGACATTTAGGGAGAAATAGGCAGCAATACAACAATTGTTGAGAACATCAAGATAGATTAGATGTTGAACCATAAAACAAGTCTTCCCAAATTTAAGATAGAAATCATATACAGTTTATTTTTCTATTAATACTACAGTGCTATAAAATTAGAAATCAGTAACAGGAAAAAAAGTGAAAAATGCACACATAGTTGGAAGCTAAATGACATACTTGAACAATCACTGGGTTAAGAAAGAGTCCTCAAAGGAAATCAGAAAGTATCTTGAGACAAACAAAAATAAAAACACAAGTACCACAATATACAAGATGTAGCAAAAGCAATTGTAAGACGAATGTTAGAGCAATAGATGCCTACATTAAGAAAAAAGAAAAATCTCTAGTAAACAGCTTAACTTTGCACCTCAAGAAATTAGAAAAGAAAGAATGAACTGAGTCCAAAGTTAGAAGAAGGAAAAAAAGAAAAAAAAAAAAGAATAAATGAAATAAAGACTAGAATAATCATAGGGAAAAAAATCAATGAAACTGAGAGTTGTTTTTTGAAAACATATATATATATATGTGTGTGTGTGTATATATATATATGTACATATATATTGTGTGTGTGAGAGAGGCTCAATGAAAATTTGTAAATGAATAAGGAGACAGTCTAATTTGACGTCACATAATTACTAGCGCTAGTGGTACAGAACCCAACCTGCCAATGCAGGAGACATAAGAGATGTGGTTTTGATCTCTGGATCAGGAAGCTCTCCTGGAGAAGGAAATGGTAACCCACTCCAGTATTCTTGCCTGGAGTGTCCCCATGGACAAAGGAGCCTGGCAGGCTACAGTCCATAGGGTTGCAAAGAGTCAGACATGACTGAATCAACAGCACACCACAACAATTACAAAGTTTCATAAGAAGCTACTATAAATAATTATACACTTGGAAAACAGATTGAATGACCTGGAAAAAATCCATAAATACTGATAAACAGATATTCTGATAATGATGAGTCATAAAATAGAAAATCTGAACAGACTAATAACAACTAAGTATACTGATGTAGTTATCAGAAAACTCTCAACAAAGGTAAGTCTAGGACCAGATATTTTCACTGGTGAATTCTACCAATCATTTAATATAACTAATGCAAGTTTTTTCAAACTCTTCTAAAAATTTAAAGAGGAAGAAATACTTCAAAACTCATTTTATGAAGCCACCATTACACTGAAACAAAAGCCATATAAGGACACTGCAAGAAACGAAAACTATAGGCTGATATCTCTAATGAAGGTAGACGCATACTTTCTCAGCAAAATCCTGACAACTAAAATTCAGCCATACATTGAATGGATCATACACCAATGATCAAGTGGGACTGTGCCTGGAGTGCAAAGGTGGTTCATCATATACAAATAAATAAACAAGGTAAACCCCAATAGAAGATTGAAGGATGAAAATCATAGGATTCTCTTGATAGATGCAGAAATAGGGGTTGAAAAAAATCAACACTTTATTATGCTAAAAGTTCACAACAGATTGGTTATAGAAGGAACAAAAAGTTTTCAATTTTGATGTAAGAACCATGCAAACATAACATATTTGGCCTAGTTCCTAATAAATATGCTATAAAACATTGCCATAGTCAGAACTCAAAAATTTCACTTTAAAAAATTAAAAATTGTTTCTGCTTTTGGTAATGAAAATTAAACTGAAATAATTATATTATCTTTTTACTCTTTATATTTTAGAAGTAAGAATATGTCTTCTGAGTCAGTCATCTATTCTTTACTAGTCTTGGTCCCTGGTTGTAGAGTAGAATTAATTTTTCAGAAGGAAATTATCAGAAGTTCCTGTAAATTGAAGAAATAGCAAGTCTCACACTTACTGACTACTACTGGATTTAATGTGTATTAAACTTGGTGACTGCAAACCTCAGGAAATTCAGGAAGATTGCAAAGTGTACAGGTTCTTCTTGTGCATAAATCTGAAGGAAGAAATCACAACCCAGTCCAGTATTCTTGCCTGGAGAATCCCATGGACAGAGGAGCTTGGTGGGTACAGTCTATAGGGTTGCAAAGAGTCAGACATGACTAAAGTAACTAAGCACACACATGCATAAACAATTTGTCATACATTGGAGAAAGGGCATGACTAGATACTATTATGCAATTATTTTTCAAATGTATATAGATATTCATGTTGAAGTTCATTATTTTTCCCAAATAAGTGGCAAACTCTAAAAAATAAGAAAAGAATATATCTCAACGTGGTAAAGGTCATATGTGATAATCTCATAGCTACATTATTCTCAAGTGTAAAAGACTAAAAGGTTTTCATTTAGATAATATAAATAGCTGCAAATAGAATGTGTATATATAATATATGTTTATTTTTTATATATAATTCAACTTTGAGAAAGAAAGAATTTCTGACATTTGTGGCAATATGACGTTGCTTGAGGGTATTACACTAAGTGAAATGCCAGCCAGAGAAAGACAAGTAATCTTTAATCTTGCTTATATGTGGAATCTGAAAAAAAGAAAAGAAAAAAGTCAAAATCATAGAAACCTATTAGTATTGTAGTTACCAGATTCAAGGGAAAAATTCTTCAAGGACAAACTTCCAGCAGTGAGATGAATAAGTTCGAGGGATCTAATACTTAGCTTGGTGGTGACTATAGGTAACAATATTGAAAGCAGCTAAGAGAGTAAATTTTAAATGTTCTCACCATACACACATACATGGCTTCCCTGGTGGCTCAGAGAATAAAGAATCTGGTTGCAATGCAGGAGGTCTGGGTTCCATCCCTGGGTCTGGAAAATCCCCTGCAGAAGGGAATGGTTACCCGCTCCATTATTCTTGCCTGGAGAACTAAGCAACTTAATACACTTTAATACACACACACACACAAAACCACACAATTATGAGCATGATGAATGTGCTAATTATCCTACTGTGACGATCATTTAGCAATACAGTTATCAAATCTTGTTCACTTTAAATTTATACAATATGTTAATTATATCTCAATAAATTTGAAAACTTCTTCATAAGAGATGACTTTGTCCTAGTTTTTAAAATATTCCTCCAGGATACAAAGTTCACCCACAGTATTTTTAGAAAAGATGTTATTAAAGATTTTGAACTCAGCAGTGACGGGAAATGGCAAACAAGAAAGAAAAGTCTATTTCTATGGCTATTATATTCCAGCATGATTAACAAGCATAAAGTAGGTATTTCCAATTGCATTTTAAAATAACATTTGTGGCTAGTGTTACAACAAATGTTGCTGACAAAGCCTGTAAGTCTATTTCCTTTACCTGGTCTTAAGGGAATTGGAAAGATTCTTTTAAAATAAACCATTGAATTAAAATTTAAAAAAAGAGTAGACTTTCACTGTTCAAAATAATGTTGGGAAAGGCCTATTTCAGACAAAGAAATGGCATCTCCACTAAGCCTTTGCAAGAGTGCCTCATAGAAACAGGAGGATACAATCTTCTTCAGAATGTTTCTTCTGCTATCACAGATATATGCCTTCCCGATTGAAAAGTGGTAGTTTTGAAAAGCTTACTCTTGTGAATAAAGCAGGCCTTAGTCTATACATTTATACTATTTATTTAAAAAAAAAATTTGTCTTGTTTTTCTCCTTCTGAGTTTCAGGCAAGGAGTTTGATTCCTTTGTTTGCTTTTATCTCACTCTGCAAAGGTAGATTTAGGAATACTTCTTTTAAAGGAAGATTTGCAGGAAAATATATGGAGAAATATAAAAACAAAGATAGATTCAAGTAGTTCAGTTCAGACGCTCAGTCGTGTCCAACTCTTTGCGACACCATTAATCACAGCACGCCAAGCCTCCCTGAGTTCACTCAGGAGTTCACTCAGACTTACGTCCATCCAGCCTTACTTACTTACTTACGTCCATCGAGGCAGTGATGCCAGCCAGCCTTCTCATCTGCTGTCGGCCCCTTCTCCTCCTGCCCCCAATCCCTCCCAGCATCAGAGTCTTTTCCAATGAGTCAACTCTTCCCATGAGGTGGCCAAAGTACTGGAGTTTCAGCTTTAGCATCATTCCTTCCAAAGAAATCCCAGGGCTGATCTCCTTCAGAACGGACTGGTTGGATTTCCTTGCAGTCCAAGGGACTCTCAAGAGTCTTCTCCAACACCACAGTTCAAAAGCATCAATTCTTCGGCGCTCAGCCTTCTTCACAGTCCAACTCTCACATCCATACATAACCACAGGAAAAACCACAGCCTTGACTATACAGACCTTAGTTGGAAAAGTAATGGTCTGTTTTTGAATAAGCTGTCTAGGTTGGTCATAACTTTTCTTCCAAGGAGTAAGCGTCTTCTAATTTCATGGCTGCAGTCACCATCTGCAGTGATTTTGGAGCCCAGAAAAATTAAGTCTGACACTGTTTCCACTGTTTCTCCATGTATCTGCCATGAAGTGATGGGAACGGATGCCATGATCTTCGTTTTCTGAATGCTGAGCTTTAAGCCAACTTTTTCACTCTCCACTTTCACTTTCACCAAGAAGCTTTTTAGTTCCTCTTCACTTTCTACCATAAGGGTGGTTCCTCTACATACCTGAGATTATTGATATTTCTCCTGGTAATCTTGATTCCAGCTTGTGTTTCCTCCATTCCAGCGTTTCTCATGATGGACTCTGCATACAAGTTAAATAAGCAGGGTGGAAATATACATCTTTGGCGTACTCCTTTTCCTATTTGGAACCAGTCTATTGTTCCATGTCCAGTTCTAACTTTTGCTTCCTGACCTGCATACAGGTTTCTCAAGAGGCAGGTCAGGTGGTCTGATATTCCCATCTCTTTCAGAATTTTCCACAGTTTATTGTGATCCACACAGTCAAAGGCTTTGGCATAGTCAATAAAGCAGAAATAGATGTTTTTCTGGAACTCTCTTGCTTTTTCCATGATCCAGCAGATGCTTGCAATTTGATCTCTGGTTCCTCTGTCTTTTCTAAAACCAGCTTGAACGTCTGGAAGTTCACGGTTCACGTATTGCTGAAGCTTGGCTTAGAGAATTGTGAGCATTACTTTACTAGAGTATGAGATGAGTGAAATTGTGCAGTAGGTTGAGCTTTCTTAGGCATTTGTACAGTTCTTCTGTGTATTTTTGCCACCTCTTCTTAATATCTTCTGCTTCTGTTAGTTAAGTCCATACCATTTCTATCCTTTATTGAGCCCATACTTGCATGAAATGTTCCCTTGGTATCTCTAATTTTCTTGAAGAGATCTCTAGTCTTCCATTCTGTTCTTTTCCTCTATTTCTTTGCATCGATCACTGAGGAAGGCTTTCTTATCTCTTCTTGCTACTCTTTGGAACTCTGCATTCAGATGCTTATATCTTTTCTTTTCTCCCTTACTTTTCACTTCTCCTTTTTTCACAGCTATTTGTAAACCCTCCTCAGACAGCCATTTTGCTTTTTTGCATTTATTTTCCATGGGGATGGTCTTGATCCCTGTCTTCTGTACAATGTTATGAGCCTCCATCCATAGTTCACCAGGCACTCTATGAACTATGGGAAATAGAATTCTCACTTCCACCGAATAATCATAGGGGATTTGATTTAGGTCATTCCTGAATTGTCTAGTAGTTTTCCTTACTTTCTTCATTTTCAGTCTGAATTTGGCAATAAGCAGTTCATGATCTGAGCCACAGTCAGCTCCTGGTCTTGTTTTTGTTGACTGTGTAGACTTCTTCATCTTTGGCTGCAAAGAGTATAATCAATCTGATTTTGGTGTTGACCATCTGGTGATGTCCATGTGTAGTCTTCTCTTGTGTTGTTGGAAGAGGGTGTTTGCTATGACCAGTGCATTTTCTTGGCAAAACTCTGTTAGTCTTTGCCCTGCTTCATTCTATATTCCAAGGCCAAATTTGCCTGTTACTCCAGGTGTTTCTTGACTCTTACTTTTGCATTCCAGTCTCCTGTAATGAAAACGACATCTTTTTTGGGTGTTAGTTCTAAAAGGTCTTGTAGGTCTTCATAGAACCATTCAACTTCAGCTTCTTCAGCATTACTGGTTGGGGCATAGACTTGGATAACTGTGATATTGAATGGTTTGCCTTGGAGACGAACAGAGATCATTCTGTCATTTTTGAGATTGCATCCAAGTACTGCATTTCGGACTCTTTTGTTGACCATGATGGCTACTCCATTTCTTCTGAGGGATTCCTGCCCGCAGTAGTAGATATAATGGTCATCTGAGTTAAATTCACCCATTCCAGTCCATTTTAGTTCGCTGATTCCTAGAATGTCGACGTTCACCCTTGTCATCTCTTGTTTGACCACTTCCAATTTGCCTTGATTCATGGACCTGACATTCCAGGTTCCTATGCAGTATTGCTCTTTACAGCATCGGATCTTGCTTCTATCACCAGTCACATGCACAACTGGGTATTGTTTTCGCTTTGGCTCCATCCCTTCATTCTTTCTGGACTTATTGCTCCACTGATCTCCAGTAGCATATTGGGCACCTAATGACCTGGGGAGTTCCTCTTTTGATATCCTATCATTTTGCCTGTTCATACTGTTCATGGGGTTCTCAAGGCAAGAATACTGAAGTGGTTTGCAATTCCCTTCTCCAGTGGACCACATTCTGTCAGACCTCTCCACCATGACCTGCCCATCTTGGGTGGCCCCACGGCCACGGCTTAGTTTCATTGAGTTAGACAAGGCTGTGGTGCTAGTGTGATTAGATTGATTAGTTTTCTGTGATTATGGTTTCAGTGTGTCTGCCCTCTGATGCCCTCTTGCAACACCTACCATCTTACTTGGGTTTTCTTACCTTGGATGTGGGGTATCTCTTCATGGCTGCTCCAACAAAATGCAGCTGCTGCTCCTTACCTTGGATGAGGGGTATCTCCTCAAAGATTGCAGTTTGGGTGATATCAGGACTGAGGCAAACTGATATCATCATCAATCCATGACCAGATTGCAAGCCTGGTTTCATGTCAATGCTGTTTTATTGTCTTGTAAAACTTGGAATGTTGTTACGTCTGGGACTTGGTTAGCAGGGCCCCTCCAGGGGCTCGACAATCTCAAAATTCCTCCCCCATTTTATCTATGGTGCTGCAAGTCTGGCACTCAAAGCAAGCAGTCTCTCACAGTAACTCATAGTCAGGGCAGTGTCCAAGCAGATTAGACACAAGGTCAGAGGTCTGCCTGCTTTGTCTCTGAAGCCTAAATAAGATTATTTATCTAATTTCTCTAACAACAACCCATTCCAGTATTCTTGTCTGGAGAACCCTATGGGCAGAGGAACTTGGAGGGCTATAGTCCATATAGTCTGACTCACAAAGAGTCAGACACAACTTAGTGACTGAAAAACAATAAGATATATATAATACTATGTATCATGTATGTATAATACTATGCAATATGTATTCTATATATACTAAAAATAAACAAATGGGATTTTAAATTTAAAGCACAATTCCATTTACATTATTAGCCAAATTCATGAATAATTATAAATTTAACAAATGTTCAAAATATATATGAAGATATTTATAAAATTGATGAACAAAATAAAAAAAAAAACTTAATAAATAGTCCATGTTTATGAATAGTAATGTTTGATGTTATCAAGTTGTA
>SJYT01071659.1:756851-791010 GCA_006410635.1 Cephalophus harveyi
CACAAGCTGGAATCAAGATTGCCGGGAGAAATATCAATAACCTCAGATATGCAGATGACACCACCCTTATGGCAGAAAGTGAAGAGGAACTCAAAAGCCTCTTGATGAAAGTGAAAGAGGAGAGTGAAAAAGTTAGCTTAAAGCACAACATTCAGAAAACGAAGATCATGGCATCTGGTCCCATCACTTCATGGGAAATAGATGGGGAAACAGTGGAAATAGTGTCAGACTTTATTTTTGGGGGTTCCAAAATCAATTCAGATGGTGATTGCAGCCATGAAATTAAAAGACACTTACTCCTTGGAAGAAAAGTTATGACCAATCTAGATAGCATATTGAAAAGAAGAGACATTACTTTGCCAACAAAGGTCCATCTAATCAAAGCTATGGTTTTTCCTGTGGCCATTAATGGATGTGAGAGTTGGACTGTGAAGAAAGCTGAGCACTGAAGAATTGATGCCTTTGAACTGTGGTGTTGAAGAAGACTCTTGAGAGTTCCTTGGATTGCAAGGAGATCCAACAAGTCCATTCTGAAGGAGATCAGCCCTGGGATTTCTTTGGAAGAAATGATGCTAAAGCTGAAACTCCAATACTTTGGCCACCTCATGTGAAGAGTTGACTCATTGGAAAAGACTCTGATGCTGGGAGGGATTGGGGGCAGGAGGAGAAGGGGCTGACAGAGGATGAGATGGCTGGATGGCATCACGACTCGATAGACGTGAGTCTGCGTGAACTCCGGGAGTTGGTGTGGTGGTGGAGTTAGAGGCCTGGTGTGCTGCAATTCATGGGGTCATAAAGAGTCAGATACAACTGAGTGACTGAACTGAACTGAACTGAACTATATGGTCCAAAAGTCATGCTCCTAAGTATTTACTCAAAAGAACTGAAGAGCTATGTCTATACCAAAATCTTCATGCATATGTTTATATTAGCTTCATTCATAATTGTTAATACTTGGAAACAATCACAATGTCCTTCAGTCACTAAATAGATAAATAAGCTGTAGTACATTCAGACAACAGAATATCATTCAGTGCTAAAAAGAAATGAGTTATCAAACATAACAAGACATTGGGGAGGCTTAACTGGATGTTAGTCAATGAAACAAATCTGAAAAGAGCACAAACCTATGATTACAATATATGACATTCTGAAAAGGCAAAACTGCAGAGACAATGAAAATATTCTATACAGTCAGCAAAAACAGGACCAGGAACTGACTGTGGCTGAGATCATGAACTCCTTATTACCAAATTCAGACTCAAACTGAAGAAAGTAGGGAAAACCGCTAGACCATTCAGGTATGACCTAAATCAAATCCCTTATGATTAGACAGTGGAAGTGAGAAATAGATTTATGAGCCTAGATCTGATAGATAGAGTTCCTGATGAACTATGGAATGAGGTTTGTGACATTGTAGAGGAAACAGGGATCAAGACCATCCTCATGGAAAAGAAAAGCAAAAAAGCAAAATGGCTGTCTGGGGAGGCCTTATAAATAGCAGTGAAAAGAAGAGAGGCGAAAAGCAAAGGAGAAAAGGAAAGATGTAAGCATCTGAATGCAGAGTTCGAAAGGATAGCAAGAAGAGATAAGAAAGCCTTCTTCAGTGATCAATGCAAAGAAATAGAGGAAAATAACAGAATGGGAAAGACTAGAGATCTCTTCAAGAAAATTAGAGATACCAAGGGAACATTTCATGCAAAGATGGGCTCGAAAAAGGACAGAAATGGTATGGTGCTAACAGAAGCAGAAGATATTAAGAAGAGGTGGCAAGAATACATGGAAGAACTGTACAAAAAAGATCTTCACGACCCAGATAATCACGATGATGTGATCACTCATCTAGAGCCAGACATCCTGGAATGTGAAATCAAGTGAGCCATAGAAAGCATCACTACAAACAAAGCTAGTAGAGGTGATGGAATTCCAGTGGAGCTGTTTCAAATCCTGAAAAATGATGCCGTGAAAGTGCTGCACTCAATATGCCAGCAAATTTGGAAAACTCAGCAGTGGCCACAGGACTGGAAAAGGTCAGTTTTCATTAGGATTTCTTTGGAAGGAATGCTGCTAAAGCTGAAACTCCAGTACTTTGGCCACCTCATGCGAAGAGTTGACTCATTGGAGAAGACTCTGATGCTGGAAGGGATTGGGGGCAGGAGGAGAAGGGGACAACCGAGGATGAGATGGCTGGATGGCATCACGGACTCGATGGACGTGAGTCTGAGTGAACTCCGGGAGATGGTAATGAACAGGGAGGCCTGGTGTACTGCGATTCATGGGGTCGCAAAGAGTCGGACACGACTGAGCGACTGAACTGAACTGAATGTTTACATCTGAATACGGTAACCAGTTTGCCCCAGTTTGTCTGGGACATTCTTAACCTTAGCACTGGAAAATCCTACCTTCCAGGAAGCCCCTCAGTCCCCGGCAAGCCAAGCCAATTGGTCACCCCTGTATACACCACACCCTCTAAACTGTGGGCTCCATGAGGGTAGACTCTGATACAAAATAGGTGTGCAAGAAACATTTGCTTAACCCCTGCATGAATGAATCAAGGCTTTTGTTCCTGGGTTCCAATAGGTCTGAGGGAGTATGAAGGTTTGTGCCCCATCACTCACGGCAAAGCTCCAGTCCCAGCCGACCGCTCCTCAGACAGACACCAGGCACAAAGACGGCAGCCACCTTGCCTGCACTGGGGGCCTTTAAACATGGCTGACAGAGCTGGAGGCCAGCTTGCAGGAACCTCCACCCCTGCGTGGAGTCCCTCCTGCTCACCAGCAGTAGCAGCCCCTTGACCACCTAGAACTTTCCAGCTCCCTCCTGGCCTGCAAGCCACATATGAGCAGGCACCCATGCTACTCCTGACTTCTAGGTAGCCTTCCTTTCTACCTTCTCCCATCCCACCTCTCTAGCCTCTTTTCCACTTGCGCCTGTGGACTTGACTTTTATTTTTATTTTTATTTTTTTGGACTTTTTTTTTTTTTTGGACTTGACTTTTAAAGGTCAAACAAGAGCTGATGGGTTGTGGGGTCTCCTTTCTGGGAAAGGGTATTCAGAGTAAGAAGAAAGTGGCCTCAGATACAGGCTTAGCTCCTGTCTCTTATACACATCTAGATGTGTATAAGAGAGTGGGGTGGCGGGGGTGGGAGGTGGTGGGAAGCTGGGGATAAGGCTCTGTGACTGAATGCAGTCCTTCCCACCAGCAGTCATGGTGAGAAATCTTAATGCTTCTGGAGCAGGCTGGCCCCCTGAAGCTGCCTGAACGTCGTGGGGGGCAGGGGGGGCGGTGAGGACACATTGTTTATTATCTACCAGCTCCTGTGTGCCCAGCCCTGCATCATGCAGGACACAATGGATAATCAGGAACCACATGTCGAGTGAAGAAATGGGTGGATGATAAGCACAGGCTGCGAATCGACCCCATAGGTACACTCTCTCATTGGTTCAGTTCCAAGACAGGAAGAACAAGGTTTCCCCACAGAGCTGACCTGATCGAAGAGGCAGGACACAGGCCCCAGGGATCAGTTGGGGAGCTGCATTTGTCCTGGCACCTGGCTATGATGTGCCAAGAGGGAGACCGCTAGGTAGAGGAGTAGCCCAAAGAGTTAAGGAAGGGGACAGAAACCTATGGTAGAAACCCTTCCAGGACCTCACCGTTTGGCCATCACATGAGAAGCGAAGTCGCTCAGTAGTGCACGACTCTTTGCAATCCCACTGAGTGTAGCCGACCAGGCTCCTCCATCCATGGCATTTTCCAGGCAAGAGTACTGGAGTGGGTTGCCATTGCCTTCTCCAGGGGATCTTCCCGACCCATGGATGGAACCTAGGTCTCCTGTATTGCAGGCAGACACTTTACCCTCTGAGCCACCAGGGAAGAAATGCTGTTGGACACCACAACTCCACGTAAAGCTCCCGCTAAGCATGCCAGGTCTGTAATTCGAGATCCCTCCTGGAGTCCCCCACCCACCAACCAGCTAGTCCTGACCCTGGATAACAGGAACCTATTGCCAACATCTGCTGGATCATGGAAAAAGCAAGAGAGTTCCAGAAAAACATCTACTTTTGCTTTATTGACTATGCCAAAGCCTTTCACTGTGTGGATCACAATAAACTGTGGAAAATTCTAAAAAAGATGGGAATATCAGACCACCTGACCTGCCTCTTGAGAAATCTGTATGCAGGTCAGGAAGCAACAGTTAGAACTGGACATAGAACAACAGACTGGTTCCAAATAGGAAAAGGAGTCCGTCAAGGCTGTATATTGTCACCCTGCTTATTTAACTTATATGCAGAGTACATCATGAGAAACGCTGGACTGGAAGAAACACAAGCTGGAATCAAGATTGCCGGGAGAAATATCAATAACCTCAGATATGCAGAAGCTTATTTAACTTATATGCAGAGTACATCATGAGAAATGCTGGACTGGAAGAAACACAAGCCGGAATCAAGATTGTTGGGAGAAATATCAATCACCTCAGATATGCAGATGACACCACCCTTATGGCAGAAAGTGAAGAGGAGCTAAAAAGCCTCTTGATGAAAGTGAAAGAGGAGAGCGAAAAATTTGGCTTAAAGCTCAACATTCAGAAAACGAAGATCATGGCATCTGGTCCCATCACTTCATGGGAAATAGATGAGGAAACAGTGGAAACAGTGTCAGGCTTTATTTTTTTGGGCTCCAAAATCACTGCTGATGGTGACTGCAGCCATGAAATTAGAAGATGCTTACTCCTTGGAAGAAAAGTTATGACCAACCTAGATAGTATATTCAAAAGCAGAGACATTACTTTGCCGACTAAGGTCCATATAGTCAAGGCTATGGCTTTTCCAGTGGTCATGTATGGATGTGAGAGTTGGACTGTGAAGAAGGCTGAGTGCTGAAGAATTGATGCTTTTGAACTGTGGTATTGGAGAAGACTCTTGAGAGTCCCTTGGACTGCAAGGAGATCCAACCAGTCCATTCTGAAGGAGATCAACCCTGGGATTTCTTTGGAAGGAATGATGCTAAAGCTGAAAGTCCAGTACTTTGGCCACCTCATGTGAAGTGTTGACTCATTGGCAAAGACTCTGATGCTGGGAGGGATTGGGCAAAGGAGGAGAAGAGGACGACCAAGGATGAGATGGCTGGATGGCATCACGGGCTCAATGGATGTGAGTCTGAGTGAACTCCGGGAGATGGTGATGGACAGGGAGGCCTGGCATTCTGCGATTCATGGGGTCACAAAGAGTCGGACACAACTGAGTGACTGAACTGAACTGAACCATGCATTTGTGTGAGGGAGGTGAATAGGCAAAGCATGGATACATTTTAGTGCAGTGAAAATATTCAGAATATTATTAGAATAATGGATGCATGTCATTATCTGTTTGCCCAAACCCATAGGATGTACAACCCAAAGAGAGAAGTTTAAGATAAATTGTGTACTTTTGTGCCTTATGACTTGACTGTGTACATGTATCCTTGGTAAAAATGATACTGTGTTGGCAAGTGTTGTTGACAGTGGAAGATATTATGAATATGTAGAGGCAGAAGGCATATATTGGCATATATTTGAAATTTCTGTACCTCCCTCTCAGCTTTGTTGTAAACCTGATTGTTCTAAAAGTCTGAAACATAAAATGGAAGTATTTTAAATAAAATATACAAATTTCACAAACTACTTTATACCACGTGCTTAAGCTTCTTATTGCCTTAAAAAAAAAAAAAAAAAAAAAAAGCATTGCTTCAGGCCAGCCTACAAGAATGGACGCTGTCACTCTCCTAATGCAAAGAAGGCAACTATTTAACCATTCCCTTTACATTAAGAAAGGACCTTTGGTCATCTTCCTGGTGGCTCAGATGGTAAAGTGTCTGCCTGCAATGAGGAAGACCTGGGTTCAATCCCTGGGTTGGGAAGATCCCCTGGAGAAGGAAATGGCAACCCACTCCAGTACTCTTGCCTGGAAAATTCCATGGATGGAGGAGCATGGTAGGCTACAGTCCACGGGGTTGCAAAGAGTCCAACACAACTGAGCAACTTCGCTTTCTTCACATTAAGGACCTAGCTGTTACACAGCCTTTTGAGGAGAAAAGAAAGAAGATCTAGGTCTCTATGGATTTCTCAATCTACACCTGATTCCATTTTACCAGTTCATTGGTCAGTAGATCACCTCAACATAATTAAATATTAAACAGTTCATATGTAAATTTTCAGCACACAGAGGTCTGATAGACTCCATAAAAAACATAGCCAATAAAAATACCTGGGTTTAGACTATACCACAATTGGTTAAGAGACTTGTTTAAAACTGAAATTTGATGTGGATGTTCATTCATTTTTCCCTATATCAACACTAGAAAGTAAGTGAAAGATAAATAAGGTTGAAGAGGAGTTACTAAAATACAGAGAAAAAATCATCATGAATTTATGTTTCTGTGCAAGAATCAATATCTGTATGCCATCTTTCACAATTTTTTCATGAAATAATTAGTATTTTTAGGAAAGGTGTTTGAACACATTAAATCATTGTCACATTAAATCTATTGTCACATTTAAAAATAACAAAATAATAATAGGCTTTCAATTAAAGGAAAAGCCACAACTGCCCATTAAAGATACTTCACTTGACAGTGTAATCTTTGAACTAATATAAGGGAGGATGTTAGTTACTGCTGCAGATCTACCAATGTATTTAATGTTATGAAAGCATCTCTCCAAGTTTGTTCCATTATATGAAGGGATAGGCTATCCACTTCAGTATTCTGGCGCTTCCCTTGTGGCTCAGCTGGTAAAGAATCCACCTGCAATGCAGGAGACCTGGATTCAATACTTGGGTTGGGAAGATCCCCTGCAGAAGGGAAAGGTTACCTATTCCAGTATGCTGGCCTGGAGAACTCCATGAACTCTATAGTTCGTGAGATCACAAAGAGTCGGACATGGTTGCTGCTGCTGCTGCTGCTAAGTCACTTCAGTCGTTTCCGACTCTGTGCGAACCCATAGATGGCAGCCCACCAGGCTCTGCCGTCCCTGGGATTCTCCAGGCAAGAACACTGGAGTGGGTGGCCGTTTCTTTCTCCAGTGCATAAAAGTGAGAAGTGAAAGTGAAAGTGAAGTCACTCAGTCGTGTCCGACTCCTAGCGACCCCATGGACTGCAGCCTACCAGGCTCCTCTGTCAACGGGATTTGCTAGGCAAGAGTACTAGAGTGAGTTTGTAGTGGGTTGCCATTGCGTTCTCACGTACATGGGTGCTGCTGCTGCTGCTGCTGCTAAGTCGCTTCAGTCGTGCCCGACTCTGTGCGACCCCATAGACGGCAGCCCACCAGGCTCCCCCGTCCCTGGGATTCTCCAGGCAAGAACACTGGAGTGGGTTGCCATTTCCTTCTCCAATGCAAGAAAGTGAAAAGTGAAAGTGAAGTCGCTCAGTCGTGTCCGACCCTCAGCGACCCCATGGACTGCAGCCTTCCAGGCTCTTCCATCCATGGGATTTTCCAGGCAAGAGTACTGGAGTGGGGTGCCATTGCCTTCTTCTACATGGGTGAGGGATGTTTAAAAAAAAAATAAAAAAGTCAGGATGTTCACTTATAAAACAAAATAGAACAAAATAACTTAAGAATGCCAGCTTGGATCCAGATGCACACTACAAAATGTCAGAAATTTGGATATTGAAAGCTTACATTCAACTCTTGAGATACTTTACGTTTCTTTTCCATCCATGTTTGGACTTCGCTGTTTTGCTCTTTTCTCCCCCACAGAAACATTGGAAGGTAAGAAAGAAACAGGAGAGAAGAAAATCACTATTTAACTATTATATTATTGACCAGAACCAGTAAATTCATGCAAATAAACTTCCATATGCTGAACAAAAAAAATTGACATCTAAGATTTCATGGTCAGCTTGCAAATATTTAGAACAAGAAGCTGTGTACCAGCATTTAGAGACTGTAAAATGTGAAGCAGTTAAAATTGATTAAGATTAGAATAAATTTTATGAAAGAAATTTCATAAGCACTAAATTTGCTTTTTTGTGCTACTTTATTTTCACAAAAGCTTAACAAATGCTTATTAGCTAGAACTGATTAAGTTGATTATTATAACAATGGGTTTTAAAAAATAGAAAATACTTGCAGGTTTTATTTATTTTTTATTCTTTTGACCACATCATTTGGCATGTGGGATTTTAGTTTCCCAACCAGGGATTGAATTTGCACTGCCTAAATTGAAAGCAGAGAGTCTTGAGCACTGGACCACCAAGGAAGTCCCTGTAGGTTTTATGAGTAAGAAACAGAGTAAGAATAACTTGCTAATGAAATAAAGAATTGAATAAATAAATAAATAATGAAAAATACATAGTAAGGAATGGTTTCAGCAAACAAAATGAATTCCCAGTCAAAATTGTTTCTAGAAAGTCTGAGAACCAAAAGATTAAAGGGAAGACAATGTGTCAATTGAACAATCAGGATGACAGAGATCAAGAGGTATCAGAAGAATAAAATATATCCATGTATGAAATCCAAGTCTAATTACAAGTATACAAATGTTAAATTTAATTGCATGAGAAGAGAGCCCAGAACATTAAAAGGATTTTAAAGGAAATTTATTAAAACATGAAGAAAGTTAAGATTCATATGTATGTGAACTCATATGTTTGTATATTATAAATTAAAAAAAAATAAAATGAGACAAAATAGCCTGTAGCATGTTAGACATAAAATATAGACTTATTTAATTCAAAATGGAAAAAAAATCTAAAATCTATACATATTGTTTATAGGATTGTTATGTATCATCTTCTAAAATGATTAAGCATAAATCCCAGTGTGCTAGTTTTAATAGATATAAAAGTTATACCATGACTACCTATGGGCTGGACACAATTAAAGAGAATATAATGTAAACTGATAGAGTCACTATAGAGAACACTATGGAGATTCCTTAAAAAACTGAAAAAGAACTACCCTACGACCAGCAAGTTCATTCCTGGGCATATATCCTGAGAAAAACAATAATTCAAAAAGACACATCCACACCACTGTTCATTGCAACACTATTTACAATAATAACCAGGACATAGAAGCAACATAAATGTTCATGGACAGATGAATGCATAAAGACGTGGTATATATATTGCTGTTGTTGTTCAGTCCCTAAGCCATGTCCAACTCTTTCTGATTCCATGGACTGCAGCACTCCAGTCTTCTCTGTCCTTCACCATCTTCCAGAGTTTGCTCAAAATCATGTCTGTTGAGTCAGTGATACCATCCAACCATCTCATCCTCTGTTATCCCCTTCTCATCCTGCCTTCAATCTTTCTCAACATCATGGTCTTTTCCAATGAGTTGGCTCTTTACATCAGGTAGCCAAAGTGCTGGAGATTCAGCTTCAGCATCAGTCCCTGAAATGAAGAGTCAGGGTTGATTTCCTTTAAGATTGACTGGTTTAATCTAGTTGCAGTCCAAGGGAATCTCAAGAGTCTTCTCCAATACCACAGTTCAAAAGCATCAGTTCTTTGGAGCTTACGGTCAGCTTTTGCATTTTTTGTACAAGTTCTTCAGCACTCAGTACAAGTTCTTCAGCACTCAGCTTTCTTTATAGTCCAACTTTCACATCTGCCCATGACTACAGCTAAATAATATTCCATTATATGTCTCCCTCTGTCTATATACATATATATATATATGTGTGTATGTATTATATACATATGGACATATATATATGTATATATATATGTATATATGTGTCTCCACACCTTCCTCCACTTATATACACATGGTTTGTTTCCACACGCATTGTATTCACATCTTTCATGTCTATGAGACTTTTTTGCATTCTATGAATCACATTCAGAATGCTCATGCAGCTCTTTTCCTAGTTTCTTTTTATATGATTAAATAGACACAACATAAAGTTCACTATTTTAACCATTTCAATGTATAGTTCAGCAATATCAAGCATTCACATCATGTAACACAACCACCACCACCGTCCATTTCTAGAACACTTTGCCATCCTAAACAGAAGCTCTGTCCTCAAGGAACACATCTCAGCTCCCCATTTATCCCTCTCTTGACCCCAGGAAGCTTCCAGACTACTATCATTCTCCATGATTCCACCCACTCTAAGTATCCACCCCATACAAATAAAATCATACAATATTTGTAATTTTGTTCCTGCCTTATTTCTTGCCCAGCACAATCTTCCCAAGATGTATCCATATTGTAGTGTGTATCATAACTTCACTCTTTTAAAATATGTTGCATCATGTCTATCCATTCATCCATTGATGGACAATTGTGTTACCTCCATCCTTTGGCTCCCATAAATCATGAAACATGATTTATCCTTTTTTGTTGTTGTAGTTCTCAATCCCTTTGGTTATACACCTAGAAGTGGAATTTCTGGTTCCATGGCATTTTGACTTTTTTGAGAAATCACCAATATGGTGCCATTTTATCATTTTATATTGCCACTAGGAATGCAACCAAGTGCCAATTTCTCCATATCTCACCAATACATGTTATTTTCAATTACTTTTTGTTAATACTTATCCTAATGGGTATAAAGTGGTTTTCATTGTGGTTTTGACTCTCATTTCCTCAGTAAATATTGATGTTGCACATTTCTTTGTGTGCTTACTGGCCATTTGTATATCTTCTTTGCAAAATGTTTATTCAATCCTTTGCCCACTTTTAGGTTGGGTGGATCTTTGTTGCTGCTCTTAAACTGTAAGAATCCTCTATAGATTCTGGGCGTTAATCCTTTGGTTATACAATACACAAATATTTTCTCTATTCTGTGGCATATATTTTTCTCCCTTGACAATGTTCTTTAATGTAAAAAGTCCTCTTTTTAATTTTCATAAGTCTAGTTTATTTTCTTTTCTGCCTATGTTTCAGTGTAATATTCAAGAAAATATCACCAAATCCAACATCATAAAGATTTTCATCTATGTTTTCTTTGAAGAGTTTTATAGTTTCAAATTATGCATTTAGATTTTTGTCCTATTTTGAATTAATTCTTGTATATGATGTAAACTGGAGTCTAACTTCATTCGTTTGCATACTACATAGCATTTTGGTATGAAACATTTAATATTGTTTAAAGCTTAAAAGCATCCCTATATAAACATTGGCTAAAAGATATATTGAGAGTTTATAATACACTGCCACGTTTGAAGAAAGAACCCAACAGAGTCTCAGTTCAGTTCAGGCATTCAGTTGTGCCTGACTCTTTAGGACTCAATGGACTGCAGTGCCAGGATTCCCTGTCCATCACCAACTCCTGGAGCTTGCTCAAACTCATGTCCGTGGCGTTCGTGATGCCATTCAACCATCTCATTCACTGTCATCCCCTTTTCCTCCTTCAATCTCTCCCAGCATCAAAATCTTTTCCAATGAGTCAGTTCTTCACATCAGGTGACCAAAATATTGGAGCTTCAGCTTCAACATCAGTACTTCCAATGAATATTCAGCATTGATTTCCTTTAGGATCGACTGGTTTGATCTCCTTGCAGTACAAGGGACTCTCAAGAGTCGTCTCCAACACCATAGTTCAAAAGCATCAATTCTTCAGCACTCAGCTTTCTTTATAGTCCAACTCTCACATACATACCTGACTACTGGGAAAAAAAAAAATAGCTTTAACTAGATGGACCTTTGTCAGAAAAGTAATGTCTCTGCTTTTCAATATGCTGTCTAGGTTGGTCATAGCTTTTCTTCCAAAGAGCAAGTACCTTTTAATTTCATGGCTGCAGTCATCACCTGCAGTGATTTTGGAACCCTCCAAAATAAATTATATCACTGTTTCTGTTTCCCCACCTATTTGCCATGAAATGATGGGACTGGATGCCATGATCTTTGTCTTTTAAATGTTGAATTATAAGCCAACCTTTTCACTCTTTTCTTTCACTTTCATCAAGAGGCTCTTAGTTCTTCTTCACTTTCTGCCATAAGTGTGATGTCTCTGAATATCTGAGGTTATTGATATTTCTCCAAGCAATCTTGGTTCCAGTTTGTTTCATCCAGACCAGAATTCTACATGATGTACTCTGCATATAAGTTAAATAAACAGGGAGAAAATATAAAGCCTTTTACATATTCCTTTCCAAATTTGGAACCAGTCTGGTATTGTTTCTTGACTTGCATACAGATTTCTCAAGAAGCAGGTCAGGTGGCCTGGTATTCCCATTGCTTGAAGAATTTTCCATAGTTTGTTCTGAGCCACACAGTCAAAGGCTTTGGCATATTCAATAAAGCAGAAGCAGATATTTTTCTGGAACTCTCTTGTTTTTTTAATGATCCAGCAAATGTTGGCAATTTGATATCTGGATCCTCTGCCTTTTCTAAAACCAGATTGAACATCTGGAAGTTCCAGTTTCATGTACCGTTGAAGCCTGGTTTGGAGAATTTTGAGTAGTATTTTGTAGATTGAACATCTAGAAGTTCCAGTTTCATGTACTGTTGAAGCCTGGCTTGGAGAATTTTGAGTATTACTTTGCTAGTGTGTGAAATGAATACAATTGTGTGGTAGTTAGAACTTTCTTTGGCGTTGCGTTTCTTCAGGATTGGAATGAAAACTGACCTTTTCCAGTTCTGTGGCCACTGATGAGTTTTCTGTATTTGCTGGCATATTGAGTGCAGCATCATCTTTTAAGATTTGAAATAGCTCAGCTGGAATCCTATCACCTCCACTAGCTTTGTTTGTAGTGATGTTTCCTAAGGCCCACTTGACTTCACAATCCAGAATGTCTGGCTCTAGGTGAGTGATCACACCATCGTGGGTATCTGGTTCATGAAGATCTTTTTATTTAATTTTTTTGTATAGTTCTGTGTATTCTTGACACCTTTTCTTAATATCTTCTGCTTCTGCTAGGTCCATACCATTTTTTTCTTTTATTGTGCCCATCTTTGCATAAAACTTTCCCTTGGTAACTCTTATTTTCTTGAAGAGATCCCTAGTCTTTCCCAACCTATTGTTTTCCTCTATTTCTTTGCACTGACCACTGAAGAAGGCTTTCTTATCTTTCTTTGCTATTCTTTGAAACTCTGCATTCAAATGGGTATATCTTTCCTTTTCTCCTTTGCTTTTTGCCTCTCTTCTTTTCACAGCTATTTGTAAGGCTTCTTCAGACAACCATTTTGTCTTTTTGCATTTCTTTTTCTTGGGGATGGTCTTGATCACTGCCTCCTGTACCATGTCATGAACCTCCATCCTTAGTTTTCCAGGCACTCTGTCTGTCAGAAATAATCCTTTGAATCTGTTTCTCACTTCCACTGTATAATCGTAAAGGACTTGATTTAGGTCATACCTGAATGGTCTGGTGGCTTTCCCTACTTTCTTCAATTTAAGTCTGAATTTGGCAATATTGGTTCATGATCTGAACCATAGTCAGCTTTCGGTCTTGTTTTTGCTGACCATATAGAACTTCTCCAGACAGATCCTATGCTGAGAAAACATTACCTTGGGAGATGCTCTATGTTGTTGCTTAGTTGCTAAGTCTTTTCCGACTCCTTAGGGATATCATGGTCTGTATCCCACCAGATTCCTCTATGAGTAGGCTATCCCAAGCAAGAACAGTAGAGTGATGTGCCACTTTCTTCTCCAAGGGATCTTCGTGAGCTGGGGATCCAACCCTTGTCTCTTCACTGGCAGGTTGATTCTTTATTACTGAGTCATCCAGGAAGGCTGGTCTAAGAGGTATTTCTGTTAATAAAATGCTATCACTTTATGTAAAAATGTTTTACTTCAAAAGTGCTTGCATGACCCCCACTTTTTTTGCACAGATTACATCAAGTTACTAAGAAACCATCAATGTATTTCACCAGTATTTACTATGCAGATAACATTTGATTTATGTCAGTGTTACTGTTCAGTAGCTAAGTCATGTCTGACTGTTTGGAACCCCATGGACTGCAGCTCACCAAGCTTCCCTGTCCTTTACTATCTCCTGGAGATTGTTAAAATTCAGCTCCATTGAGTCAGTGATGTATCTAGCCATCTTGTCCTCTGCTTCCTCTTTCTTCTGCCCTCAATCCTTCTTAGCATCAGGGTCTTTTCCAATGAGTTGACTCTTCTTATCAGTTGGCCAAGGTATTGGAACTTTAACTTCAACATTAGTCCTCCCAATGAATAGTCAAGGTTGATTTCCTTTAGGATTGATTGATTTGATCTTCTTGCAGTCCAGAGGACTCTCAAGAGTCCTCTACAGGGCCACAAATTTGCTCTTCATTGCTCAGCACCTACTGACTCACAGTCTCTTTGGATGAAGCTTGAGACCCTATATTATTTCCAGGCACTCTGATTTCATTTGTGGAAGCTTTAGAAATTGAAGTTCTATATTGAAGTTCATGTTTTGCATGCCTGAAATATCAAAGACATCTCTCACCTATTAGTATATCTTTGTGATTTACCTGGATTTCTTGTTTTTAGGCTGTATTTGTGTTTTTTAAGCACTTTAGTGTTCATACATATCTTCCTACCATCCTCCAGGTTTGAGTCATAGCTGTGGCTGGGCTTGGCTTCCAGTCAAATTAGGGCTAAGTGGCATGGTCAATGGCCCCAGCTACTTGCACAAGATGCGTCTACAATTGGAGCTGCAGGTAAAAATTGACTGCCAATCAATCACATAACTGAAGCAACTCCTGGAAAACATGCCTTTACTTCTTTTGACAACATTCTTTTAACTTTTAATGGAAAGCAGTTAAAGCTGGGTTTATGAGAATCAAAATACAAGTTTATCTTAACTACAACAGGTGAATTAGTACCTGTGTGAGTACTCCATCATTTCAAAATGTACATAAGAAGTGGGGTCCTATAGTGTGATGCCTTCAACATATCGGTCCCATCATGTGGAGAAGCTAAATTTGAAGTGATGAATAACAGAAGCTCAACTGAGAAAGCCAAAGAGAATATGGAAACTTGAATTGTTCATCCTCACAGCCCAACCTTCACTAAGGAATCAGTGTTGTAAGGTATCTAAATACTCAGTTCCCACCCAGCAGGTCCTCAACTGTATTGGATGGAAACCTCGTAAACCCATAGAACAAAGTTCTATGCCCTGGATATAAGCTAGACAAGTAGGGTGACAGTATACTCATTTCCCAACTTGGAACCAGTCAGTTATTCAATGTCAGGTTCTAACTGTTGCTTCTTGACCTGCAAGCAGGTTTCTCAGGAGACAGGCAAGGTGTTCTGGTACTCTAGTCTCTTTAAGAATTTTGCACTGTTTGTTTTGATTCACACAGTCAAAGTCTTCAGTGTAGTCAATGAAGAAAAAATAGATGATTTTTCTGGAATCATCTTGCTTTCTCCATGATCAAATGAATATTGGCAATTTTATCTCTGGTTCCTCTGCTTTTTCTTAACCCAATTTGTGCATATGGAAGTTCTTGGTTCACATACTGCTGAAGCCTAGCTTGACGGATTTTGAACATTTCTTTGCTAGCGTGTTACGTAAGTGCAATTATACAGCAGTTTGAACATTCTTTTGCATTATCCTTCTGCAGAATTGAAATAAAAGCTGACCTTTACCTGTCATGTGGCCACTGCTGAGTCTTCCAAATTTGCTGACATACTGAGACTAACACTTTAACAGCACCATCTTTTAAGATTTTAAATAGCTCAGTAGAAATTCCATTACCTCTACTGGCTTTGTATAATACTTCCTACTGCTGCTACTGCTGCTAAGTCATTTCAGTCGTGTCCGACTCTGTGCAACCCCATAGACGGCAGCCCACCAGGCTACCCCGTCCCTGGGATTCTCCAGGCAAGAACACTGGAGTGGTTTGCCATTTCCTTCTCCAATGCATGAAAGTAAAAAGTGAAAGTGAAGTCGCTCAGTCATGCCCGACTCTTAGCGACCCCATGGACTGCAGCCTACCAGGCTCCTCCATCCATGGGATTTTCCAGGCAATAGTACTGGAGTGCGTTGCCATTGCCTTCTCCAAGAATGCTTCCTAAGACCCATTTACTTTTACACTCGAGGATGTCTAGCTCTTGTGAGTGACCACACCATCGTGGTTATCTAGGTCATTAAGGCTTTTTGTATAAAATATAAAATACATTTACGAAGATGTAGAAACGACTTTATTCAGACTAGAGCTAATAGTAATATATGCTACTCTTTGAGTCTCCCTGGAGACAGATTTCTGGATGAGGATGATTCTTCAACCAATTTGAATCCATGAATAGAAGTCATCTGGTGCCCATAAGTGAAATGGTCAAACAAAGATCCTGTAGTTTCCTATTGAAGGATTTCCAATGTTACAGGTAATCTAGGAGATGGCTTCAAATCCTGAGTGTTTCTGATTTTAAGAAAACTTGAGAGAATTATTCTGCTTTAAATAAGCCAATGCCTTTAGTTCAGGATAAATCATTTTTCTGTTGTGTGATGTGAGATTGATGAATTTTAAAGAACTAAAAAAAATTTGTGACACTAGATTACAAGGAAATAAAAACAGTTCTCTAATTTTATTACTTTTATTTTTTAAATTTTGTTGACTCTGCTGGGTCTTTGTTGCAGCATACAAGGGCTCCTCTTGTTGAGCTCAGGCTTTAGATCACAGGCTCAGTAGTTGAAGCATACAGGCCTAATTGACCTTGCCCCATCTCCACCCTGGTCTGTGGGATCTTAGTTCCCCAGCCAGGGATCAAACTTGTGTCCCTTGCATTGGAAGGCAGATTCTTAAATACTGGACCACCAGAGATGTGTGTATATATATATATATGTGTGTGTGTGTGTGTGTGTGTGTGTGTGTATANATTGACCTTGCCCCATCTCCACCCTGGTCTGTGGGATCTTAGTTCCCCAGCCAGGGATCAAACTTGTGTCCCTTGCATTGGAAGGCAGATTCTTAAATACTGGACCACCAGAGATGTGTGTATATATATATATATGTGTGTGTGTGTGTGTGTGTGTGTGTGTGTATATATATACACATATACATATATATGCCAGAAATCTATAAGTCAGCTTAAAGTGATTCCTAAGCAGAAGTCTGAAGTAGTCAACAGTATTTGAGTATTTCTAGAGAAAAACCCTATGTGAATAGAAGCTAGGCTGCCTAAATAAAAGTTCATATATGTTAGACTAATTTTCTTTCATCAAATGATCACTCGACAGGAAAATAAAATTCATGGTGACTGTGAGTATGTGTGCATGTGCACTTATACCTGAAAAATAATTGCTCTTATTAATTCAGTAGACTCACAAGCTCATATTTTCCCAATGAATTTTAAATCAAGAATGAGTTTCAAAGAATTGTTGGAAAAATGCAATCGTGACATTTCCAGAGACACTGATTCCTGAGCAATCAGTGATTTAAAAACAACAATCTCAAAGCTACCAACAAGCTGCTGAAATGTCTTAAGGAAGAGTCAGAAAGAAATCTTCCTCAAGGAAGTTCTCTCAAGAGGAAAGCTGATTGTTCTAAACTCCATCAGATTTTTCTGAGAAAGGAAAGAATCTTATGATGGTTTTAGAATTAACTTTAATACACATTAAGAGCAATTAAAAAAAGATACATTATCAGACTCAGTAAGAGGAAACCAGTACTTTGAAAGAGGAACACAGATCTGAAACATGGTGTTTATTAATTCAGATGCCAGTTCTAACACTTCTAATTCTGTAACTAAAATGGAATAATGAATTTTTATAGCTTATTTTTCTAATGAGTATAATAATGATATCACAAGTATAAAATGGTTGCCATAAAGATTAGCTAAAATAAAATGTGTAAGGCCCATAAAAGAAAGTGTGAGATCTTAGTAAGAATTGTTTTTCTTTTCTCAACTTCAGATTTTTATCATTTTATTTTGATTATTATTATTATTGTAAGCAAACTAACTTTGAGTTATGAATTTTAACAAAAATCCAAAGCCAAGATGTGTATAAGAGACAGTCAGGAGGAAGGTAAGTTGGTCTGGTATCTGTCTCTTATACACATCTTGTAAGGCCCATAAAAGAAAGTGTGAGATCTTAGTAAGAATTGTTTTTCTTTTCTCAACTTCAGATTTTTATCATTTTATTTTGATTATTATTATTGTTGTAAGCAAACTAACTTTGAGTTATGAATTTTAACAAAAATCCAAAGCCAAGACCCTTTTTTAATATTCAAATTTGTGATTTCATTACCATTAGAAGGAGAAGCTAATTTTACTATTCCAAACTTACTACTGAACAGAAAGATATATACTATATCAAAATGTAAATATGAAATAACTACATTTAGCAGGATAATTCAATGTAATATTTGGAATTAGGTTTTATTGATCAAATATATATATATGGACCCACAATGAAATACAAAATAAAATTGAAAGTGTAAATATGTATACTATCATGTGAGAAACAAAACGCCAGTCTAGGTTTGATACAGGATACAGGATGCTTGGGGCTGGTGCACTGGGATAAACCAGAGAGATGATATGGGAAGAGAGGCGGGAGGGGGTTTAGGATTGGGAACTCATGTACACCCATGGAGGATTCATGTCAATATATGGTAAAAACCAATACAGTATTGTAAAGTAAAATAAAAATAAATAAATAAATAAATAATGGAAAAAATAAAAATAAAAAAATAAAATTGAAAGTGTTAGTCACTCACTCGTGTCCAACTCTGCAAACCCATAAACTGCAGCACACCAGGCTTCCCTGCCCTTTACCATTTCCCAGAGTTTGCTCAAACTCGTTTCCATTGAGTTGGTGATGCCATTCAACAATCTTACCCTCTGTCATTCTCTTCTCCTCCTGGCATCAATCTTTCCCAGCATCAGGGTCTTTTCCAATGAGTCAGGACTTCCCATTAGGTTGCCAAAGTATTGCAGCCTCAGTGTCAACATCAGTCCTTCCAAAGTATATTCAGGATTGACTTCTTTAGAAACGACTGGTTTTATCTCTTCACTGTCCAAGGGATTCTCAGGAGTCTTCTCCCACACCACAATTCAAAAGAATAAATTCTTCAGTGCTCAGCTTTATTCATGGTCCAACTCTCAGATCCATACATGACTATTGAAAAAATCATAGCTTTGACTAGATGACCTTTCTTGGCAAAATAATGTCTCTGCTTTTCAATATGCTGTCTAGGTTGGTCATTGCTTTTCTTCTAAGGAGAAAGCATCTTTTAATGTCATGGCTGCAGTTAGTACCTGCGGTGATTTTGGAGCCCAAGAAAATAAAGTCTCTCACTGTTTCCATTGTTTCCCATCTATTTGCCACGAACTGACAGGACCAGATGCCATTATCTTCATTTTTTGAATGTTGAGTTCTAAGCCAGCTTTTTCACTCTACATTTTCACTTTCATCAAGAGGCTTTTTAGTTCCTCTTCACTTTCTGCCATAAGGGTGGTGTCATCTGCATATCTGAGGTTATTGATATTTCTCCTGGCAATCTTGACTCCAGCTTGTGCTTCCTCCAACCCAGTATTTTGCATGATGTACTCGGCATAGAAATTAAATAAGCAGGGTGACAATGCACAGCCTTGATGTACTCTTCCCCGAATTTGAAACCAGTCCATTATTCCATGTCTGGTTCTAATTTTTGCTTCTTGACCTGCATACAGGCTTTGCAGGAGGAAGGTAAGTTGGTCTGGTATCTGTCTCTTATACACATCTTGTAAGGCCCATAAAAGAAAGTGTGAGATCTTAGTAAGAATTGTTTTTCTTTTCTCAACTTCAGATTTTTATCATTTTATTTTGATTATTATTATTGTTGTAAGCAAACTAACTTTGAGTTATGAATTTTAACAAAAATCCAAAGCCAAGACCCTTTTTTAATATTCAAATTTGTGATTTCATTACCATTAGAAGGAGAAGCTAATTTTACTATTCCAAACTTACTACTGAACAGAAAGATATATACTATATCAAAATGTAAATATGAAATAACTACATTTAGCAGGATAATTCAATGTAATATTTGGAATTAGGTTTTATTGATCAAATATATATATATGGACCCACAATGAAATACAAAATAAAATTGAAAGTGTAAATATGTATACTATCATGTGAGAAACAAAACGCCAGTCTAGGTTTGATACAGGATACAGGATGCTTGGGGCTGGTGCACTGGGATAAACCAGAGAGATGATATGGGAAGAGAGGCGGGAGGGGGTTTAGGATTGGGAACTCATGTACACCCATGGAGGATTCATGTCAATATATGGTAAAAACCAATACAGTATTGTAAAGTAAAATAAAAATAAATAAATAAATAAATAATGGAAAAAATAAAAATAAAAAAATAAAATTGAAAGTGTTAGTCACTCACTCGTGTCCAACTCTGCAAACCCATAAACTGCAGCACACCAGGCTTCCCTGCCCTTTACCATTTCCCAGAGTTTGCTCAAACTCGTTTCCATTGAGTTGGTGATGCCATTCAACAATCTTACCCTCTGTCATTCTCTTCTCCTCCTGGCATCAATCTTTCCCAGCATCAGGGTCTTTTCCAATGAGTCAGGACTTCCCATTAGGTTGCCAAAGTATTGCAGCCTCAGTGTCAACATCAGTCCTTCCAAAGTATATTCAGGATTGACTTCTTTAGAAACGACTGGTTTTATCTCTTCACTGTCCAAGGGATTCTCAGGAGTCTTCTCCCACACCACAATTCAAAAGAATAAATTCTTCAGTGCTCAGCTTTATTCATGGTCCAACTCTCAGATCCATACATGACTATTGAAAAAATCATAGCTTTGACTAGATGACCTTTCTTGGCAAAATAATGTCTCTGCTTTTCAATATGCTGTCTAGGTTGGTCATTGCTTTTCTTCTAAGGAGAAAGCATCTTTTAATGTCATGGCTGCAGTTAGTACCTGCGGTGATTTTGGAGCCCAAGAAAATAAAGTCTCTCACTGTTTCCATTGTTTCCCATCTATTTGCCACGAACTGACAGGACCAGATGCCATTATCTTCATTTTTTGAATGTTGAGTTCTAAGCCAGCTTTTTCACTCTACATTTTCACTTTCATCAAGAGGCTTTTTAGTTCCTCTTCACTTTCTGCCATAAGGGTGGTGTCATCTGCATATCTGAGGTTATTGATATTTCTCCTGGCAATCTTGACTCCAGCTTGTGCTTCCTCCAACCCAGTATTTTGCATGATGTACTCGGCATAGAAATTAAATAAGCAGGGTGACAATGCACAGCCTTGATGTACTCTTCCCCGAATTTGAAACCAGTCCATTATTCCATGTCTGGTTCTAATTTTTGCTTCTTGACCTGCATACAGGCTTTGCAGGAGGAAGGTAAGTTGGTCTGGTATTCCCATCTCTTTAAAAATTTTCAACAGCTTGTTGTGATCCACAGAATCAAAGGCTTTAGCATAGTCAATGAAGCAGAAGCAAATGTTTTTCTGGGATTTTCTTGCTCTTTCTATGATACAATGGATATTGCCTATTTGATCTCTGGTTCTTCTGCCTTTTCTAAATACAGCTTGAATTTCTGAAAGTTCTTGGTTCACGTACTGTTGAAGCCTTGCTTGAAGAATTTTGATAAAAGATATAAAAAATTGCCATTTTGAGCTTATTGTCCACTTTGTTCCAGGATGCATGCATATGTGCTCAGTCCCTTCAGTCACGTCCAACTCTTTGTGACCCCATGGACTTAGCCTGCCATGCTCCTCTGTCCATGGGGATTCCCCAGCCAAGAATACTGGAGTGTGTTGTCATGCCCTTCTCCAGGGGATCTTCCCAATCCAGGGATCAAACAAGCATCTCTTATATCTCCTGCATTGGCAGGTGGGTTCTTTACCACTAACACTACCTGGGAAGCCATTATTCCTGAACACAATATGTTAAATCATTTGCATTAAATCTGATAATGATGACTTTTTGAGGGGTTTCACCTTCACCATGTACATTCTAGAATAATTGAGTTTATTTTAATAGCCACATTAGAATAAAAATTATGTTTGAAAGGAGCAAAATATTAAAAGCATGGAGGATTATTAATCCATGTAAGTGGATTAATACAATGAAAAAAAAAGAACCAGAAAATTTTAGAAAATAATTACAAGCTGGAATCAAGACTGCAGGGAGAAAGATCAATAACTTCAGATATGCAGATGACACCACCCTTATGGCAGAAAATGAAGAAGAACTAAAGAGCCTCTTGATGAAAGTGAAAGAGGAGAGTGAAAAAGTTGGCTTAAAGCTCAACATTCAGAAAACTAGGATCATGGCATCCGGTCCCATCACTTCATGGCAAATAGATGGGGAAACAATGGAAACAGTGGCTGACTTTATTTTGGGGGGTTCCAAAATCATTGCAGATGGTGATTGCAGCTATGAAATTAAAAGACACTTACTCCTTGGAAGGAAGGTTATGACCAACCTAGGCACCATATTAAAAAGCAGAGACATTACTTTGCCAACAAATGTCCGTCTGGTAAAGGCTATGGTTTGTCCAGTGGTCATGTATGGATGTGAGAGTTAGACTATAAAGAAAGCTGAGCAGAGAAGAATTGATGCTTTTGAACTGTAGTGTTGAAGAAGACTCTTGAGAGTCCCTTGGACTGCAAGGAGATCCAGTCCATCCTAAAGGAGACCAGTCCTGAGTGTTCATTGGAAAGACTGATGTTGTAGCTGAAACTCCAATACCTTGGCCACCTGATGTGAAGAGCTGACTCATTGGAAAAGACCCTGATGCTGGGAAAGATTGAGGGCAGGAGGAGAAGGGGATGACAGAGGATGAGATGGTTGTATGGCATCACTGACTTGATGGACATGGGTTTGGGTGGGCTCTAGGGGTTGGTGATAGACAGGGAGGCCTGGCATGCTGCAGTTCATGAGGTTGCAAAGAGTCAGACATTAATGAGTGACTGAATTGAACTGAATTGGAATGATGGAATTGTAATAAAGGGAATTTTTTTCTTGTAATAAAGAAGTACATGGGCCAAAAATAAAACAATGACAAGTTGTAGAATCTTAAAAAAAAAAAAAAAATTGAGCATTTAAAAAAACATAGAAGTATATTCGTATTTATGTGTAAAGTTTCTATAAATAGTGAAAAAATAATATAAATTAAAATTAAGTACATATATAATGAAGACTTCAAGTGTAAAGTGTAAGGTCTAGTTCTAGACAAGGCAATGAAGAAAGGAAGAAGACCTCAATGGAGACAGGTTACTTTTATTCAAGCAAGGAGGAGTGACATTGGGTTTAAAGACCAGGCTGAGCACATGCGGGATCAGGGAGGCTTCCTATTTGAGGGGAGGTTTTGCAGAAGCCATACGGGAAGACTTATGCAGGTGGGGCGTACTGGGTAGTCTTTAGCTAAGATGGCAGTTTCCTGATGAACAGGAGTAGAGGTCCCAGGCCGGGGGTGGAGGGTCCCCGGCTGCCTGGAGTATCAGGGTGGGACTTAAAGTTCAATTTTGTCATCCCCGAAGTCAGGTGGTTCAGCAAGGGCCCTTGAGGTTGTTATCTTCTTTATCTAGGTCTGAGGTCTTTGAGGTCTTTATCTCCTTTTCTAAGCCTGAGGACTCCTTCATAAAGTGAAAATTTAGTAGTATTCTTGAAATAAGTCATGATTCACAGAAGATCATATAATGGAAACCTAAGGAACACTTAGAAAAGCATAATAAAACAATGTATCAATACTAGCAGAACACATTGAAAATGGTATTAAAAAAAAACTTAAGAATAGGTTGTAAGTCATTTTTTATCAAATAACAAAAATGTTTGGAAATGAATAGTTCAGCAACTATACAAGAACAAAGAAATGGAATGGAAAAATAGAATAAAGAATATAAGTAAAATAACAGCAGAAATTATGGTGGAAAATAAACCTCAAGAAGAATCAACAGATAAAAAATTGTTTTTTGCATAACTAATTTTAAAATATAAGTATAATGAATGTATGAATAAAAATAAAGGAACAAAAAGATTTATGTCACATTTAAATAGAATAAAATTTTAAAAGATAAGAAAGTTCAATTAAAATTCAGAATGAAAATAAAGACATAGTTAAGGATATGACAGAAATTATAAAGTTAAAATAATCTGGGGCTTCCCTGGTGGCTCAGACAATAAAAAATCTGCTTATAAAGCTGAAGACCTGAGAAGATCCCCTGGAGAAGTTTATGGTTATCCACTCCAGTATTCTTGCCTGGAGAATTCCATAGTTACATTAAATTGATAAATTTGGAAATCTATATTATACTCATGGACTGCAGCCCTCCAGCACCTCTGTCCATGTAATTCTCCCAGTTCACCCACATTGCAGGTGTAGTCTTTGCCAGCTGAGCCAAGAGGGAAACCCAACAATTCTGGAGTGGGTAGCCTATCCCTTCTCCCACAAGTCTTCCTTACATGGAACAGGGGTCTCCTGCATTGCAGATCGATTCTTTACCAACTTAGCTACCAGGGAAGGCCTCCATGAAGAGAATATGATCTAAGTATTAAAATCTGGTAAGGATCATGGAAGAAAAGAACACTTATTTCAATTTTAGTCATTATTGTAAATGCAAAAATTCTAAATACAATATTATCAAATGGAGTATATTGGCATATATAACATATCTTTATATATATATATGTTTAATAGTTGCATGTATGCTTAGTCACTCAGTCATATCTGACTCTGTGCAATCCTATGGACTATAGCCTGCCAGGTTCCTCTGTCCATGGGAATTCCCAGGCAAGCACACTGGAGTGGGTTGTCATTTCCCTCTCCAGGGAATTTTCCCTACCCAGAAATCAAACCCAGGACGCCTGTCTTGCAGGTGGATTCTTTGCCATCTGAGCCACCAGGGAATCCCTTGCATGTAGTTAATTATGTACTATGATCATACTTGTGGATTAAAAATAAAATAGGTTTGCACTATTCCAAGTCCTGACCCCTGAGAACATTTCCCTCACCACTGTCCAGGGATTCCCAGAGACGGCCAGTACTGCTACAACTGTCCTCAATCAGGTGGTACCTGCACATCATGTAGGTGCATCCATAATCCTGACTCAAGTCTTTTTTTCCTCTTTCAGCTGCTTGTGTGGAGCTCCCCATGAGGCCCCAGGTGAAGCTGGAGAGAAAAGGCAATGTAATAGGAGGGGGACCATGGGCCTCTGGGCCACTTCTTCATGTGGCTTGCTTGTGCCTTCAGGGTCTGATCAAGCCTGATTTGTAAATACTATTTCCATTTTATGATAGAGGCCTGTTATCATCCCTAAACTTATGGCCTGTTGGGTCAGATAACATCTAGCTTGCGATGGTCAGCTGAGTCATGTAGTCACCTGGTGGCTCTACTAAGACTCAGTAAATAGCAGCCAAGAACTAGTCCTCACAATGAGAGCAGTGGAGAATGGGGTTTAGACTCAATTCCCATGGGCCTGAGCTGCAATTCACATATAGGGACCTGACAAAAGCTTCAAACAGCAACTACAGGATGGGTTCTGGGACTTAGTGGGTCCACTGTGAGATACACTTAAACTAAAATTTATTCATCATCTGATTTAATAAACCTTTACTTTGATTGGAGGTCGGTGACATTTTTGATCTCCTGGACTCAGTGTCAATTCAGAGCTAGTGTCTGGTGGTACTGGTGAGTCTGATTATTTCCTTTTCCCCAATGCTGTACTTAGTTACTCTAGTAAAAGGCCATATGTCTATTTGGGAAGAATGGGAAAAAAGTAATAATAATAACACTGTAAATTTTCAGTAGTGTGCTTGATTTCTTCCTCAAGGGGACTTGGCCTCCTTTTTGTTCATGAGACTATAAACTGACTCAAGTCTAAGAATTAACTGAAAGATCATGCCTTTCTGTTTTTATGATTTATTCAGGTTAGACTTTTGCCCACATGACCTAGAATTTTTCTGCTTATGCAGATCAGGTTAACAATTTAGTAGGCTTCCTATTTCTCTTTAGGAACACCATAATCAACTAGACATCATAAGTTTTTGGAAGTCAGACTATTCTAATTGCTGCTTCAACTCTGCTCCCCATTGTGATAACCACTGTTTGATGCCTTGGGTGGTTGGGTGTCACAGTTGGTTTCTGCAACTTTGAGAACCTATTACTCCCGGTACATTTATGGCAACCAAATAAGCCACAGTAGTTCCCCACTGTGTTCTGTCCTACAGAGAAGAGTGATTATGGAGTTCTTCAAAAGTGCTTGGGCTCCCAGCAAATTTATCTCTCACAATTGTGTTGAAAGGTCTGCCTTCTGGACCCTCTCATGGTGGGGGAACAGGTCTCTCATGACAAATCCACTCTAAGACCCACATTTCCAAAAGCCTCTGAATCCAGATCCCTTCTGCAGTAAACCAAGGCAGCTCTGGCATTTCCAATTCACTGAACATCACCTTTTAGCCATATTTCTGTCAACCAGCAAACTAAACTAGAGCCCTCTTTAAGTGTTAACAAAAGGGCATATACCCAACACATAGTGAAGCCAAACAAACTGAAATGTAGGAGTTTGGAGCAGATTAAGTTTTATTTCAAGGACATGCAAGGAGACAAGTGGGTCATGCTCTAAAAGCCCCAAACTCTCTGGAGTGTTTTGACAAAACACTTTTTAAAGGCCCAGTGGTGGTGGTGGGAGGGTCACATTATAAGGCATGTGATCAGATTGTGCACAATTCTCTGACTGTCTGATGGTGAGGGGACAGGGTTGTATCACAGGGGTTAGCATTATCAGTTTAAGACTCCAATAGGCCTGGGTGCTCCAGGTCATCAAGTAGTTAACATCTTCAATTTGTGGGAGAGGTGAGAGTTTTTTCCATCTGTAAAACAACTCAGGAAATGCACATCAAATTTTATTATCTAAGGACTTCATAGAGGACTTAAAGCAGAAAATGTGGGCGAAGGCCTCTTCTAGGAAGACTCTATGGGGTCTTGCATTTATATAAACTGAATGTTAAATTCAGTTTCCACTGAGTGGGCCCATGTATATACTTGTGGCCTGATCTGACTTTATGTTCCTTTCACAATTAACCTTTCACAAATAACCCTCACCCTTGTGAATATTAAAAAATATTCACAATCTAAATGTTGAGAGCTGTTTTAATTGGTGGGAATTTTTAGGATTTCAAGTCCAGGAGACAGTATCTCAAGTGACTGGAGAGAACTGGTCTGATGTAGCAAGGTGGGAAGACATGATATACAGGAGTTTTGCAACAAAAGGCAGGTAGTCTGAACATTTAAAAGTTGTTATAAATTGAATGAGAACCAGATTTCTTGATTCAAGGAATTTAGCATTTTTCTATGTATGGGAAAATGCAAGAGTCTAGGCTCACTGAAATCATTTATTCAATACGCACCTCAGCTATGGGGGGCCAGTTTTCTGTGTTTTCACATCCTGAGTTTCCTCAAATCTCATTGTATAGAGTGGCTTCAGTCTGAGGGCTGCTGGGGGCAAATATTATTTCCTTCTTAAGTTTCCTCAGGACTCACCTGCTCACATAGAGGGCTTCAGAGATGCAATCACTGATAACTGTGAAATCCTTAATTTATTTAGCTATGGCAGGAAATATTGCATTTATCAATATCCATCTCACATTCCCCAGATTTCTATCTAGACATTAAAGAATTCAAGTAGCTATTTTGGAGTATAACACATCTCCTCATTTTCCTTCCATTTAGGAGCCTGTGGGTGTTGAGTCTAGTTAAATGTGCAACAGAAGAGGAGTGGTGGGAGTGGGCATCCTGAGGAGACTCAGCAGTGTCTTGCACATTAGGGTTGCCTCAAGGGAGACCATTATGCTTTCTCAGGAAACACAAGACTAATCCCTTCTGCTGGAGATGGAGAGGAGTGGCAGAGATCACTGGAGTAGCATTGGGAGACTTCTTGCTTTGACAAAGAATATAACTTAGTAGGACCCCATGGGGCCTTGAGTAGGGAGAAACACACCCTCACCCATATCCTCTGATTTAGTACCTCTCTGAAGTACCTAGATAATAGTATTTATTACTATTTGGAATGCACATTTGCATTTCAATGCACATTTCCCGAGTTCCCCCCGTCCCCACCACCCCCCCCGCAAGGTAGTGAACTCTTTCTCCAAATGTAATTGATGTAAAGAACAATACAAAAAAGATCGTATTGATCGAGATAACCACAATAGTGTGATCACTCATCTCGAGCTAAGGGTCCTTGAGTGCTAAGTAAAGTAGACCTTAGGAAGCATCACTATGAGCAAAGCTGGTGAAGGTGATGGAATTACAGCTGAGCTATTCAAAATCTTAAAAGATTATGCTGCAAAAGTGTCAATATGATGTTGTGAAAGCACTCAATATGCCAGCATATTTGGAAACTCAGCAGTGGCCATAGGACTGGAAAAGGTCGGTTTTCATTCCAATCCCAAAGAAAAGCAATGCCGAAGAATATTCAACTACTGCACAATAACACTCATCTCACACACTAGCAAAGTAGTGCTCAAAATTCACCAGGCTAGGCTTCAGTGGTACAGGAAATGAAAAATTCCAGATGTTCAAGCTGCTTTTAGAGAAAGCAGAGGAACCAGAGATCAAGTTACCAACATCCATTGAATCATAGAAAAAGCAAGACAATTTCAGAAAAACGTCTATTTCTGCTTCACTGACTATGCCAAAGCCTTTTATTGTGTAGATCACAACAAACTGGAAAATTCTTAGGAGATGGGAATACAAGAGAAATCTGTGTGCAGATCAGGAAGCAAAAATTAGAATCAGACGTGGAACAACGGACTGTTTCCAAATTGGGTAAGTAGTCTGTCAAGGTTGTATATTGTCACCCTGCTTATTTAACTCATATACCGAATACATCATGAGAAATGCCAGGCTGGATGAAGGACAAGCTGAAATCAAGATTAATGGGAGAAATATCAATTACCTCAGATATGCAGATGACACCACACTTATGGCAGAAAGCAAAGAGCCTCTTCATGAAGGTGAAAGGGGAGAGTGAAAAAGTTGATTTAAAACTCAACATTCAAAAAATGAAGATGATAGGTATCCAGTACCATCTCTTCATGGCAAGTAAGTGGGGAAACAATGGAAACAGTGACAGACTTTATTTTTGGGGGGCTTGAAAATCACTGCAGATGCTGACTGCAGCCATGAAATTAAAAGATGTTTGCTCCTTGGAAGGAAAGCAATGACAAGGCTAGACAGTATATTCAAAAGCAGAGACACTGCTTTGCACCAAAGTCCATTTAGTCAATGCTATGGTTTTTCCATTTGTCATGTATGGATGTGAGACTTGGGCCATGAAGAAGGCTGAGTGCTGTAGAATTGATGCATTTGAACTGTGGTGTTGGAGAAGACTTTGGAAAGTCCCTTGGACTGTAAGGATATCAAATCCATCAATTATAAAGGAAATCAATCCTGAATATTCATTGGAAGGGCTGATGCTGAAGCTGAAGCTCCAATACTTTGGCCCCTGATGCAAAGAGCTGATTCCTTAGAAAAGGCCTTGATGCTGGGAAAGATCGAAGGAAGGAAGAGACGGGGGCATCAGAGCATGAGATGGTTGGATGGTATCACCGAGTCAATGGATGTTAATTTGAGCAAGCTCTGGAAGATGGTGAAGAACAGGGAAGCCTGGCATGCTGAAGTCCATAAGGTCGCAAAGTCACAGTTCTGAGCAACTGAACAGCAATAGCAAATTTACCTAAAACATTAGTAAGTTTAAGGTGTACACATGATAAAATGTGACACACACACAGAGAGACATATATACTGTGAAATAATTATTACAATAGTACTTATATCACCTCACATGATGACTATTTCTGTGTGTGTGGTGATAAGATTTAAGATCAGCACTCTTACCATTCTGTGTAGCTCTGCAGATATATATATTAAAAAAAAAAACAAAAAGCCTTCCTCCCCGCAAAGGAAGATGTTAACTACTCGATGCTTATGAGCAACAGCTCTAGGCCTCTCGGAGCCTAAGGACTGATAATGTTAATCCCTCTGACACTATCCTGTCCCCTCACCATCACCCAATCAGAAAGTTGGGCACAAGCTGACCACAGACGCTGTGTCCTCCTTGGCTTTTATAAGCACTTTATTAAATCCTTTGGTGAGTTTGAGGCTTTTTAGGACATAAGCCTCATATCTCCTTGCATGGCCTTGCAACAAATCTTTCTCTTCTCCAGACCTTGATATTTCAGTTCATTTGGCTTCATTATAGGTCATGCACACAAATGTGTTAAAAGAAGAGTCACCAGAATTCAGGGGCTCAGTGTGCTGAGCTTCAACACAGTCTTCCCACACATTGCATTCTAATTTACAGTGTCATATTCTCCCCACTCATTGCCCTCACTTTAACAATGGATGTCCTGCAAGGGTGGGAGTTCAACTTGCTTTGAAATTCAGATATTCATTGGTGAGAGCTGGCTTTTGATTTTCAGTCATTGCAGTCCTGCAGCTACAAGAGATAAGAGTCTCCTGTGATTCACAGAGAATCTCTCAGGTCCTCTCTGTGGCTCTTGAGCTGGGAAATTGAATTCCTGAGCTCACTTTCTTCTTGCACCACTTTGCCCAGAGACATTAGGAGCAACCAGCCAATATTATTGTATTTGTTAGTTTATTTTTGTTTTTTCCAAAAGACTCATATGTATTAGATAGAATCGCTCAGTTCTGTGCTTCTTACAAGTGGTCGATTAGGAGAAAATGTGACTATTTTGTGTATCTGACTTGCTAGAATACATCCATGGACTATTAGAGTTCTCTCTTCTACTTGAAGAAGAATTATTAATATCTTTAAACCTCCTCTGTTTGGACAATATATTCCATAAATTTGGAAGCTAATTCAGGAAATTCAACATTCTGTTCCTCTAGACTCACTTTCAGTATCAAGTATCTGTACTTGTCAAAATTCTCCACATATATACATTTTTTCTTTCTGTTTCTCTAATAATTGTTTGTATGTGAACTCTGTCCCTTGACATGGGATATTCTCACATCTTCACGGAGAAAATAAACCTGAAGTTTATCCAGTTTTCCATCACTGTGAAGTTTATTATGTATAATTATATTATTTCAAGCTTAAAAATTGCCTATCAACCCTGCAGTGTTGACCATGAAAAGAATAACTGCAAAAAAAAAATCCCATTCTGAATAAAGAGCTGAAAACAGAGGAATCTGTGGCTGTTGAAAATACTGCTAGTCTGGAAGAGAGAAAACATAATATCTGACAGGAGACCCAGTGCTTCAGGATTGAGGCTGGGAGACTCTGGCTTTCTGGGAAGAACACCCTATCCATGGTCTAGGTTCACAGTCTACAATCACATCTCTATTGGACCTCACAGCAAAGTATTCTTCTGTGAGGCTGTCCAGCTTTCATTTCAAGTTCTGCTTGTGTGGCTTCAACAGAAATCAACTTTCTCTAAGTCTAAACATCATTGCCTACAGGGCTTTGTGTGTGTATGATTGTTTTTAATCTCCTAATTCATTTTCTTAAGAATCAACTGGTTCCTTATCTATTTGTTTCAGGTCAATTTCATGTGTAAATAACCAGAACTAAAGGCTACTTGGAGACCACCTTGTTTGTTCCTTTGCAGCCTCGATTTCCCAAGGATTGGATGCTTCAAAATGAGGGGAATATCAACAATAAGCTATTCAGTTCCTCTTATACTTCTTTTTATAATACTGACACTTTCTTTTCCACTATTCCTGATACAGTGCTTCTCCAAAATACTGTAGCACCAAATTTAGCCTGTCTCAGCTCAGGTGTTTGGTGCTTTCCAAGTGTTGACAGTTTTGGTTTATTTACTTTTCTCTCATTTTATGCTCAAACAAATATCTGAGGCAGCAAGGCCTGGTATTAATTGTGTAAGTGACATCCAAAGTTCAAAGTGTTTAACTGATGTCCCAAGGCAGCACAGCTGGATGTGTGGTGCCCCTGGGACAAGAATTCTGTACCTCATTCTTAATTCAGAGTCCACGTCCTCTATTGTGAAATGTGCTAGCACTGTGACTTACCATCCTCAAAACTTCCTTTTAGTGGCAATATTAAATACACACCTTGAAAAGTATTCTTTGTGAAGGTTAGACGGTTCAACTCCTTGAGCTGTAAAACCATGCCATTCTCCTAGTGAAGACACAGCTGAAGGAAATGCCTCTCATGTACTCCTGATGAGTGAGTCACATCTCAAAGAATCATCACTGTTGCCATTAGCTTCCCGTCATTCCAGTATCTCTTGCCTGGAAAATCCCATGGGCAGCCAATGGGGGTCACAAAAGAATCAGAGATGATTTATCAACTCAACAACAACATCATTAGCTTGCCTCAGAATTACTTGGGGTGGTTGTTAAAGCAGGTTTCTGGATCTCCAGAGTTTTGGAGTCAGTAAGTCTAGGCTGTTCCTTCCAAAAGTATCTAACATGTGGTGATAACAGAATCACACTTTGACAAACTCTTTGTTACTATTGGTTAATATTTTGTGTCAAGTTGACTAGACTACAGTGCCCAGATATTTGAAAGAAACTGAAAGTCACTCAATCGTGACCAACTCTTTGTGATCCCATGAAATTCTCCAAGCCAGAATACTGGAGTCGGTAGCCATTCCCTTCTCCAGGGGATCTTCCCAACCGAGGGATCTAACCCGGGCTTTCCGCATTGCAGGTGGATTCCTTACCAACTGAGCCATCAGGGAAGCCCAGATAGTTGGTCAAACATTATTCTCAGGTGTTTCTAAGGTGAAAATGTTTCTGGATGAGATTAACATTTAAATAAGTACACTCAGTAAAACAAATCAGCCTCCTGGATGTGCATGGCCTTCAACCAATTAGTTGAAGAACAGAATAGAACATGAAGTCTGACCCTGCCCTGCATTCGAGAGAATTCCTGCTGCCTGAATGCTTCAAACTATGGCAATGTCTTTTTCCTGCCCTCAGACTTGGACTGCAATGACATCAACAACTCTCTGGGTGGCTAGCTTGCTGGCTTAGCTTGCAGATCTTGGGATGGGTTGACCTCCATAATCATACATATACATATGCATATATATATATACATACGTACATACACACAAACATTCTATTAGTTCTGCTTCCCTAGAGAGCCTGACTAATATACTGCCACTATAGGAAACTTGTCCAAGTCACAGTGAATATTGGATATGTGAGATAGGCTGATATTCAAAAGGAGGATGACAGAATTTAAAAAAAAAAAAAAAAATGGAGCCAAGTAAGCAGCAGAGCCAAAGCTTGGAAATCCACAGGCTTTCAGTTTCTGTGCAAACATTCTTGTTTTTCCCCCATAGCTCTTGGTAATCAAAATAACCATTCACAGAATGCATTTGTCAACCCAGCTGTATTTGAGGGATTTTTTTTTTTTCTCACAGAAATGAACTGCTCTCTAAACAAGCCCCTTCTCAGCTCCCACCCTAGATTATTTTGAAAAGCATATTGATTACATAGTATGCAGCTGCAGTGCATGGATTCTCCCACCCTTCAGCTGGGGCTGCCGTTCAATCTCCTCACCACCTCCCCCTTATTGCTCACCTTCTTACTCTTTACTCTTCCTCAGCCTTTCTTTCTCCTGTTATAGAAGAAACTGCCTTATGCCATGCTATTGCTTTTCTGTCTCTTCCACTGATTTTGGACACTTAAGGGCCTAGTCTATGTTTCTTCATGTTTGTGTTCTCTGTACTTGTTCATGTAATTATACCTGACAGATTTTACATGTGTAGGGATGTGGCTGAAATATTGCAAGAATGAATGTGGTTTCAGTATCAGAGACACCATATATACCGGATGATGCTAAACTCAGTGAATAAGTGAATAAACTAATGAATATGATTGTTATTTAAATTTAAAACTTAAGCAAAGAGAGTCAGGGTGATATGGTAATCTAATCCTGAGTTTAGATTAACATAAGTGGGAATTTAGTAAGTTACTAAACTCTCAACTTCAGTGTTGTTATATATAAAATTAAGGCAATACCAGTGTTTCTCACAGAGGAATATTATCTGTGTCAAGGGAGATAAAACACAAAATCCCTGAGACCAGACTCTAACCAGCATTCAAATATTAGCAATTATTATTTTTAATTTAATTTCCAATGACCTATAAATTGCTTTGTCTGCTCTAAGAAGCATCTCTCACTATTCTGATCAAGGGTTAAAAGTAACAAGACTGACTGTCAAAATTTGAGGTTATTGTGCTGAATTCAGAATAACTTGACTCCTGTGAAATGTTGGCTTAAGCTTTGCAATAGTTTAAGAATCAGATCAAACTTATATATATATATATATATATA
>SJYT01071659.1:791201-822153 GCA_006410635.1 Cephalophus harveyi
TTATATATATATATGTAACAAACGTATATATGTAACAAGCATATATATATATATATAAAACAAACATATATATATATATAGTTGAATATGTTTTCTTCTCTATATGAAAATATCCTCAGCCTGAGGTGGGCATGTGAGTGGAGAACCTTTGGGATGATTATCAAAGATGCAGTTCACAACATATATTACAAATGAGCTAATAAAGTTTCTTAAACTTTATCAACTGTGAAGACTCCTGTATGTTCCAGATATGAAGACATTGAATAATGTTAATCTTAGGGATCATCCTGGAAGTCTTCCCCTTGGCAGCTCTGCATCTTCAAATCACTGGACATATGATGAGGAGTGATGGCCTCAGCAGAGCATGTAACTTCATCTTGTATGCACCCTGGTTTCCATCTGGTGGATTAGGAGCCATTTAATTAATTTCAGCCTTCCCATATGGCATAATACTTGCCAGGAAGATGTTCCATGATGTAGAATTTCTAATGACTATTAAGATATCCCATAGAAACCCTGATACAGCTTATAAATCTGTTAATCATGCATTAAAGATTTCTCAGTATCATTAAAGATGTCTAAGGGGTTTTTTTTTTTTTTTAAGTTCAGAGGACCAAACAATGATTAGATAAATCAGAAACAGTTCCTCAGGAGCACAAAGTTTACATTTAAAGTTGATATCTAGTGGTAGATTTTAGACATGGAATGGCAGAATCTAACTCTTGAAATAGATAATGGAATTTTTATGAATCTTGAGATACACACTGTCATTTTTAGCTCCTCACTAGGCACTGAGATACTTAGGAGAAACTTACTAAGTACATTTCTCTCTGCATCCACCAGAAGCGCCATTACCTGACACTCCTTAAGGCCTGTTCTCAACTCAGGGAGCTCTGTATTGGCATTTAAACAAAGGCCTTTATTTGCTTATCATAAAAATAAACCAAAATTGAAAGTGAGAAAAGCTCTTCTAAGGTAATGCTTTCACCACTGTTAATACTATTTTTAAAACTGTAGGAAATGGAGTGTAAGTTACTCCAATGTGTGGCCTCTCTAAACTCTGGAAATCCACACACTCCATGATCTTTATTCCTTGAACACTCCACTGAATATTCAATGCCCAAGTTCTAACCTGCCAATTCCCATTCATCCACCAGGCCTCAGCTTAGATTCTTCCATACAAACAGAGAGCCTTACTTCACTCACTCTCAAGTGTTAGGTATTTTCCTACATCATCTACATTTCTCTGCATTCCACTGTGTTTTTTTAAATTAATTAATTTATTTTAATTGGAGCCTAATTACTTTACAATACTGTGGTGATTTTGCCATACATTGATTTGAATCAGCCACAGGTGTACATGTCCCTCAGTCCTGAATTCCCCTCCCACCTCCCTCCTCATTCTATCCCTCTGGGTTGTCCCAGTGCACTGGCTTTGAGTGCCATTTTATGCATCAAATTTGGACTGATCACCTATTTCACATATGGTAATGTACATGGTTAAATGTTATTCTCTCAAATCATCCTGCCCTCACCTTCTCCCACAGATTCCAAAAGTCTTTTCTTTATACTGGTGTCTCTTTTGCTATATTGCATATAGGGTCATTATTACCATACTTCTGAATTCCATGTATATGTGTTAATATACTGTATCGGTGTTTTTCCTTCTGACTTGCTTCACTTTGTATAATAGTCTCCAGTTTCATCCACCTTATTAGGATAGACTCAAATGGGTTCTTTTTAACAGTTGAGTAATATTCCATTGTGTATATGTACCACAGCTTTCTTATCCATTCATCTGCCGATGGACATCTAGGTTGCTTCCACATCCTAGCTATTAGAAACAGTGCTACGATGAACACTGGGGTACACATATCTCTTTCATTTCTGGTTTCCTTGTTGTATATGCCCAGCAGTGTAATTGCTAGGTCATAAGGCAGTTCTATTTCCAGTTTTTTAAGGAATCTCCACACTGTTCTCCACAGTGGCTATACTAGTTTGCATTCCCACCAATAGTGTAAGAGGGTTCCTTCTATCCATACCATCTCCAGCATTTATTGTTAGTAGAGTTTTTGATACAGCCATTCTGATGAACTTACTTAACTTATATGCAGAGTACATCATGAGAAATGCTGGACTGGAAGAAGCACAAGCTGGAATTAAGATTGCAGGGAGAAATATCAATAACCTCAGATATGCAGATGACACCACCCTTATGGCAGAAAGTGAAGAGGACCTAAAAAGCCTCTTGATGAAAGTGAAAGAAGAGAGTGAAAAAGTTGGCTTAAAGCTCAACATTCAGAAAACGAAGATCATGGCATCTGATCCCATCACTTCATGGGAAATAGATGGGGAAACAGTGTCAGACTTTATATTTTGGGGCTCCAAAATCACTGCAGATGGTGACTGCAGCCATGAAATTAGAAGACGCTTGCTCCTTGGAAGAAAAGTTATGTCCAACCTAGATAGCATTTTCAAAAGCAGAGACATTACTTTGCCGACTAAGGTCCGTCTAGTCAAGGCTATGGTTTTTCCTGTGTTCAAGTATGGATGTGAGAGTTGGACTGTGAAGAAGGCTGAGCACCGAAGAATTGATGCTTTTGAACTGTGGTGTTGGAGAAGACTCTTGAGAGCCCGTTGGACTGCAAGGAGATCCAACCAGTCCATTCTGAAGGAGATCACCGCTGGGATTTCTTTGGAAGGAAAGATGCTAAAGCTGAAAGTCCAGTACTTTGGCCACCTCATGCGAAGAGTTGACTCTTTGGAAAAGACTTTGATGCTGGGAGGGATTGGGGGCCGGAGGAGAAGGGGATGGCCAAGGATGAGATGGCTGGATGGCATCACTGACTCGATGGATGTGAGTCTGAGTGAACTTCGAGAGATGGCAATGAACAGGAAGTCCTGGTGTGCTGCGATTCATGGGGTCGCAAAGAGTCGGACACGACTGAGTGACAGAACTGAACTGATTCTGATGAACATGAGACGGTACCTCATTGTGGTTTTGATTTACATTTCTCTGATAATGAGTGGTGAACATCTTTTCATTTGTTTCTTAACTATCTGTATGACTTCTTTGCAGAAATGTCTGTTTAGTTCTTTGGCCAAATTTTTATTGGGTCATTCATTTTTCTGGTATTGAGCTGCATGAACTGCTTGTATATTTTTTAGATTAATTCTTTGTCAGTTGCTTAATTTGCTATTATTTCTCCCATTCTGAAGGCTGTCTTTTCACCTTATACTTTCCTTCATGGTGTAAAAGTTTTTAAATTTAATTAGGTAATATTTGCTTATTTTTGCTTTTACTCTGCGAGATGGGTCATAGAGGGTCTTGTTGTTATTTATGTCAGAGAATGTTCTATGTTTTTCTCTGAGTTTTATAGTTTCTGGACTTGCATTTAGATCTTTAATCTATTTGAGTTTATTTTTGTTCATGGTGTTAGAAAGTGTTCTAGTTTTATTCTTTTACATGTGGTTGAGCAGTTTTCCCAGCACCACTTGTTAAAGACATTGTCTCTTCTCCATTGTATATTTTTGCCACATTTGTCAAAGATACGGTGTCTATAGGTGCATGGATTTATCTTTGGGCTTTCTATTTTTTTCCATTGATCTATATTTCTGTCTTTGCACTATACTGTCTTGATGACTGTAGCTTTGTAGTATAGTCTGAAATCAGGCAGGTTGATTTCTCCAGTAACATTCTTCTTTCTCAAGATTACTTTGGCTTTTTGAAGTCTTTTGTATTTCCATACAAGTTGTAAAATTATTCTAGTTCTGTGAAAAATATCATTGGTAGCTTGATAGGGATTGCATTGCATCTATAGATTGCTTTGGGTAATATACTCATTTTTGCTATATTGATTCTTCCAATCCATGAACATGGCATATTTCTCCATCTGTTTGCATTATCTTTGATTTCTTTCATCAATGTTTTCTATTGTTTTCTATATATAGGTCTTTTGTTTCTTTAGGCAAATTTATTCCTAGGTATTTTATTATTTTCGTTGCAATGGTTAATGGGATTGTTTCCTTAATTTCTCTTTCTGTTTTCTCATTATTTGTGTATAGGAATGCAAGGGATTTCTGTTTCTTAATTTTATATCCTGCAACCTTGCTACATTCATTCATTAGCTCTAGTAATTTGCTGACACTGTCTTTAGGGTTTTCTATGTAGAAGATCATGTCATCTGCAAACACTGAGAGTTTTACTTCTTTTTCAATCTGGATTCCTTTTATTTCTTTTTCTTCTCTGATTGCTGTGGCTAAAGTTTCCAAAACAATGTTGTTAAATAATAGTGGTGAGAGTGGGCACCCCTTGTATTATTTATGACTTTAGAGAAAATGCTTTCAATTTTTCACCATTGAGGATGATGTTTGCTATAGGTTTATCATATATGGCTTTTTTTATGTTGAGGTATGTTCCTTCTATGCCTGCTTTCTGGAGAGTTTTATCATAAATGGGTGCTAAATTTTGTGAAAGGCTTTCTCTGAATCTATTGAGGTAATCATATGGTTTTTATCTTTCATTTTTTTAATGTGGGGTATCACATTGACTGACTTGCAAATATTGAAGAATCCTTGCATCCCTGGAATAAACCCCAAGTGATCATGATGCATGATCTTTTTAATATGTTATTGGATTCTGTTTGCTGGAATTTTATTGAAAATTTTTGCATCTATGTTCATCAGTGATATTGGCCTCAGTTTTCTTTTATTGTGGCATCTTTGTCTGGTTTTGGTGTTGGGGCAATAATGGCCTCATAGAATGAGTTTGGAAGTTTACCTTCCTTTGCAATTTTCTGAAAGTGTTTGAGCAAGATGGATGTTAGCTTTTCTCCAAACTTTTGGTAGAATTCAACTGTGAAGCCATCTGGTCCTGGGATTTGATTTGTTAGAAGATTTTTAAATTTCAGTTTCAATTTCCATCCATGTGATGGGTCTGTTAATATTTTCTCTTTCTTCCTGGTTCAATTTTGGAAGGTTATATTTTTCTATGAATTCTTCCATTTCTTCCAAGTTGTCTTTTTTTGTGTGTGTGTGTGTGTATAGTTGCTGATAGTAGTCTCTTATGATCCTTTGTATTTCTGTGTTGTCTGTTGTGATTTCTCCATTTTATTTATAATTTTGTTGATTTGATTCTTCTCCCTTTTTATTTTTTCTTGATGAGTCTGGCTAATGGTTTGTCTATTTTATTTATCTTCTCAAAGAACCAGCTTTTAGTTTTGTTGATTTTTTGTTATGGTCCCCTTTGTTTCTTTTTCCTTGACTTCTACTCTGATTTTTATGATTTCTTTTCTTCTACTAACTTTGGGTTTCTTAATTTCTTCTTTTGTTAGTTGCTTTAGCTGTAAAGTTAGGCTATTTATTTGATGTTTCTCTGATTTCTTGAGGTAAGCTTGTATTGCTATGACCCTTCCTCTTAGCACTGCTTTTACTGAATCCCATAAGTTTTGTGTTTTGTGTTTTCATTTCACTTGTTTCTATGCATATTGCGACTTCCTTTTTTATTTCTTTCATGACCTGCTGTTATTCAGAAGTGTGTTTTTAAACTTCCAAATGTTTGTATTTTTAATAGTTTTCTTTCCAGTAGTTGACATCTTATCTTACAGCACTGTGATCAGAAAGTTCAGTTCAGTTCAGTCACTCAGTCGTGTCCGACTCTTTGCGACCCCATGAATCTCAGCACTCCAGGCCTCCCTGTTCATCACCATCTCTCGGAGTTCACTCAGACTCACATCCATCGAGTCAGTGATGCCATCCAGCCATCTCATCCTTGGTCGTCCCCTTCTCCTCCAGCCCCCAATCCCTCCCAGCATCAGAGTCTTTTCCAATGAGTCAACTCTTCGCATGAGGTAGCCAAAGTACTGGAGTTTCAGCTTTAGCATCATTCCTTCCAAAGAAATCCCAGGGTTGATCTCCTTCAGAATGGACTGGTTCGATCTCCTTGCAGTCCAAGGCACTCTCAAGAGTCTTCTCCAACACCACAGTTCAAAAGCATCAATTCTTCGGTGCTCAGCCTTCTTCACAGTCCAACTCTCACATCCGTACATGACCACAGGAAAAACCATAGCCTTTGAAATTGTTTCATTTTTTTTTTTAACCAAGGCTAGTTTTATGGCCCAGGATATGATCTATCCTGGAGAATGTTCTAGGTGCACTTAAGAAAAGTCAATATTCATTGTTATGGTGAGTGAGTCAATTCCTAAGCAGGTTGATAAGAAGTCCCAGGATCCCCAAGGAGAGAAGTGTCAGGGGCTCTTGAGGAGGAGATAGGGTCTGGAATTCTCAAGGAGAAGGAAAGGATAAACTTTCTTTTTCCCCTCTACATTCCTTAGGATTATATAACAATAATGTATCCTGCTTGAGGAAAGTTTCTGTAAAAAGCCTTCTGGCTAATCCTTTTATCTTAAAATGTAAATTATGGGAGTGGGTCTAGTAAGATCTTTACAACCTCCAGACATTCTTTTGATTCACTATAATTAATTAAAGGTATACAACTCCATTGCTAACTCTAATGAGGGGACACTCTTTCTGCCCTCTTCTGATGTCTATGTCAGAAGCTTTCTCTATCTCTTTTATACTTTAATAAACCTTTATTACACAAAAGCTCAGAGCGATCAAGCCTCATCTCTGGTCCCAGATTGAATTCTTCCCCTTCAAAGAATCCCAGCCTATTTTGTGGTTCAGCAACAACATTTCAATGGGATGAAATGTCCTATAGATTTCAATTAGGTCTAACTGGTTCATTGCATCATTTAAATCTTGTGTTTCCTTGCTAATTTTCTGTTTGGTTGATGTATCCATAGTCTCCCACTATTACTGTGTTACTGCTAATTTCCTATTTTATACTTGTTAACATTTGCCTTACTTATTAAAGTGCTCCTATGTTGGGTGCATATATATTTATAATTGTTATATCTTCTTCTTGGAGTGATCCTTTGATCATTATGTAGTGTTCTTCTGTGTCTCTTTTCCAGTCTTTATTTCAAAGTCTATTTTATCTTAGTATGAGTATTGCTACCCCTGCTTTCTTTTGGTCTCCATTTGCATGAAATATCTTTTTCCAGGCCTTAACTTTCAGTCGGTATATTCCCTTGGTTTGAAGTGGGTCTCTTTTAGAGACTCACATATACAGGGGTCTTTAAATAAATTTGTTTCATCTACAACTTGCTTTAAAACTCCCAGAGTATAGCCCATATCTCAGTCACTGCTGTGGCCTCAGATTGAGTGGTGTGTCTCCAAATGGTAAATGTTTTAATAAGTATTTGCTAAGTGACTGAATGAATGTCTGATAAACATTCTAGAGAACATATACCATGTTAAATACCCTGTTCAATAACAAAATGCAAGTTATCTATTGGGTTTGTTTGAAAGTGATACCAGCTTAGTGACAAGAATTACCTCAATCTCAATTGGCTAATTTAGTCTCTGAGTCATGTCTGACTCTTGTTACCCAATTCCAGACTTCTCTGTCTATGGGATTTCCCAGGCAAGAATATGAGAGTGGGTTTCCATTTCTTTCTCCAGGAGATCTTTCCAAAAGAAGGATCAAACCTGGATCTCCCACATTGCAGGAAAGCTCATTACCAGCCAAGCCACCTGTATACCCAAAGCTTATTCATCTTACAACTGGAAGTGCAGCCTTTGTCCAGCATGATTTCATTTCCCCCAGCTCCAAGCCCCTGGTAACCACTATTATACCCTTCTGTTCAAGAGTTCAGCTTTTTTACCTTCCACATACAAGTGACATCATGAAGTATTCACCTTTCCCTGATATTTCACTTACAATAAGGCCCTCAAGTTTCATCCATGTTGTTGCAAATGACAGATTTTCCTTCTTTTCATGGTTGAATAACATTCTATTACATATGCATATATATGTATATATACACACATACATTCTATTATATAAATATAAGTATATATAAGCTAGTACACATGCTATTATATATCAGTTCAGTTCAGTTCAGTCACTCAGTCATGTCCAACTTTTTGCAACCCCATGAATTGTTGCTTGCCAGGCATCCCTGTCTATCACCAACTCCTGGAGTTCACTCAGACTCATGTCCATTGAGTCAGTGATGCCATCCAGCCATCTCATCCTCTGTCGTCCCCTTCTCCTCCTACCCCCAATCCTTCCCAGCATCAGAGTCTTTCCCAATGAGTCAACACTTCACATGAGGTGGCCAAAGTATTGGAGTTTCAGCTTTAGCATCATTCCTTCCAAAGAAATCCCAGGGCTGATCTCCTTCAGAATGGACTGGTTGGATCTCCTTGCAGTCCAAGGGACTCTCAAGAGTCTTCTCCAACACCACAGTTCAAAAGCATCAATTCTTCGGCACTCAGCCTTCTTCACAGTCCAACTCTCACATGCATACATGACCACAGGAAAAACCATAGCCTTGACTAGACAGACCTTTGTTGGAAAAGTAATGTCTCTGCTTCTTAATATGCTATCTAGTTGGTCATAATTTTCCTTCCAAGGAGTAAGTGTCTTTTAATTTCCTGGCTGAAATCACCATCTGCAGTGATTTTGGAGCCCCCCAAAGTAAAGTCTGACACTGTTTCTACTGTTTCCTCATCTATTTCCCATGAAGTGATGGGACCAGATGCCATGATCTTCGTTTTCTGAATGTTGAGCTTTAGGTCTACTTTTTCACTCTCCTCTTTCACTTTCATCAAGAGACTTTTGAGTTCCTCTTCACTTTCTGCCAAAAGGGTGGTGTCATCTGCATATCTCAGGTTATTGATGTTTCTCCCAGCAATCTTGATTCCAGCTTGTGCTTCTTCCAGCCCATCGTTTCTCATGATGTACTTTACATAGATGTTAAATAAGCAGGGTGACAATATACAGCCTTGATGCACTCCTTTTCCTATTTGGAACCAGTCTGTTGTTCCATGTCCAGTTCTAACTGTTGCTTCCTGACCTGCATACAGGTTTCTCAAGAGGCAGGTCAGGTGGTCTGGTACTCCCCTCTCTTTCAAAATTTTCCACAGTTTATTGTGATCCACACAGTTGAAGGTTTTGGCATAGTCAATAAAGCAGAAATAGATGTTTTTCTGGAACTCTCTTGCTTTTTCCATGATCCAGCTGATGTTGGCAATTTAATCTCTGGTTCCTCTGCCTTTTCTAAAACCAGCTTGAACATCAGGGAGTTCACAGTTCATGTATTGCTGAAGCCTGGCTTGAAGAATTTTGAGCATTACTTAACCAGCATGTGAGGTGAGTGCAATTGTGCAGTAGTTGGAGCATTCTTTGGCATTGCCTTTCTTAGGGGTTGGAATGAAAACTGACCTTTTCCAGTCCTGTGGCCACTGTTGAGTTTTCCAAATATCCTGGCAGATTGAGTGCAGCACTTTCACAGCATCATCTTTCAGAATTTGAAATAGCTCAACTGGAATTGCATCACCTCCACTAGCTTTATTTGTAATGATTACATATATATATATATTATACATTATATATATTATATATATATTGTACATTCTGGTGTGTGTGTGTGTATATATATATATATATATATATATAATAGAATTATGGCTCAGATGGTAACAATCTCATGTGTATATGTACACTAAATCTTCTTTATACATTTATCATGGTAAAGAATCCATCTGCAATGCAGGAACCACAGGAGGCACAGTTTGGATCCCTGGGTCTGGAGGAGAGGAAGGCATTGGAACCCACTTCAGTATTCTTTCCTGGAGAATCTCATGGACAGAGGAATCAGAGAAATGGGCTATAATTCATACGGTCTCAAAGAGTCAGACATGACTGAAGAGACTTAGCAAAACAGACTATCTCTTTGTCTCCATACCTTCACCATTTTGACTAATGCTGCAATGAATTTTGAACTGTAGATACTGTATTCATTTCCTTTGCATATACACGCAGAAGTGGAATTGCTAGATCTTTTGATGGTTCTATTTTTAATATTTTCGGGACCTTCCGTACTGTTTTCTATATTGGTTTCATCAATCAATATTCTCACCGACAGTGAATAAGGATTTCTTTTTCTCAGCCTCCTCCTCAACACGTGCTTTGTCTTGTCATTTTGATGATAGCCAACTGAACAGGTATGAGGTGATTTTTTTATTGTGGTTTTGATTTGCATTTTTCTGATGATTAGTAATGCTGATCACCTTTTCATGTATCTGTGGCCATTTGGATGTCTTACCTGGAAAAAAATTCCTTCAGCTCCTCCACCCACTTTGATTTAAATTTGATTTGATTTTCTCTCTGTTGCTCAGGCATGTCCAGCTCTTTGAGACTCCATGTGTCTCAGGCTTCTATAGCCCGTCAGGCTTCTCTGTCTGAGATTTTACAGGCAAGAATACTGGAGTGGCATTCCATTCCCTTCTCCAGGGGAGCTTCCTGAGCCAGGTATCAAACTGGCATCTCTTGCATTGCCAGGCAGATTCTTTACCACTAGCACCACCTTGATGCCCAAGATGTTGTACCTATTTTACTTTCAATATTTCCAGTATGAAATAACCTTATAGGTTTTTGCCCATGATAACATAATATTGACTATTAGCAAATGAAACTCTTAAACTTGTTTATATCTACTCTATTTCTGTGACATAAACATAAGTTTATGTGTTTAAACATGTTTTTATACCTAAAATAAGAATATTTATTTTATTTTTTTGTGGAGGAGAGCTTGGGCTACAAAGAGCTAGGCATCCAGCTATTCAATGTATTAGTTACTACATGAACCTGATTTTATTTCTGATAATTTTATTACTGTTTCCTTAATTTTGTTTCAATGTTTCTAATTTTCTTTTTAAATTTATCTTTCATCATCTCTCTTTCCCACTTATCTCTGACTATTGTAATGCCTGTATTTTTGAGTCAATTATAAAAACAAGGTAACTTCAGTTTTGACCATGCCATTTGTCCCCAAAATCATGTTTTTGAAATTGAAAATATAGAAACTTCTCTCTAGGATTCCATCACTTCAGTGTCACAAATCATCAGATATTGGCACCCCTTGCTGTTCCCTTTAGCCATGGTTTAGTGATCTTTCAGGACTTGACTCACATCCAGCTCACTTGTACGGTGGGGTTCCATGTTGAATAAGTAGCCCAGGAAGACTGTAAGTGACCACTTCATGTCAATGCCCCATTCGAAAAACAAGGAAGTCACTTTAAGAGAAATATTTCACTCTCTTCACCTGGAGCCATGTGTACAGAGGCCTTACTTAATGGAAGAAAGGCCATAAGAACAGTGAGCTTCATAGGTATCCCTGTCTTTATTTAAGACAGATTATGGAGAAGTTCAATTCTAAGAGCGCTGTCCAAGACAATGGAGATTTAGGTGATAAAATTAAGGAGAGATGAGAGAACAAGATGGCAGAGGAGTAGGTGGATGTAGAGTACATCTCTCTACACAGATTCATCAGAAATACACCTTTAGACACAGAAGTGCATGCAGAACACCAGCTGAGAGCAGACAGGAAAACCCGATCAGAAGAAAACAATATATAAAACCAGGCAAAACTCAATAAGATGAAGGAACTAGGGGGAAATACAGGAGTGTTAGAGAATTGGACTTGCCCTCAGCAGGTGGGGGAACTGAAGCAGGGGTACAGTCCCCACATTGAAGCAATTGTCTGAGTCAGAGGAGAAACATTTAATGCTGAGAGTGAAACAGCTGATCTGTGGCAGTTGAAATGGAATGAGAATCAAACAGACCTTGCTGCAGCCATACAAACCATGGACAGGGACGCAAGTCCCCTAGGAGGTGCTGTGGCTGGGAGTTGGAGTTTAGGGATTATGGAGCAATTCTAAGGCGAGTGCTGCTGATGACTATGGAGAGATGGATCGAGGGGATGTGAGGGAGGAGATTGTGGAGGGAAATGCCTGTCGAAGAAAGCCAAGCAGCCATGGAAGCAAGACGGCACTGCTGAGTCACACATAGGGGTGGAGCCATCACCATAGCCTCTCTCTCTCCACACGTCAGCATCAGCAGATGAACAACAGAGAGGCTGACCCATCAAATGCTTTATGCACTGAGCTACAGAGTAGGACTCCACCCAGGTTGCTCCTCCAAGTGCCTGACACAACAATCTATAGAGAAAGACCCCAGCCAGGGGCCCCTCTACGTGCCTGATTCACAGAACAACAAAGAAGGACCCCAAGCAAGACTAGCCAAAGAAGTCTTCTGATTGCTAGCTACAAAAAGCTTGAAAAAAAGACTCTGATAGGGCCATAACTCCTGTAGCAGAGGCAGTCTTGTCCCTGCACACTTGACGCCACCAGGGTACCTGCAAATCAAGAAGCTGTGCCATGTTTGTGCTCAGCTCTCACTGGGGCAGAGCTGCCACAGGTTAAAAAAAAAAAAAAAATGTCTTGCATCTATGTGTGCAGAGTCACTTTTGTCAAGTCCAACTCTTTGAAACCCTGTAGACTGTAGCCTGACAGGCCATCCTGGCATCCATTCTGACAATCCATCCTCTGTCTGGGGGAATCTCCAGGCAAGAATACTGGAGCCTATTTGCCAATACGGGTTGCCATACCCTTCTAGAGCACTATATGTCCTGCTGCCCTAGCCACCAACTCCTCTGAGTGTATGATGCTGCTAGAACCCCTATGACACACACAGCTGTACTACCTCCACACCTGGCCCTCACAGGGGCAAACCCAAATCTTCCAGGCAGCGTCAGGATCAAACCCCAGTGGACGACCCATATGCAAGGGAAAAATAAAACCACAATTGAAACCCAGGGGTGGTGTGGCTAAGGAAGAAAATCCAAAACCTTCCCACTAGGTGTAGAAGCTGCAGATCAAATCCACACGATCAACTAGGCAGACTCTGTGTATTTGAGCAGCCCCCACAGCAGGTCCAGAGATCAGTATAGTTTTGGAGGGCATCTTAGGGAAGTGAGGGGGACTGTGACTCTCAGTGAACGAAAGGCTTCTGACCGTAGTGACTCAAGAAAAATATTTATTTTTCTTATGTTTTGACTTTTTCTGTAGATTCTTTTGGATTTTTTTTCCCACCTCTATTGTAGTTGTTGATTTTATTGGCACTATGAAATCTAATTAAGCTTTTGAGCTTTTTTTTTTCTCTCAGTCACACTTTTTATTGTTGTTATAAACCTCTGCCTCTATGTTGGGATCTTGCAGTTTTGTGAAGTTTTCCTTTTTTTTTTTTCTTTCTTCTTCCTTTTTTTTTCTTTTCTCCTTTTAACAATTTTAATTTTTAAACCTATTATCTTTTTCTAGATTTATTTCTTTGTTTTCCTTTCCTACTGTTCTTCTCCCCTTGCAGTTAATCTTTAATGTATATAAATCTTCTTCATCCACCTCTATTTAGCTTTGCATATCTATTCTTTCTTTCTTTTCTTTCTTTCCATTGTCTCAACATATTTTTTAGTTTTGCTTCATTGTTTTATTCCCCACTTGGCACCTTGCTTTAGCTTTGTTTCCCAGTTCCTGCTTTAGTTACTTTTGTTCTTAACTGATAAATATCAATTTTTATTTCCTTTGTTTGCCAGGTCAATATACTCTATTTTATTTTTCTTGGACTTTTTTCATTTTGTTATACTTGTATATGTGTATATTCAATTATTTTAATTATAATTATCCTGATATTGTAACTGCCATTTGCCTGGGGTTCACCTTTGGTTTCTCGTATTGAGGTATTTGTTTAAATCTCAATGCCATAACAAACCACTTGTTGAATCTTCATTCCTGATCAGAGATCAAGCACTGAGGCTTTGGAGTGGAAGCACTGACTCCAAGACCCTAGACTACCAGAGAACTAACCCTAGGAAGTATCAAATAGTGAGAGCTCATACAAAGGAAACCATTTAAATACAAAATCCAGCATCACCAACTACCAGTAGCACCCTGTGCAGATGTCTCATCTAACTAACAAACAAAACAAAAATACAGACACAATTATCAGCAGGCAGGATTACCACCTCAATCAACCTTGCCGTTCAGTGGAAAAACAAACAAAGAAAGAAATCTTAGCACAAATCTTACCCTATACAAAGCTTACACAAACCACTGGACCAACCTTAGGATGGCAGAAACAAAAAGGGAGAAATAATTCAACTTTTAAGCCTGGGAAAGGTAGAACTTAAACACACACAAAATATAATGCAAAGGCAGAGAAATACTAAACAGATGAAAGGACAAACTAGAAACACAGAAATCCAAATAAATGAAGAGGGAATAGGCAATCTGCCTGAAAAAGAATTCAGAATAATGATAGTAAAGATGATCAAAAACGTTGAAAACAAAATGGAGAAAATGCAAGAATCAATTAACAAATACCTAGAAGAATTAAAGAATAAACATACAAACAACACAATTACTGAAAGTAAAAATACTCTAGAAGAAATCAATAGCAGAATATCTTAAGCAGAAGAAAAAAAAAGTGAGCTAGAAAATAAAATGGTGGAAACAACTTCTGAAGAGCAGAATAAAGTAAAAAGCATGAAAAGAACTGAGGACAGTCTCAGAGACATCTGGGACAATATCAAACACACCAACATTCGAATTATAGGAGTTCCAGAAGAAGAAGAGAAAAAGAAAGGGTATGAGAAAAATTTTCGAAACGATTATAGTTGAAAATTTCCCCAATATGGAAAAGGAAATAGTCAATCAAGTCGAAGAGGCACAAAGAGTCCCATACAGGATAAACCCAAGGAGAAACACAGCAAAATACATAATAATCAAACTAACAAGACTAAACACAAAGAAATAATATTAAAGGCAGCAAAGGGAAAGCAACATGTAACAAACCCCATGTGTTTAACAGCTGATCTTTCAACAGAAACTCTGCAGGCCAGAAGGGAATGGCAGGATATATCTAGAGTACTCAAGGGAAAAAGTCTACAATCAAGATTACTGTACCCAGAAAGGATCTCATTCAAACTGATGGAGAAATAAAAAGCTTTTCAGACAAGCAAAAGAGAAGAGAATTCAGTACCACCAAACCAGCTTTATAGCATGTTAAAGGGACTTCTTTAGTCAGGAAATACAAGAGAAGAAGAAAAAAAAAAATCTACAAAATCAATCCCAAACAATTAAGAAAATGGCATAGGAGGATATATGTCAATAATTACTTTAAATGAGTGTGGATTAAATGCTCCAACCAAAAGAAACAGAGTGGCTGAATGGTTACAAAAACAAGACCAATATATATGTTGTCTACAAGAAACCCACTTCAGACAAAGACACAAGTAAACTGAAAGTGAGAGGATGGAAAAAATATATTCCATGAAAATGGGAAGCAAAGAAAGCTGGAGTAGCAATCCTCGTATCAGACAAAATAGACCTTAAAATAAATAATACTTCAAGAGATAAAGAAGGACACTACATTATTGAGAGGGTAACAGGCAGGAAGACCAGGGGGTCTCCAAATATTGAAATAGTCTGCAAGTGTCAGACATTTTTTATCTCTCCTTTAAGTAGCAGGAGGAAATAAACTGCAAGTGTCAGATTTTTTTTTTTTTTCTTCTCCATACAAAATTAAAAGGCGATTTTTCTATGTATATGTTTTTCTTAAGCTATGTTAATGAAACTACCTGTTTGCTTTGGAGTTTGCCTTTCTTCAAAATGGCTCCCCCTAAGACTCATTTTTTTCTTTTCTCAAACCTTGTGCTTATAATAGCTCAACAAACCAGGATTCATATCAATTGTTTAATGGCTGGGGGATGACACACCTCCTACCATCCTATCTCAAAAATGCATACTATGGGAGAGGGGCCTGGTGAAACTCCATCAGCCTTGAGGTGTCTCTCTTATCTCTGCATGAAGCAAGTGATGAGTCCTGCTCTGTGGTTTCATGGTGCCTCATAATGACTGAAGGCAGCCCCCAAAAGCGAAGCCTTGTTGGGGGTTTATACCTACCTGCCAATGCCAAGAGACACCCAATGTCCCTGTGAGGGAAGTGGCCAGAGATGGACAAAGCATGTGAACTGAACTTTCCTTTCATGGTCATCTTTTCCTGATATCTTTGACCATTTAATAATTCTGTAGGGATTTAGAGCTACTAACTTAATCTGTTGGGTCATAGACTTTCCAGGGACTTGTGATCCATGCTGTTACTGTGTACTTTTACTTAGACTTTAATCATAGTATTCATAGAAATGCCTAGCCTTGCTAAGAGCCAAAAGTTACAAGAGCATGTGTGGGAGCGAGGCAAAGCTCTAGCTCCGGGAATGTCTCTCAGTCTGGGGTCACTCTCACAGGTGCCTGCCTCAGGGTCCAGCTACCTGAAAGTGAATCTTTGTCATGGCTGTGCCTCCTATCTATATGGATAAAAGCACTGCTGGTTACCATGAGGATTTTGAGGACACAGACCAGGAACTGTAGGATCTGGTCAGATTGGAAATACAGTGGACTTCTTCCTTTGTTAGTGTTACCTGTTAGTGGACCAAAGAGAGCTCTCTGATGGCTTTTGTCTCAACTTCTTAGATAGTATTTTCTGTGGAATCTGTGGAAATGAACTGGAAGAATTGGCTCTATTAGCATGAAGACAAAAATCATTCTTTCCTCATGGGCCAACTCCACATCACCTCTTTTGCTATACTGGTGTGGTGACACTCAGAAGGGACATCTTGACTGTTGTTCAGTTCAGTTCAGTTCAGTCGCTCAGTCGTGTCCGACTCTTTGCAACCCCATGAATCACAGCACGCCAGGCCTCCCTGTTCATCACCATCTCTCGGAGTTCACTCAGACTCACATCCATCGAGTCAGTGATGCCATCCAGCCATCTCATCCTCGGTCGTCCCCTTCTTCTCCTGCCCCCAATCCCTCCCAGCATCAGAGTCTTTTCCAATGAGCCAACTCTTCGCATGAGGTGGCCAAAGTACTGGAGTTTCAGCTTTAGCATCATTCCTTCCAAAGAAATCCCAGGGTTGATCTCCTTCAGAATAGACAGGTTGGATCTCCTTGCAGTCCAAGGTGTCTTCTAACTTCATGGCTGCACTACTTCTACTGCAGTCAGGACTGTACTTGGGAATGTGCACAGGATGCTTCCCCTAGGAGTCTTAGCTTGCAAAACATTCTGGGAAAACTACTCTGCTCCACCCTGAATGCATCAGAGAAAAGACTGAATCAAACGAAGGTCTTGGTGATATGGAACTAAAACAGTCTGGGATGCTATCAGGTCTGCCCCTGGTGCATCTCCACCCCACCTCAGTGGTTGAACTGGGAGGAACGAGTCAAATATCTGCATCAGTAAGGGACAAACTAAGTCTGACCAGGGAAGGAAAGCTTCAGTGAAAAGTCCGTCTACACCCCCATCTAAAGTAGGGAAGGATGTTTCCTGTGGAAAAAAGTCACAGCTGTGGATGTCACTTTTTTTCGGTTACAGAATGGAGCTAGCAGTTCAAGAACCACTCCTTTAAAGTATAAAAAAAAAAAAAAAATGAGACAACTTTGATCCCCAGAGTTTAAAAAGACATGCCTGATCTTCTGTGATACTGAATGGCCATTGTATCATTTGGAAGATGGGGAACACTGGCCTGTTGAATGGTCTCTTAATTATGATACTGTTTTACAAATTGACTGGTTCCATAGAAACAAGAGAAATGGGTAGAAATGTCATATGTGTTGCTCTTTGTCTCTCTCAAGACATGCCAGCCTTATGTCCTAAGGGTGCAGATTTGGGTGTGAAATCTTCAGTCCCCTTCTATTCTCTTACTCTGCCCCTGTATCTGGGGCTCCCAACTGAATAGGATGAGAATCAGGGCACCCTTCCAGAAGGCACTGCCTCAGTCTAGGTAGAAATTCACAGTCCCAATTGTGGTCGAGACTATTTAGAGGATCCAAAAATTATATAGAAACCTTTTTGGGACTAACTTCAGCGATCAATACAAAGAAATAGAAGAAAAGAACAGAATGGGAAAGACTAGAGATCTCTTCAAGAAAATTAGAGATACCAAGGGAACATTTCATGAAAGGATGGAGGTGTTGGAGAAGACTCTTGAGAGTCCCTTGGACTGCAAGGAGATCCAACCAGTCCATTCTGAAGGAGATCAACCCTGGGATTTCTTTGGAAGGAATGATGCTAAAGCTGAAACTCCAGTACTTTGGCCATCTCATGCGAAGAGTTGACTCATTGGAAAAGACTCTGATGCTGGGGGGGTTGGGAGCAGGAGGAGAAGGGGACAACCGAGGATGAGATGGCTGGATGGCATCACGGACTCAATGGAGGTGAGTCTGAGTGAACTCCGGTAGATGATGATGAACAGGGAGGCCTGGTGTGCTGCAATTCATGGGGTCGCAAAGAGTCGGACACGACTGAGCAACTGAACTGAACTGAACTTTATGAACTTACTTGGAAGGATGTGATGTATATCTCGGGAAAAACACTAACCCCTGACTCATACTCTCAAGTTTTGGGGGAAGCTACTGCTTTTGGAGATGAATGGCTTGAATGTGAGATAAGGGGAAAGAGGGAGCATGAAATAGCTCTCCTCCCTGCTGGGAGCCAAGCAATTCCTATAACAGAGCCACTTTGTATTCTTTGTATTCAGAGGTATTCTTGTAGTAGATGTGTATAAGAGACAGTAGATGGGGAAACAGTGGAAACAGTGTCAGAGTTTATTTTTTTTGGGTTCCAAAATCACTGCAGATGGTGACTGCAGCTGTGAAATTAGAAGACGCTTACTCCTTGGAAGAAAAGTTATGTCCAACCTAGATAGCATTTTCAAAAGCAGAGACATTACTTCGTCGACTAAGGTCCGTCTAGTCAAGGCTATGGTTTTTCCTGTGGTCATGTACAGATGTGAGAGTTGGGCTGTGAAGAAGGCTGAGCGCCGAAGAATTGATGCTTTTGAACTGTGGTGTTGGAGAAGACTCTTGAGAGTCCCTTGGACTGCAAGGAGATCCAACCAGTCCATTCTGAAGGAGATCAACCCTGGGATTTCTTTGGAAGAAATGATGCTAAAGCTGAAACTCCAGTACTTTGGCCATCTCATGCGAAGAGTTGACTCATTGGAAAAGACTCTGATGCTGGGGGGGTTGGGAGCAGGAGGAGAAGGGGACAACCGAGGATGAGATGGCTGGATGGCATCACGGACTCAATGGAGGTGAGTCTGAGTGAACTCCGGTAGATGATGATGAACAGGGAGGCCTGGTGTGCTGCAATTCATGGGGTCGCAAAGAGTCGGACACGACTGAGCAACTGAACTGAACTGAACTTTATGAACTTACTTGGAAGGATGTGATGTATATCTCGGGAAAAACACTAACCCCTGACTCATACTCTCAAGTTTTGGGGGAAGCTACTGCTTTTGGAGATGAATGGCTTGAATGTGAGATAAGGGGAAAGAGGGAGCATGAAATAGCTCTCCTCCCTGCTGGGAGCCAAGCAATTCCTATAACAGAGCCACTTTGTATTCTTTGTATTCAGAGGTATTCTTGTAGTACTCACGTAAGCACATACTAATCACTGCTGATGGTGACTACAGCCATGAAATTAGAAGACACTTACTCCTTGGAAGAAAAGTTATGTCCAACCTAGATAGCATATTCAAAAGCAGAGACATTACTTTGCCAACTAATGTCCATCTAGTCAAGGCTATGGTTTTTCCTGTGGTCATGTATGGATGTGAGTGTTGGACCATAAAGAAAGCTGAGCGGTGAAGAATGATGCTTTTCAACTGTGGTGTTGGAAAATACTCTTGAGAGTCCCTTGGACTGCAAGGAGATCCAACCACTTTGCCGACTAAGGTCCGTTTAGTCAAGGCTATGGTTTTTCCTGTGGTCATGTATGGATGTGAGAGTTGGACTGTGAAGAAGGCTGAGCACCAAAGAATTGATGCTTTTGAACTGTGGTGTTGGAAGATGACTCTTGAGAGTCCCTTGGACTGCAAGGAGATCCAACCAGTCCATTCTGAAGGAGATCAACCCTGGGATTTCTTTGGAAGGAATGATGCTAAAGCTGAAACTCCAGTACTTTGGCCATCTCATGCAAAGAGTTGACTCATTGGAGAAGACTCTGATGCTGGGAGGGATTTGGGGCAGGAGGAGAAGGGGACGACCAAGGATGAGATGGCTGGATCGCATCACGGACTTGATGGACGTGAGTCTGAGTGAACTCCGGGAGATGATGATGAACAGGGAGGCCTGGCATGCTGCGATTCATGGGGTCGCAAAGAGTTGGACACGACTGAGTGACTGAACTGAACTGAACTGAAGACTATGCTAAGTTTTCTGACAAAACAGGGAGAGAAGGAAATCCTGGTAGATTCATAGATAATTATGGGATGCTCTCTACAAGTTTACCGATGTTGATCCTAAAAGTTCAGAGGGATAAATGATCTTAAAAGATAGATTTCTCACTCAGTGGGCTCCAGATATCTGCTGTTAAGTTATGAAAACAGGCTTTTGGACCAAATTAGTTAAAAAAAAAAAAACAAAACTGTTTACAGCTGGCTCAGACTATATATTATGGTACAGAACATGAGGAGGAAAATGAAAGGCAAAAAAGAACCAGGCAAAAGACTGAAGCTGCAACAATTGGTGATGGACCTGCTCTGAAACAGCCTGAAAAAATTGCCCAGAGGGACCCAGGTGAAAAGGGATGGACTTGTTATTATTATGGAAAGGAGGGACAGTCAAATGGGATTTCCCTCAGGCATCTAAAACACCCCCATCTCCATGTCTGGTCTGCAAAGGACCATAGTGGAGAAGAGACTGCCCTTTGAGATGTAGGCCCCAGGTGTCAGACTCTCAAGACAATTGGAACTGAAGGTCCTTGGGGGTCCCCACATAAGTTCTCATCCTAATAACACCTGAGGAACCCTGGGTATTAATAACTGTGAGGGGGCAAATAGTCGATCTTCTAGGGCAACGTTTTGCTCACTTAAGTTTCTGATCTGCTTTCCTCCTGATCCACTACAGTAATGGGGCTGCTAGGACAAGCCAAATGCTATTATTTCAGTCAGCCTTTAAGCTGCAGCTGGGACTATGTGCTGTTTAGTCACGAGTTTATGATCATGCTACAATTTCCCTCACCCCTTCTGGAGAGGGATATACTGAACAAGGTCCAGGCCTCTGTTTTCGTGAATATGGATCCTGTTCTTTCTCTCCCATTAATTGAACAAAATATAAATCCTAGAGTGTGGGCTGATGGAAAAGCTGTGGGTTGAGCACAAAATACTGTTCCTGTCTTTATCAAGCTCAAAAAACCTCACCTATTTTCACATCAAAAGAAGTATTCATTAAAGCCTGAGGTGTTAAGGAAGGGTTAAAACCCATCATTGAGAATTTAAAGGAGCAGGGGCTATTAATTCCCTTTAACAGTCCATACAACACTCCTATTGTGGGTGTAAAAAAGTCAAATGATAAATGGAGACTTGTTCAAGATATATGAATAAGTGTCTAATCCTTATACTTTATTTTCTGAAATTCTTAAGTGAGCCAAATATGACTTAAAGACAATTGAGAGGATTCTTGGGCATTACAAGCTATTGCCGCATTTGGATTCTGGGTTATGGGGAACTTGCCCAGCCTTTATATAAACTTATAACTGAGACTCAATAGGTCCAAACTGACAAGCTTCAAACTGCTTTCTTAAAGGCTCCAACTTTGAGCTTGCCTACAGGATCAGTTTAGTTTGTTACTGAAAAAAGGCTATGGCCACATTGAGTAAGGGTAATTGTTACTATTGTTTTGCTAATGCCTAAAGCTCATAAGTTTACTAATGGGCAAAATCTTACTGTACTGACTTCTCATGATGTAAGTGGCATCTTAAACTCTAAAGTTGATAGTGACAATGACTCCATCTTTAAAGCTGCTGTAACTCAAGGGGTGTCAAAACCTCTAGGAATAGAATATCACACTGTTCCTGGAGACCTCAATCTTCAGAAAAAGTTAAAAAGGCTACTGACATTATTAAAAAACACCATGTAAGCCAACTCAGGAAACACAAGAGAGTTGGTTTAAAGTTTTACCTGTAGTTTTTATGAGGGCTTAAACTGTCCCTAAAAAAAGGGACTGTCTCTATATATGACAGACTGTTTTTGCACACAGTTATTGTCATAGATCCTAAAGCCTTAGAACAATTTGACTCAGCTTTCAGCTTTTCAACCTCCTCATCAATTGAAGGCTTCCTATGGTGGGTTTCTCCACTTCAAGGAAAGGACTTTCTTCAATTTTGTGAATACCTTCACCTCTTCTTGATCTGATGATATATAACAATTCTAAGATGGACTGATATAACATATTGTACCTTAATTATGGACATAATGTGACTTTTCATTTTGATTAGGTTTTAACTTGGTCTGATGACTATTTTACCTTCCATATGTAACTGTAAAATGGGGTTTGTTTCTAACTGTCCAAAAGTTTTTAAGTTACAAAAGGTTGTTCAGGCTCCTATGAGTGCCACAGTCTCCTCCAACTATTACATGGATCAGAGACTTTCCACATGAGGGTTAAGAAAGTATGTTGCCTCAGTGATTTAGGGACCATGCTCCTCAACAGCAGGAAGTAGTTATGGAATGAACATAATGCCTCTTTCCTTAGGCAACATAGTTCTGTTAAAATAAAAGGGGGAATGCCATCCTATCTCAAAAATGCATACTGTGGGAGAGGGTCCTGGTGAAACTCCATCAGCCTTGTGGTGTCTCTCTTATCTGATTAGTAGCTTTCTAACAGACATAAAACAACTTGCAAGGGGGGCACTCTCCATCCCACCTTTTGATGTCTATGACAGAAGCTTTCTCTGTCCTTTTTAACTTTAAAAAAATATCTGCTACACAAAGGCTCTTGAGTGATCAAGCCTGGTCCATGGCTTGAAGAATATTAAGCTAAATCTTCTTCAGATATCAGGAACCCAATATCATATTGATCCAAATGATATCATATGATATATGATATCCAATATCATAATGATCAAAGGATCAATCCAAGAGGAAGACATAACAATTGTAAATATCTAAGCAACCAACATAGGAGCACCTCGATACATAAGACAAACACTAACAGACATAAAAGGAGAAATTGACAGTAACACAGTAATAGTAGGAGACTTTAACACCCCACTCAAACCAATGGACAGTTCATCAAGACAGAAAATTAATAAGGAAACATAAGTTTTAAGCGATACATTGGATGAGGTGGATCTCATTGATATCTTCAGGACATTCCATCCAAATGCAAGAGAATACACCTTCTTCTCAAGTGCACATAGAACATTCTCCAGGATAGACCACACCTTGGGTCACAAATCAAACCTCAGTAAATTTAAGAAAATTGAAATTGTATCAGGAGTCTTCTCCAACCACAATGGTATGAGACTAGATATCAATTACAAGAAAAAAAAAAAAAAAGCTGTAAGAAACACAAGCACATGGAGATTAAGCTATACGTTCATAAATAACCAAGAGGTTACTGAAGAAATCAAAAGGGAAATAAAAATATTTCTAGAAACAAATGACAATGTAAATATGACAACTCAAAACCTATGGGAAGCAGCAAAACCAGTTCTAATAGCAATACAATCCTACCTCAAGAAACACAAAAAGCATTGAATAGACAACTTAACTTTACACATAAAACAACTGGAAAATAAAGAAAAAAAAATTAATAAGGATCTGAGCAGAAATAAATGAAAAACAAATGAAAGAAACAATAGTAAGGATAAATAAAACTAAAAGTTTGTTCTTTGAGAAGATAAACAAACCTGACAAACCTTTAGCCAGACTCATTTAAAAAAAAGAGAGAGAGAGAGTAGAATCAAATCAACAAAATTAGAACGGAAAGAGGAGAGGTTACAAGAGACAATGCACAAATATAAATGATTATAAGAGACTATTACGAAAAACAATATGGCAATGAAATGGGTAACTTGGAAGAAATGGACAGATTCTTAGGAAAGTTCAATCTCCCAAGACTGAACCAGAAAAAAAAAAAGAAAGAAAGAAATTATGAACAACACATTTACAAGCACTGAAATTCAAGCTGTGATTTAAAATCTCCCAAAAAACAAAAGCCCAGGCCAGATGGCTTCACAGAATAATTCTATCAAAAATTTAGAGAAGAGCTAATGTCTATCCTTGCAAAACTCTTTCAAAAAATTGCAGAAGAAGGGACAGTTCCAAACTCATTCTATGAGGCCACCATCACACTGATACCAAAACCAGTCAAAGACAGCATCAAAAAGAAAGCTACAGGCAATATCACTGATGAATATAGATGCAAAAATCCTCAACAATATTTTAGCAAACAGAATTCAGAAACACATCAAAAAGCTCATACATCATGATCAAGTTGAGTTTATTTCAGGGATGCAAGGATCCTTCAACATACACAAATCAATCAGTGTGATACTCCATATTAACAAATTGAAAGATAAAAACCATATGGTAATTAATCTCAATAGATGCAGAAAAAGTCTTTGACAAAATTCAACACCCGTTTATGATTAAAACTCTTAAAAAATGGGTATAGAAGGAACCTACCTCAGCATCAGTTCAGTTCAGTTCAGTTGTTCAGTTGTGTTCGACTGTTTGTGACCCCATGAATTGCAGCACACCAGGCCTCCCTGTCTATCACCAAATCCTGGAGTTCACTGAAAATCATGTCCATTGAGCCAGTGATGCCATCCAGATATCTCATCCTCTGTCGTCCCCTTCTCTTCCTGCTCCCAATCCTTCCCAGTATCAGGGTCCTTTCCAATGAGTCAACTCTTTGCATGAGGTGGCCAAAGTTTTGGAGTTTCAGCTTTAGCATCAGTCCTTCCAAAGTATGCCCAGGACTGATTTCCTTTAGGATGGACTGGTTGCACCTCCTTGCCTCAACATATTAAATGCCATATATGAGAAGCCTACAGCAAACATTATTCTCAATGGTGAAAAACTGAAGGCATTCCCTCTAAGATCAGGAACAAGACAAGGGTATCCACTTTCACCACTATTTTTCATCATAGTTCTAGAAATCCTAGCTACAGCAATCTGAGAAGAAAAATAAAAGGAATCCAGATTGGAAAAGAAGAAGTAAAGCTTTCATCGTTTGCAGATGACATGATATTGTACATAGAAAGCCCTAAAGATAATAAACTTTAAACTCAAAGTGGATCAAAGACCTAAATATTAAGACCAGAAACTATAAAGTTTTTAGAGGAAAACTTAGCTGGAACACTCAATGACATAAAGTAAGATCCTCTATGAACCATCTCGTAGAGTAATGGAAATAAAAATAAAAGTAAACAAGTGCGACATGATTAAACTTAAAAACATTTGCACAGCAAAGGAAACTATAAACAATGTGAAAAGGCACCCCTCAGAATGGGAGAAAATAATAGCAAATGAAGCAACTGACATAGGATTTTCCAAAATACACAAGCAGCTCATATAGCTCAATACCAGAAAAACAAACAACCCAATCTAAAAGTGGGAAAAAGACCTAAACAGATATTTCACCAAAGATGTACAGATGGCTAAAAGATCCTCAACATGACTCATTATTAGAGAAATGCAAATCAAAACCACAATGAAATATCACCTCACAAGGGTCAGAATGGCCATCATCAAAAAGTCTGCAAACAAATCCTGGAGAGGGTGTGGAGAAAAAGAATGTTTTTGCACTGTTGGTGGGAATGTAAATTGATGCAGCCACTGTGGAAGATGGTATGGTTATTTCTTACAAAACTAAGAATAAAATCACCATATCACCAGCAATCTCACTCTTAGGCATATATTCTGAGGAAACCAAAATTGAAAAAGACAATTTTTGAGGCGGATGAACCTAGAATCTATTAAACAGAGTGAAGTAAATCAGGAAAAGAAAGATAAACTTCATATTCTAATGCATGTATGCAGAATGTAGAAAAATGGTACTGAAGAGTTTATTTACAGGGCAGCAATGGAGAAAGAGACATAGAAAATAGACTTATGGACATGGGAAAAGGGGAAGAGATGGTGAGATGTATTGAGAGTGTAATATGGAATCTTACATTGCCATATGTAAAATAGATAGCCAGTGGAAATTTGCAGTATGGCTCAGGAAACTCAAACAGGGGCTCTGTATCAACCTAGAGGGGTGGGATGGAGAGAGAGGTTCAAAAGGGGAATATATGTATACCTATGGCTGATTCCTGTTGAGGGTTGACAGAAAACAACAAAATTCTGTAAAGAAAATATCCTTCAATAAAAAAATAAATTAAAAAAAAAAAAAAAAAACGAACTCTGCACATATGCCTCTGAAGGAGGTGAGATTTGTGCCGCTATTAGGGATTGTGTTCTTTTTTTCAAGTGTAAGTTTTATATTGATCATATTTACCATATAATGGTAATTCATTTTTGATGTTTTCTGAAGAATTTTAATTATTAAATAAATGTTCTTAAGTCAAAATAGAAAAAAAAAAATTAAGGGAGACTGGTAGCTCCTTATTAGCAAAAAGCTAAACAAAGGATTAGATATAAATTTACCAGAGAAAATCAAGAAAGGGACTGCTAAAAAGAGTCTAACTAGGGTCAGAAAAAATCTGAAAGACTGACCTTGAACACTACTTATATGAGAGTGCCTAGCATCAGTTGTGCCAGAAGTGGAGCAATTTATTTGCCCATGCATTGTCAAAAGCAATAGAGTAACTAGCTCACAATTAGTGGAGCCTAACATCTGTCATATCCTAACTATGTTCTTATTTTCATTCTGAATTTTAATTTAACATTCTCACCTTTTAAAATTTTTATTCTATTTAAATGTGACACAAATCCCTTTTATTCCTTTATTTTTTTTTCATACAATCATTATACTTATATTTTTAAATTAGTTGTATGAAAAAAATTTTTTTCTTTGTCTTTTGATTCTTCTTGAGCTTTATTTTCTATTGTAATCTCTGCTGTTATTTTACTTATATTCTTTATTCTATTTTTAATAGCTACAGGCAGCATAACATGGATATCATGAAGAAAGAGAGAGTCAACCAAAACCAATGCCATTCCAGAGAGAGTCCACATGTCAAAGGCTGCCCATTTTAGCACCCGACTGACATCAGAAGTTTCACACTGTGGGTAAATAGACTTTACTGGGAGTCACAGGTTTTGTAATCAGTCCCTGACTACAAAGGGCTATTATACAGATAATTTGTCCATACTAGCATTACAGCTTCAATTCTCGCTTTTTGGTGGGTCAGGCAATATTATTTATTGATTCCTATTTAGCATGTCCAGTACTTGAAGGGCAGATTCATGCCTCTGTTTTATAAAGCTGTATAGAGGAAAATTTCCCCAGTCAGACACATTAAGCAACTCTATTATGTATTCAGGTAAAATAATGAATTTATTTCACATATTTGAATATAGTAATTTTCACCTAAACTTTCACCTTAATCCCACCAACCTTTGCATTCTTAGTTGTAACCTATTAGAATTTTACCAACAGAATGTGTTTCTACAATACTAATAGGGATATATTTCCACTAGGGCATAGCATACCTTTTCATAAAATGTTCAGGTAATAGTGACAAAAATTCTTCACATAAATATAGCTTATATATTAAAATTTCCATTCAAATGTTCACCTTAATTCTATCAATATTTGCATTTATTTTTTTTTTTTCTTAATTTAATTGCAACCCATTGGGACTTCAATGGATTTGGCACCAAATTGCATGGGGCTCCTATATAAAGGAGTCCTCAAAACTCCTTTTCTTCCTCTTGTAACAGTTTCACTCATTCATATGCAAAATTGCTTAGGTTCCCAGCAGGCAACTGAGCCAAATAAGCTGGCACTTTCACGAAATTTACCTGATTAAATATTGGGACTATTGCCTAGGATATTGGAACTATTGCCTAGGATATTGGAAGTTTGGCTTCTCATTACTATATCTGTTTTTCAGCTTTCCTATTTCTTCAAACTAGGTTGAATAAAAATAAAATTTAAAAAAAAGGCAAAAAAAAAAAAAAGCTGATGTGTTTAGGGTCCTTAAACTTTGGAGGACCAGCAAGAACTCTCATAGGTCCATCCAATTCCTTAGAATGTTGTATTATGGTCATTATTTTCATTCCATTAAAATCTGCATCATTCATATCATTTCTTAATAACTACTTAAACATTTTCATTGACTGGATGATTTGTTTTACTTTCCCCTCTCTTATTTGTTTGTTTGTTTAAAATGACTCAGAGGCAGTGGTTGTCCCTTATGTAGATCAGAATCAGGTTCTTCTGCATCATTCTTCAGTAGGGGCCTTTTGATAAGAGACTTTGGTATGGATTGGCTGCAACCAAATTTGGTTCATCTTTTCCTTTTAACTATAATGTGTGTATCCAGTTCCCCTCCACTGTCTAGACATTAGGAAATGAGGGTGGATGGGTCAGGCTGATATGTGGCATAAAGCCCCAGTCTTCTAATATACAATTGGTCTTTCTGGCATTACCAGTCTCCAACCTAACTCTATTTGGGGCTCCACCATGAGTCTTTTTATTAGCAAAATCTCAGGTGCCATCCAAGGGACTCATGAATAACCAAGACACTTTTAGCACTTCAAAGTTTCTGGAGGTTTTACCAGAATTGAAAGAGTCATGTGTACCCCAGTGTTCATTGCAGCACTGTTTATAATAGTCAGGACATGGAAGCAACCAGGATGTCCAACAGCAGATGAATGGATACACATATACACAATGGAATATTACTCAGCTATTAAAAAAAAACACATTTGAATCAATTCTAATGAGGTGGATGAAACTGGATCCTGAAGTAAGTGAGAAAGAAAAACACCAATACAGTATGCTGCTGCTGCTGCTAAGTCACTTCAGTTGTGTCTGACTCTGTGTGACCCCATAGACGACAGCCCACCAGGCTCCCCTGTCTCTGGGATTTCCAGACAAGAACACTGGAGTGGGTTGCTATTTCCTTCTCCAATGCATGAAAGTGAAAAGTGAAAGGGAAGTCGCTCAGTCGTGTCCGACTCTTTGCGACCCCATGGACTGCAGCCCATCAGGCTCCTCTGTCCATGGGATTTTCCAGGCAAGAGTACTGGAGTGGGGTGCCATTGTCTTCTCCGTGCATATATATGGAATTTAGAAAGATGGTAATGATAACCCTATATAATGAAAGTGAAAGTGAAGGTGAAATCGCTCAGTTGTGTCCGACTCTTTGCGACCTTGTGGACTGTAGACTACCAGGTTCCTCTGTCCATGGGATTCTCCAGGCAAGAATACTGGAATGGGTTGCCATTTCCTTCTTCAGGGTATCTTCCCTACCCAGGGATCTAACGCAGGTCTCCTGCATTGCAAACAGACACTTTAACCTCTGAGCCACCAGGGAAGCCCTATGCGAGACAGCAAAAGAGACACAGGTGTATAGAACAGTCTTTTGGAGTCTGTGGGAGAAGGCGAGGGTGAGATAATCTGAGAGAATAGCATTGAAACATGTATATTATAATATGTGAAACAGATCACCAGTCCAGGTTCTATGAGACAGGTTTCCCAGGGCTGGTGCACTGGGATTACCCAGAGGAATGAGATGGAGAGGGAGGTGAGAAGGTGGTTCAGGATGGAGAACACATGTACACCCATGCCTGATTCATGTCAATGTAAGGCAAAACCACTACAATATTGTAAACTAATTAGCTTCCAATTAAAATAAATAAATAAAAATTCTGGAGGTTTTATCATCTTAGTGCCAGAGACTCAGGACAAAGACCAAAACTTAAACTTAAAACATTATATTAAAAAAGAAGAAAGAACTCAAGTGAATAACTTAAGTTTATACTTTATGGCACTGAAACAAGCAGAAAGGAATTGTACAGATCAGAGCATAAAGTAATGAAATTGAGAATAGAAAAATAATAAAGATAATCAACAGTACCAAAACTTGGTACTTCAAATAAATCAATGAAATTCACAATTTTCTGGCTAAATTTGTTAGGAAAAAAGTAGAAAATAGATACGTAATTTACTAAAGTCAGGAGTGGCAGAAGAGTGAACATTGCTACCAATATTATGAAATATTGTAGAATAAAGAGGAGGATAAATGTTCATAAGTGTTATTCAAACAATATTATACCCGAATTAGTAAAATTAGCTGAAATGTAAAAAATACCCTTGGAAGTATGAAAATTGACTCATAGAATAAATATACAATCAAAATAAACTTAAAACAAGAGATTTTAATTAACAGTTTTAAAGGTTTTCACATGGAAAAGCTCAGTTTAAAATAGCTTTACTGGTGAGTTTTTAAAAATTTTAAATAATTATTACAAACTCCTCACAAACTCTTCCACGGGGTGGGGGATGGGGGAGGAGTAGGAAAGGAGGTAACGTTTCTCAACTCATTCAATAAGACCAGTCTTGCACTATATCAAAATCAGAAAAAAAATCTTGCAGAAGATAGCCAGAGCTTAATATAATCTTATAAGTATAAACACCAAAATCTTTAGGAAAATAGAAAGCCAAATTCAAGCAAAATGAAAAAACTATACACAATGACTAAGTAGAAATTTCTTCAGGAATGTAAAGCTGCCATGACATTTGAATATTAATTGACGTATCATGATAATGAAGGGGAGAAAAAACTTAAATCATCTCAGACAGAGAAAAATCAATTGACAAACTTCAATACCTTATGTATGTAAATTATAGAAAATGTCCACAGTGAGCAAACTTATAGAGTCAGAATCTACATTATTGTTTGCCTAGAGCTGAGACATAGAGGTAGCCATAAAAAAAAGGATTACAGAGCTTCTTTGGGGAAAGGTGTTAAATATTTTAAAACTGATTGTGGTAATGGTTGTTCAGCTCTGTTTATATACTAAAAACAAAAAAAAGGAAACCCTGAATTTTGTACTGAAATGAAAAACCCATTTAATTGTATTAATGTTATATTCATTTTATTTCCATAATATGTTAAAAGATAAAAATGCAAACACCAAGTTCAATGAAACTGGTACAATAAAAGAGAAAAAAAATTTTTTTTGCAAATATAGTAATGGACCTACTTGATAAAATGGGAAGAATCCTATATCTATTTCAATGA
>SJYT01071675.1:1873-61873 GCA_006410635.1 Cephalophus harveyi
CCCTGGGATTTCTTTGGAAGGAATGATGCTAAAGCTGAAACGCCAGTACTTTGGCCACCTCATGCGAAGAGCTGACTCATTGGAAAAGACTTTGATGCTGGGAGGGATTGGGGGCAGGAGGAGAAGGGGACAATCGAGGATGAAATGGCTGGATGGCATCACCAACTCGATGGACATGAGTCTGAGTGAACTCCGAGAGATGGTAATGAACAGGGAGGCCTGGCGTGCTGCGATTCATGGGGTGGAAAAGAGTCGGACACGACTGAGCAACTGAACTGAACTTTGTGCTTTGTTGTCAAAATTATTTTGACTATTCTAGGCCTTTTGCATTTCAACATAACTTTAGACTTCGTTTTCTAATTCCTGCTGAAAGGCCTACTGCAGTTTTGATAGACGACGTTTTGGATTTATTGATCTATTTGGGGAGAATGAACCTAAAAGATGAGGGTTCAATCCCTGGGTTGGGAAGATCCCCTGGAGAAGGAAATGTCAACCCACTCAAGTATTCTTGCCTGGAGAGTCCCATGAACAGAGGAACCTGGTGGACTACAGTTCATGGGGCTGCAAGGTCGGACACGACCGAAATAATTTCACATGGATATCTTAATGGTGTTGAGTTTTCTGCTCTGTGAACATGATGTTTCTTTCTATTTATTTAGATACCCTTTCATTTTCCTCAGCGATGTTTCATAGATTTTAGTGTAGAAATCTAAAATTTATTCCTAAATGTTAACTGGTTTTGATTCAAAGTAGCTTATTTTTTAATTTTATAATTTTCATTTCATTGTTACTAATATGTAAAAATGTGTATATACTGTCTACAGCTTTAAATTGCTATGACAGATGTTGCCTCATTAAAATCTATAACATACAGCAAAGAGGAAGGATTTAGATTTCAAATGTGGCCTGTGATAAAGTAATAAACACTAAACAACATCATTCAATGCAGACAGATCATGCAGTGATCTGTCTGTTCGTCTTGACTTCTTATTAGACTGAAAACTCCCTGCAGGCCATGACTGTGTCACTCACAACAACTGAACTGTTGTCTAACATGTGGTAATGCTAAATAAATATTTGATGAAAGAATGAATGAAATGAGTGCCAAAATTGAAAGGCACCATCTCAAATTCTGAATAAAAGTATTTGCGCTCTTTCAATTTAATGCCAGAAGAGCTTGAGTGTAAGAACACATGCTGGGGAACAGGCCATTTTTCTATGAGATGCTTTATTTATCCCTACATCTTTCAGACAGGCAGTGGGAATGTGCTCCAGGAAGGAGAGTGGGATGCTGGGTGTCAAGTCTCAAGGGTTTAATTCCCAACTCTGAATCTCACTAGCTTCAAGGCCTTGGGCAAGTCACTTAACCTCTGTTCCAAACAGAAATAATACCACCTCCTCCCAGGAGCACACCAAGGCAAGTTTGATTGATGGCTAAGCTCTTAGAGTCTTTGATGAAATGTGCTGAATGGCTGCCAAGTATTACTACTGCTAATAATAATAATGTTTTTCTAACATAGTCCCACAGAGCAATATAAATCGGTAACAAGGGACAGATTGCTTCAACAAAGCAAATTGTGACCAATTCCTTTTGAAAGAAGGATGATAGGCTTAATTCCACAATAGTATCATTTTCTGTTCTCTGCTCTCTCTTTACTTACAAGGAAAACGAGTTTTCATGTGTCTATGTGAGGTGTTTAGACTTCTTTAGAATGGAGAAATGAAGAGAAAAATTAGAAGCAAGCACAGACACAGTCATATTATGGAAATATCATATTTCTTGGGTAGGTTGATCATTTATATTAAAAAAAAAGGGGGTGATTAGTAAAACAGAAATGTTGTCATTTGTTATTTCATCAGTTACATGGTTTTACTGTATCCTGAAAGAAAATTAAAGGAGACTCTAATCCATCAATTTAGTTTCAGAACGTCTATTTCTTGAAACAGAAATATTATTCTACACTACTTAGGTGCTTTTTTCTTCTCCTTTACAGTGCCTAACATGATTTTAAAACAAGATTTATTAGATTTTTTTCCTGGTTATAAAATAATGCATGCTTACTCTAGAAAATCTGGACAAAGATGTAAAATATAAATGAATAAAAAATGGGATGTTGTGATAGTGTATAATTTGAAATGTGTCCTCTCTTTAAACTGCCGGGTTCAATCCCATGTCTGGCAAAGTTAGTTTGATCAAACCTCTTAATTCCTGTGGGCTTCAGTTTCTTCATCGTCTAAACGGGACAGTGATGCCTATTTTTCTGGTTGTTGTGATAATTAAATTAAATAGTGCATGTGAAGCCCTTAAAAGAGTGCCTAGCACACAGAACATTGTTTGATAAATTAATATTGTTGTTATATAGTTACTCATAATCTTTAAACTAAAAGATAATTTTTTCAGAAGTTCATTCCATGAACATAAACTTTTATACTAAGTATACAGTTTCTTTTGCAAGATTGAAATTTCTCCCCAAATTCATATGTTGAAATCTAGTTTCCAGTAATATAATATTTAGAGATGGGCCTTTGGGAATGATTAGTCATGAGGGTGGAGATCTTATGAGGGAAACGTGTGCCCTTATAAAAAAGACCCTGGAGAGCTCTCTCATCTTTCTGACATGTGAGGGCACAGAGGGAAGACAGTCTGTCTGTGAACAAACAGTTCCTCATCAGACACTGAATATACTGCTGTCTTGATCCTGAATTTCCCAGCCTCCAGAACTGTGAAAAATAAATGTCTGTTGTTTTAGTCAGCCAGTCTGTGGTATTTTGTTATAGCAGCCCAAACAGGCTGAGATAAGATCATATTGTACTAACCGTTTTTAATCCACTTCTCATCAGTGAGTATATTACAAGGATTTTCTTATGTCATTACATATTTTTCTACATGTATGGCACAATCATGGGAATGATTAGTCATGAGGGTGGAGATCTTATGAGGGAAACGTGTGCCCTTATAAAAAAGACCCTGGAGAGCTCTCTCATCTTTCTGACATGTGAGGGCACAGAGGGAAGACAGTCTGTCTGTGAACAAACAGTTCCTCATCAGACACTGAATATACTGCTGTCTTGATCCTGAATTTCCCAGCCTCCAGAACTGTGAGAAATAAATGTCTGTTGTTTTAGTCAGCCAGTCTGTGGTATTTTGTTATAGCAGCCCAAACAGGCCGAGATAAGATCATATTGTACTAACCGTTTTTAATCCACTTCTCATCAGTGAGTATATTACAAGGATTTTATGTCATTACATATTTTTCTACATGTATGGCACAATCAGTTAGGGCAACACATTTTTACACTGATGGGCTTGATTTGTCATATCCTGAAGAACCAACCTCTTGTTGTCAGATATTTATTGATACATTGTTCCCGATTTTTGTTTGTATTAAGAATACTGCAGTGATCCACGTTTTATGCATCTCAGCTATGGGATGGACCTCTAGAAGTAGAATTTCTGAGGAACAAAGCAAGTAAGGGTATACTTTTAAAGCTTTTGAGGTTAAGTGATCTCCAGAAGTTTTGAGATAGTAGTATAAATCATAGCAATTTAATTTGTCCTATTAACTCTTCATAAACATATATTGCTTTTCCCTACATGATATAGCCTAAGATAATCTTTTACTGAAAATCAAGAGACAAAGAAATAAATGAAGAGAAAAGAATATAGATTAAAAGAGTGTGGATAACTTCTGCACTTTTCTAAGATCAATTTCTACTGAGACAATCTATAATTGGGCATCTCAGATTTATAAACCTTGGTAAAAACTGACAAATACTCTACACCTCAACTCTATTTGAAAGAACTTGTTTTCAAACTTCTCTTTCTTCCCTCTTTTTTCTTATAAAACGTGATATCAACACCATTTTGAAGAGCTATTCTGGCATAATTTATATTACATTCATGCAATTTACTTACTTAAAATACGTTAGGTGAAAGCAAAGTTTTCCTTTGACATTTTCCCCAAAGATTTACATCTTTTTTTAAAGTTAAAAATACGTCATTTTTATTTAAACTGATATACCTAAAAGATAGCTTCTGATATATACTGGGAACCTGATGTCAGTTTGTATGTACTATTCACTAACTCATACTTGCCCAGCAGTTGGCTGCTTCACATTTTTACCTTGCTTTATGTTCTCTGGACTGCTCTCCAAAAAGCACAATATAGCTAGGGAAATATTTATGGAATTTAGACAGCAATCCAAAAGGAGTTCAGTTTGGCAGAAGGAGAAAAGAATAGAGGCTCAGTTATTGAAACAAGACCTATTCCTTGAAAATCTAAGGTAGTGTAGCCACTATGGAAAACAGTATGGAAGTTCCTCAAAAAACTAAAACTAGAGTTTCCATAGGATCCTCAATCCCGTTCCTTGGCATATATCTGTACAAAAATATAATCCAAAAAGATATATGAACCCCTATGTTCATAGCAGCACTATTCATAGCCAAGACATGGAAACAAACGAAACATGCCTCTACAGATAAAGAAGATATGGTACAAATATACAGTAGAATAGTACAAGCCATAAAAAAGAATGAAATAGTTCCATTTGCAGTAACATGGATGGACCTAGAGATTATCATATTATGTGAAGTGAGTCAGAAAGAGAATGACAGATACCATATGATATCACTTATGTATGGAATCTAAAATATGACATAAATGAATTAATCTATGAAACAGAAACAGACTCACAGACATAAAGAACAGACTTGTGGTTTTCAAAGGGACAAATGGGTGAAGCAGGGATGGACAGAGAATTTGGGATTAGCAGATGCAAACTATTATATATAGAATGAAAAAAAAAAGGTCTTATTGTATTGCATAGGGAACTGTATTTAATATCCTGTGATAAGCCACAGGATTATTATTAATAATTAATTAATTTATTATTATTATTAATTAATAATATATATATAATTTATATATATATATATATAAAACCTACAACATCTCCTAGATCTAACACCAAAAAAAAGATGTCCTTTTCATCACAGGGAATTGGAATGCAAAAGTAGGAAGTCAAGAGATACCTGGAATAACAGGCACATTTGGTCTTGACATATAAAATGAAGCAGGGCAAAGGCTAACAGAGTTTTGTCAAGAGAACACACTGGTCATAGCAAATGCATTTTCAAATCACACAAGAGACAACTCTACACATGGACATCACCAGAGAGTCAATATCGAAATCAGATTATATCTTTGCAAACGAAGATGGAGCTCTATTCAGTCAGTAAAAACAATAACCAGAGCTGACTGTGACAGAGAGCATGAGCTCCTTATTGCAAAATTCAAGCTTAAATTGAAGAAAGTAGGGGAAACCATCAGGCCATTCAGATATGACTGAAATAAAATCCCTTATGATTATACAGTGTAGGTGACGAACAGATTCAAGGGATTAGATCTGGTAGACAGAGTGCCTGAAGAACTGTGGACGGAGGTTTGTAGCACTGTATAAGAGGCAGTGACCAGAGCCATTCCCAAGAAAAAGAAATGCAAGAAGGCAAAGTGGTTGTCTGAGAAGGCTTTACAAATTACTAAGCAAAGAAGAAAAGTGAAAGGGAGAAAGGGAAAGATATACCCAACTAAATGCAGAGTTCCAGAGAATAGCCATGACAGATAAGAAGACCTTCTTAAGTGAACAGTTCAAAGAAATAGAGGAAAACAATAGAATGGGTAAGAGTAGAGATCTCTTCAAGAAAATTGGAGATATCAAAGGAAAATTTCATGAAAGAATGGGCATGATAAAGGATAGAATTGGTAAGGACCTAACAAAAATATAAGAGATTAAGAAGAGTTGGCAAGAATAGATAGAAGAACTATACAAAAAAGGTCTTAATGACCTGGATAACCATGATACTGTGGTCACTAAACTAGAGCCAGACATCCTGGAGTGTGAAGTCAAGTGGGCCTTAGGAAGCATTGCTACAAACAAAGCTAGTGGATATGATGGAATTCCAGTTGAGCTATTTCAAATTCTAAAAGCTGCTGCTGCTAAAGTGCTGCACTCAATATGTCAAATTTGGAAAAGTCAGCAGTGGCCATGAAACTGGTTAAGGTCAGTTTTTAGTCTAACCCCAAAGAAGGACAATGCCAAAGAATATTCAATATATGTTCAGTTTAGTTCAGTTGTTCAGTCGTGTCCAACTCTTTGAGACCCCATAGACTGCAGCACGCCAGGCTTCCATATCCATCACCACCTCCCGGAGCCTGCTCAAACTCATGTCCATCAAGTCAGTGATACCATCCAACCATCTCGTCCTCTGTCGTCCCCTTCTTCTCCCACTTTCAATCTTTCCCAGCATCAAGGTCTTTTCCAATGAGTTGGTTCTTAGCATCAGGTGGCCAGGGTATTGGAGCTTCAGCTTCAGCATCAGTCCTTCCAATGAATATTCAGGACTAATTTCGTCTAGGAGGGACTGGTTGGATCTCCTTGCAGTCCAAGGGACTCAAGAGTCTTCTCCAACACCACAGTTCAAAAGCATCAATTCTTCGGTGCTCAGCCTTTTTTATATTCCAACTCTCACATCCATACATGACTACTGGAAAAACTATAGCTTTGACTAGATGGACCTTTGTTGGTAATATATATTAATATATACATAACTGAATCACTTTGATGCACAGTAGAAATTAATACAACATTGTAAGTCAACTGTCCCAAAAAATAAAAATAAAAAACTTCCCCCTGATGTTAGTGAATCTAGTACCTATATTTAATAGAAACATTCCTCATGTACAGCCATGAATGGTTGGCATCTAAATCCTATATACAAAGCTGTAATTTCATTAAAGAATTGTAGCAACATTGATAAATCATGTCACTGGTAACCTGTGCTTAAATTACAACTTTACTTATTTACACTGGGTCTACATAGTTCCTATATGATTCCTGTCATAGCACTGTCTTGTCCTGGGTCTGCTAACAGGACCAGGCTGATCATTGATTCCAACAGTGGGTCAGGTAGGACAGCATGGCCACATCAGTCAACCACTTCATAGAAATGTAAGAGTGATGCAGCATCCAGCAAGAGTAGGAGGGGTCAAGTGTACAGAAAGCTATTTTGCCAACTTCCTCATGGAGGGAAAAGAGGGCTCCCTGAGTGAGTAAGCACCTGCTAACCTCTTAAAAGTAAAAACTGTTTCTCTTATTCTCTCCAGCCTTCTCCCTTCATAATTATTATTTGGGTTATAGATACCATGGAGAGTCCCTTGATAACAGCAGAAAACCCAGAAGGTTTGAGATATTTTCATTTTGAATGTATGTGTCCCTGTGAGCAGACACCAGTCTCTCTTGACAAGATTACTCTGTGACTTGTCTTATAATGACCTCCCCAGGAAAAGGTAATCTGATCTGGCCATATAAAGGTGATTAAGAGAATTTGGATTTATTCTATTTACTTGATATTTTGGCCACCCACTCCAGTATTCTTGCCTGGAGAATCCCATGGACGGAGGAGCCTGGTAGGCTGCAGTCCATGGGGTCACTAAGAGTTGGACATGACTGAGCAACTTCACTTCACTCATTCACTTAAAGGAAATCTTCAGGCTAAAGTTATTTTTATTTATTATAGAATAATTTTATAGCAGAAGTATAATTACACAAAATTATGTGTTTTGACCTGAGTTTATAAATAGCAGTGTTCAATGTCAGATAATGGTATTGCTGGGAGTGACCCCTATTGGTAGGGATGTTTATGTACCTTTTCTAATACTTTCCCATGAAGAAGATGAAAGAGGTGTCATGGAAGGAACTTTAACTTCCCATTAATCACAACTGGCACCTAACTGTCTCCAAGGAGCCCAAGTAATTCAAGTGACAGCCTGAATAAAGAGAACTTTCTCCATAGAAAAAGAGACACCAGTCATATGTGGTCCACTGGTCATATGTAGGTGGGAAATATTTGAGGGTCGGCATGTGTACAACTCTAATACAGATTTTGTAGTGGTTGCAGCTGAGAAATAAGTACTTTTAGACAAAAAGCAACACCTAAGACTAATTTGTTTTATCGAGCAATAACATAATAGAGGGAGAGTCTAAAGGGAAAATTTAAAAAAATAACAAGCATTGTTGATGTATCTCAATTATTTCCAAAAAGCAGAGATTCCCACTTGTGTTCTAACAATTTTTAAAAAGCTCATCCCATCAACCTAATCAGGTTCAATCTCTGATCAAGACAGTGAAAACTTCAAAAGTTGATGAGACATTGAAGTTGCTTTTTAAAAATTTTGCAGAAACCCTATTTATCTACCTTTAGAAGTGAAAGTGTTAGTTGCTCAGTCTTGTCTTTCTGTGACCCTGTGGACTGTAGCCCACTAGGCTCTTCTGTCCATGGAATTCTCTAGGCAAGAATACTGGAGTGTGTAGCCATTCTCTTCCCCAGGGGATTTTTCCAACCCAGGAATTGAACACAGGTCACCTACACTGCAGGCAGATTTTTACCTTTAGAAATAGATATTTCCCACTTTTTATTAGAAAAAAAGCCACTGTATAAAACCTTAAACTTATCCTAAGCAATATCATACTTCTATACAATTTCTTCCCTGGTGAATTCCCTGGTGACTCAATCAGGAAAGAATCCACCTGCAATGCAGGAGACCCAGATTTGATCCCTGGGTCAGGAAGATCCCCTGGAGAAGGAAATTGCAAGCCACTCCGGTATTCTTGCCTGGGGATTTCATGGACAGAGGAGCCTGGTGAGCTACAGACCATAGGGATCACAAGAGTTAGACACGACCTAGCAACTAAGCCGCCGCCATGCAGTGTCTTACAGTTTTCAAAGCACTTTCAAAAACATTTAAATTATGTTATTGTGAATTGAATTCTTACTAAAATATTCTGACAAAGTTATTTTGAAAAATCCCATGAATTTGTTTTCTACCTCGAATTTAAAACTCTAGTTTATAAAGGAAGATAAGTCTTAGAGTTGCACAAGAAAAAATAAAATAAATGTCACCTCTAAATGGCCAATGTAATTTTTTGTCCATCCTAGAAACATTGCAAAGTTGAGTAAACAGTTAACCTGCCTTTCACTACATTATTTACATTCAATTACTGGGGCAGAATGTTAGAAAAATCTGAGATTTGGTGAACAATTTTCTATCCATTCATCCCCCTAGTTTTTAATATTTAAAGCAATTCATTAAAAGCCGAGTCTGAAGTGTTAGCCTGGCCTCACGTCCCCATGAGAGAATGTCTTATGTAGACTCTTGCCTACATAAGAGTCTGCCCCATTCTTTCACTGACTTAGGCCTTCTCATGGGATTTTCTGACCAGCTACTTGGAAGAAGTTCAGTTCAGTTCAGTTCAGTTGCTCAGTCATGTCCGACCCTTTGTGACCCCATGAATCGCAGCACGCCAGGCCTCCCTGTTCTTGGAAGAAGAGCAGGAAATAATTCCAGGTTCTCTTTTTGAAGCTGCCTGCCTATGGAAATGGAGAAGGAAATGGCAACCCACTCCGGTATTCTTGCCTGGAAAATCCCAGGGATAGAAGTGCCTGGTGGGCTGCAGTCCATAGGGTCGCAGAGTCAGACACACCTGAGAAACCGAGGACACATGCAGACCTATGGCAATTCTGTGTTCTGATCTGTACCCTCTGCGTGCCAAGCTTCTTGGCCAGGAAGCTTGTGCAGAGGTGTCCTGTGGAGACCCAGCTCACTGGGACCAGTTCAGTTCAGTTCAGTTCTCAGTCATGTCTGACTCTTTGCAACCCCATGGACTGCAGCAAACCAGGCTTCCCTGTCCATAACCAAGAGCTTGCTCAAGCTCATGTCCATCAAGCCAGTGATGCCCTCCAACCATCTCATCCTCTGTCATCCCCATCTCCTCCTGCCTTCAATCCTTCCCAGCATCAGGGTCTTTTCCAATAAGTTGCTTCTTCACATCAGGTGGCCGAAGTATTGGAGTTTCATCTTCAGCATCAGTCCTTCCAGTGCATATTCAGCACTGATTTCCTTTCATGTGGCGAGGTATAAATATGTCGTGAAGAACTAGGAAAATGCACACGGAGGCCATGTTCTCCAGCTTAGCTTGTATCAGTAAGAAAGTTAATGTGTTGATCTTCATCTGCTTCCTATGGCTGCTGCTGCTGCTGCTGCTAAGTCACTTCAGTCGTGTCCGACTCTGTGCGACCCCATAGCCGGCAGCCCACCAGGTTCCTCTGTCCCTGGGATTCTCCAGGCAAGAATACTGGAGTGGGTTGCCATTTCCTTCTCCAATGCATGAAAGTGAAAAGTGAAAGTGAAGTTGCTCAGTTGTGCCCGACTCTTAGAGACCCCATGGACTGCAGCCCACCAGGCTCCTCCGTCCATGGGAGTTTCCAGGCAAGAGTACTGGAGTGGGCTGCCACTGCCTTCTCTGTCTTCCTATGGCTACAGACTATTATTTCTGCTTAAGAGACAAAAGGAGTGATACACAGTCTATTAACCTTGAAAGATGAAAACAAGAACTGATAATTAAGGCTATCCTGGTGGTTCAGTTGTTAAGAATCCACCTGCCAATGCAGAGGACATAGGTTTGATCCCTGGTCTGGGACTATCCCACGTGCCACGGAGCAACAATGCCTGGGCACCACAACTGCTGAGCCTGCACTCTAGGGCCATGAGCTGCAACTATTGAGCCTGGGCATAGTAATAAAGACCCAGCACTGCCTAAAATAATAATAGTAAAAGTAAAGAACATATGTTTACCAAAATAACACATGGTCATCTTTGCTTCAGATGGTGCAGCCAGGAGACTTGCTTATTCAGTACTCTGTAGATTCAGGTCTTGTACAATTGTATCCTGGTGTCTTGAGGCAGTGTATCTGTTGCTGTTTTTCCAGTGGGTCAGCTGGTTATTAGCTGGGACAGACAGACCCCACTGATTTGGTCATAAAGGCTTTCATGTATATGAGGCTGCTGCTGCCCAAGAATTACATAGGGCCATCATGTTGTAGTTGAAGCCCAGAAAAGGATTAGAAGATTGTGGGAAAAGAGATTCTTTTACTATATATCATTGTGCAAGTTCTTTAGGCACAGGTTGTATGGGATGATTTTAACTTTATTGTTGTTGTTTTTTTGTTTTTTTTTTTTTCCAAAAAGGCCTTCAAGCTAGGGCTATAGATACCAGACTTCCCAGGTGGCGCTAGTGGTAAAGAATCCGCCTGCCATTGCAGAAGATATAAGAAACATGGGTTCAATCCCTGGATTAGAAGATCCCCTGGAGGAGGGCGTAGCAACCCACTCCAGTATTCTTGCCTGGAGAATCCCATGGACAGAGGAACCTGGTGGGCTACACTTCATAGGGTCGCAACGAGTCAGACAAGACTGAAGTGACTTAGCACATACATAGATTTCAGAGCAGTTAAGTTCTGTTTGGGTAACAGAGCTTTACAGCAGGCATAGGTAGGAATTGGAGTCAATGTTTTTCTCTGTCTGCATTTAGTTGTCAAGGGGGTAAAGTGTGGAAGGCTTACTTCCTGCATTCACATGGTTTGTCTCAGAAAAACTCTCCCCAACCCATTGTTTTCATGTAACCATGTTCAGACTCGCAGGGGTAGTGATTGCATCAGTGAATAGCACCCCATAGAGGAGCCCTTTTTAAATGAGAGATCAATCATCTTTGCTTGAGGTAGAGAAGCTACCTAACGAAGTTTATTCAAACATAAAAGCTAAGGCAAATAGAAAAGTCCAGGCTGGGAATACTCTTATCTTTAAGGACAAAGTTTGTTTGGGTGACAAGGAAGAGTTGAATTGGATTTTAAAAGTTATCAGAACATGATCTTCTGGAAAATGAAAGAGAAATAAAGAATGTTTGGTTAAGAGGAAGAGAGAGATTTTCTTAGGAGCAAGGTTAAGCTTTTACAGAAGAGGGTAGAACAATATGAGCAGAAAAACAAGACCTTGAAGGTCAGTCTGGGCAAATAAGTAATGGGGGTGGTATGCACCCAGGTTTAGTTATCCTTACAGACAGGATTAGAGAAGAGTGTACTAGCTGTTACTTGGTCAGAAACGGTGATTGGGATTCAAGGAAAACGACCAGAGGAAGGGCAATAAGATCTCCAGAAGCTCACTAGAATGATTCTCTCAGAAGGAGCCTGGATCCAGGAAACTAGGGAGGGGCATACCCTTAAAACCACAAATAGTTTCTCTCTTAAGACTTGAATCAACTGCCAACTAGCAGTTTTATAAAAGTTAGATCTGTAACAGAAGAAAGAATTGAAGTGAAGTGAAGTCGCTCAGTTGTGTCTGACTCTTTGCGACCCCATGGACTGTAGCCTACCAGGCTCCTCCATCCATGGGATTTTCTGGGCAAGAATACTGGAGTGGGCTGCTATTTCCTTCTCCAGGAGAATCTTCCTAACCCGGGGACTGAACCCAGGTCTCCTGCATTATAGGCAGACGCTTTACCGTCTGAGCCGCCAGGGAAGTCATGATTAAGGCATTAGCAGGTGCATCAGTGACCTCAGGTGATATTCTCTCTCTTGAGGTAAAATGACTGGGAAATATATGAATAAGTGAAAGTAGTGGGAAGATGACACATAATACCTCCTGCTATGTATCATGTACTAATCTCAGAAATTTACCTATGAGTTAATTTAATATTTACAATAATCTCACAAGAAAAGGAATGCTAAAAATTCCATTTCAAATATAAGGAAACTGAGACATAGTAACTTAAAGGATTTGCCCAAGAATATAGAGCTAGTAAATAAAGTTGCTGGAATTCAGACTCAAGTAGTTTAGCTCCAGACTCTGGACTCTTGATCATACTAATTTACTGTGTCTTATATTGAAGTTCAGTGATGGGTTCAAGGGTCATCTGATGAAAAAATCCTTTCCGGGTGGGATTATTCAATGTGAGGATGGAGTGAAGGAAATAGACACATTGGCTTAAAGAAGGTATACTTTTGTAAGACTTTTTTTCATTGTAATGAACATTTGTTCATTTAATTCATGCTTCTTAAAGGACAGGCATGCAGGTGTTTAAGGAACAAGGCTAAACCTAGAGGAGTATGTTAGAAAAACAAATGTCTGAAAAGAAAAGTGGAAGATTCAGCAAACAGAGTGAGCTTTTTACGAGTCAGAGAAAGAGATGAACAGTTTACGAGTCAGAGAAAGAGATGAACAGTGTAACTTAATTGTGAAAATGTAACCAAGTCCCCATAAAATGAGGAAGAGGATAAAGACAATGCAAGAGACATGTTCCAGTGTACCCCCAAAAAGTTATTATGGAAGAAGAAAATATTTTTGTTGACATTAAAGTTTCTGAGTTATTCAAGATCTGATGAGATGAAGAACTGAGGAAAATTCAGGCTCTAGGGGAAAAAAAAAATGTTTGGCCTGACTGGGCCTCGAGGGGCACAGATTCTCCTTCAGCTTTGTTCAGTAATCTGCTAGAGGTGAGGCAAAACTAATGAAATCCAGCAGGCAAAATTCATAGGCCTTAGTTCCATTATCAGCAGCAATAAGGAACACTAGTTCATGAAACTAGAATGGATACAGCAGTGAAAATACTTTCTATGACATTGTAATGAGGGACATAAGTCATGATGCTTTTCTCCAAACCCATAGAATGTACAGAACCAAGAATGAATCCTAAGGGCAACGATGGACTTTGGGTGATTCTGATGAGTCATCATAAGATCATCCTTGGTAAAAACCTTTTGTAGTGAGTGATGTTTTTAATGGGTTGTTGTTGCCGTTCAGTCACTCAGGCATGTCTGACTCTTTGTGAATCCATGGACTGCAGCACGCCAGGCTTCCCTGTCCTTCACTATCTTCCAGAGCTTGCTCAAATTCATGTCCACTGAATCAGTGATGCCATCCATTCATTGCATGCTCTGTCATCCTCTTTTCCTCTTGCCTTCAATCTTTCCCAGAATCAGAGTCTTTTCTAATAAGTCGGCTCTTTACATTAGGTGGCCAAAGTATTGGAGCTCAGTTTCAGCATTCATCCTTCCAATTAATATTTATGACTGGTTTCCATCAGGAACTGTCATCCTCTTTTCCTCTTGCCTTCAATCTTTCCCAGAATCAGAGTCTTTTCTAATAAGTCGGCTCTTTACATTAGGTGGCCAAAGTATTGGAGCTCAGTTTCAGCATTCATCCTTCCAATTAATATTTAGGACTGGTTTCCATCAGGATTGACTGGTTTGATCTCCTTGCAGTCCAAGGGACTCTCAAGAGTCTTCTCCAACACCACAGTACAAAAGCATCAATTCTTCAGTATTCAGCCTTTTTTATGGTCCAACTCTCACATCCATTTGCAAAAACCATAGCTTTGACTAGATGGACCTTTGCTGGCAAAACACTGTCTCTGCTTTTTAATACACTGTCTAGGAAATGGCAACCCACTCCAGCGTTCTTGCCTGGAGAATCCTAGGGATGGAGCCTGGTGGGCTGCCATCTACGGGGTCACACAGAGCAGGACACGACTGAAGCGACTTAGCAGCAGCAGCAGATGCGTTGTAGCTTTTCATCCACGGAGCAAGCATCTTGTCATTTTGTGACTGCAGTCACCATCTGAGGTTATTTTGGAGCCCCAAGAAAATAAAGTCTGTCATGGTTTCCATTGTTTCCCCATCTATTTGCCACAAAGTGATGGGACCAGATGCCATGATCTTGGTTTTTTGACTGTTGAGCTTTAAACCAGCTTTTTCACTCTCCTCTTTCACTTTCATCAAGAGGCTCTTCAGTTCCTTTTCACTTTCTGCCATAAGGGTGGTGCCATCTGCATACCTGAGATTATTGATATTTCTCCCAGAAATCTTGATTCCAGCTTGTGTTTCATCCACCCCAGCATTTCACATGATGTACTCTGCTTATAAGTTAAATAAACAGGGTGACAATATACAACTTTGACGTACTCCTTTCCCAATTTGGAACCACTCTGTCATTCCATGTCTGGTTCTAACTGTTGTTTCTGTACCTGCATACAGATTTCTCAGGAGGCAGGTAAAATGGTCTGGTATTCCATCTCTTGAAGAATTTTCCAGTTTGTTGTGATGCCCACAGTTAAAGGCTTTAGAGTAGTCAATGAAGCAGAAGTAGATGTTTTTCTAGAATTCTCTTCCTTTTTCTATGATACAACAGTGAAAGTGAAGTCACTCAGTCGTGTCCAACTCTTTACAACACCATGGACTGTAGCCCACCAGGCTCCTAGGTCCAGGGGGTTTTCCAGGCATGAATACTGGAGTGGGTTGCCATTTCCTTCTCCATGGGATCTCCTGACCCAGGGATTGAACCCAGGTCTCCTGCATTGTAGGCAGATGCTTTACCATCTGAGCTACCAGGAAAGCCCTGGATGTTGGTCATTTGATCTCTGGTTCCTCTGCCTTTTCTAAATCCAGTTTGAACATCTGGAAATTCTCGGTTCATGTAGTATTGAAGCCTGGCTCAGAGAATTTTGAGCTCCACTTTGCTAGCATGTGCAATGAGTGCAGTTGTGTGGTAGTTTAAACATTATTTGGCATTGCCCTTCTTTGGGACTGGAATGAAAGCATCTTTTTCAGTTCTGTGGCAACTGCTGTGTTTTTCATATGTGCTGACATATTGAGTGCAACACTTTAACAGCATCATCTTTTAGGATTTGAAAGAGCTCATTTGGAATTCCATCACCTCTACTAACTTTGTTAATGGGTAAACTATGAATGTGCAAGGACAGGACATATATGGGAAATCTCTGTACTTTCCTCTCAACTTTGTTGTATACTTCAAACTGCTCTAAAATATATATATATTCTTAAATCTGGTAGAAGGCGAGGGTGGGATGTTTGAGAGAATAGCATTGAAACATGTATATTACCATATGTAAAATAGCTGACCAGTGCAAGTTCGATGTATGAAGCAGGGCACTCAAAGCTGGTGCTCTGGGACAACCCAGAGGGATGGGGAAGGAAGATGGGGAAGGAGGTGGGAGGGGGGTTCAAGACAGGGGGACACATGTACACCCACAGCTGATTCATGTTGATGTATGGCCAAAACCATGACAATATTGTAATTAATTAGCCTCCAATTAAATTAAATAAATTTTAAAAAATAGAATGGAGACTCAATGGTTAGATAGAAGCCATGGTGTCCTCAGCACTGGAGTTCCAAATGAAAAGAGATCAGAAGGTAATGCACAATGAGATTTTTAAATACAACCAGAAAGGAAATGGGATTCAAAGAAGACTTGACAAATTTCTAAAGTTTGCAAACATAAGGGAGTGATATGGCAAATGTTGCTTTCTGAGAGAGAAGAGTGTATAGGTGCATTTGTTACTGAGTCCAAGTTCACACTGCTTGCTTCATGAAAAGTGAAAGTGCAGTGTTAGTTGCTCAGTCATGTCCAACTCTTTGCAACCCCATGGAGAGTAGACTGTGAGGCTCCTCTGTCCATGGAATTCTCCAGGCAAGAATGATGGAATGGATTCCCATTTCTTACTCCAGGGGATCTTCCCAACCGAGGGATCAAACCCATGTCTCCTGAATTATAGGTGAATCATTTCCCTTCTGAGCTACCAGGGAAGCCATCTTGCTGCATGACAGACCAATAAATTGAGAGACGAGGTGTTGGGGCAAGGAATAGTGACTTTTTTGGAAAGTCAACAGACCAAGAAGATGGAGGACTAAGGAACCAGAGGTCAAATTGCTCACATCTGTTGGATATCAAAAAAGCAAGCGAGTTCCAGAAAAATGTCTACTTCTGCTTTATTTACTACGCCAAAGCCTTTGACTATGAGGATCACAACAAACTGTGGAAAATTCTTCAAGAGATGGGAATACCAGACCACCTTACCTGCTTCCTGAGAAATCTGTATGCAGGTCAAGAAGTAACAGCTAGAGCTGGACAAGGAACAATAGACTAGGCTCCAAAGTGGGAAAGGAGTACATCAAGGCTGTATATTGTCACCCTGTTTATTTAACTTACATGCAGAGTACATCATGCAAAATGCCAGGCTGGATGAAGCACAAGCTGGAATCAAGATTTCAGGGAGAAATATCAGTAACCTCAGATATGCAGATGGTACCACCCTTATGGCAGAAAGTGAAGAAGAACTAAAGAGCCTCTTGATGAAAGTGAAAGAGAGTGAAACAGTTGACTTAAAACTCAACATTCAGAAAACTAACATCATAGCATCTGGTCCCATCACTTCATGGCAAATAGTTGGGGAAACAATGAAAACAGTGACAGCCTTTATTTGGGTGTCCAAATAAAATCAAAATCACCTCAGATGGTGACTGCAGTCATGAAATGAAAAGATCCTTGTTCCTTGAAAGAAAAGCTATGACCAACCTAGACAGAGTTGACTTATTGGAAAAGACTCTGATGCTGGGAGGGATTGGGGGCAGGAGAACTAGGGGACAACAAAGGATGAGATGGCTGGATGGCATCACTGACTCGATGGACATGAGTCTGAGTGAACTCCGGGAGTTGGTGATGGACAGGGAGGCCTGGTGTGCTGCAATTCATGGGGTCGCAAAGAGTCGGACACAACTGAGCGACTGAACTGAACTGAACTGAACTGAACCTAGACAGCATATTAAAAAGCAGAGATATTATTTTGCCAACAAAGGTCCATCTGCTCAAAGCTATGGTTTTTCCAGTAGTCATGTATGGATGTGAGAGCTGGACTATAAAGAAAGCTGAGAGATGAAGAATTGATGCTTTTGAACTGTTGTGTTGGAGAAGACTCTTGAGAGTCCCTTGGACTTCAAGGAGATCCCACCAGTCCTAAAGGAAATAAGTCCTGAATATTCATTGGAAGGACTGATGTTGAAGCTGAAACTCCAATACTTTGGCCACCTGATGGGAAGAATTGACTCACTGGAAAAGACCCTGATGCTGGGAAAGATTGAAGGCGGGAGGAGAAGGGGACGACAGAGGATGAGATGGTTGGATGGCATCACCAACTTGATGGACATGAGTCTGAGCAAGTTCTTGAAGTTGGTGATGGAGAGAAAATGATGCAGATGGTGATGCTACAGTCCATGGGATCACAAAGTCTGACACGACTGAGCGACTGAACTGAACTGAGTGTCCCAAATAACCATTTTACCCAAGTTAGAGTTTGGGCTTCTTTTATACTAAAAAGGAGGGACTGTGACTAGTTGTTGCAAACTGCTTACTCCTGGAATCCTTTGTTCATGCCACTGTCCACATAGGTCTGGTCACAGTGCTGCTATAAACCTCCAACAAGATGAGTATTATTCTCTGTTCTGCAGCATTTTAAGGAACAAGTGTTATACCATTAAAGGTCAGAGGCTGGAGAATTGGCTAGTCTGTATATTTCAGACTATAGGAAACATTCTACTAGAAAAGGTGGAGAACTTACAACTAAGCACAGGCAACAGAGCACAAAGGTTAGAGCTAAAGAAACAGACCCAATATGGAGTCAGGTTTGTTCTGTTTTACATCCACCCTGCGATATGATAAATATCCATATTCAGCTCAGAATAGAGAGTTCCTACAATTGACTTCATACTAGTAAACCCTAAGTTCCATATAGTATAGGACTTACTAGCAACTAAGACACAGAGTTTCCTCTGGTAACTGGCACATGGTCTAGATTTTTTCCAAGTACCACGTACTTATGTGTACCTAGGCAGTCAGTCGTGTCTGACTCTCTGTGACTTCTGGTCTGTAGCCTGCCAGGCTCCTCTATTAATGGGATTTTTCAGGCAAGAATACTGGAGTGGGTTGCCATTTCTTCCTGCAGGGATCTCTTGGACCCAGGGATCATTGCCTGCATTGCGGACAGATTCTTTACCTGCTAAGCCATCAGGGAAGCTTGTATAGGGCCACAAATGCCTGGAAATTTGCTTGTGTTTCAAACTTTCATGAGTGTAGGACTAGTGCCAGGATGATCTTCAGACTTAATTTTGAACAGTGAGAGGCACTGATGTGAAGTGGAAAGTGGAGGACAAACTTGAAAGCAGGGAGCTCAGACCTGGGGTGGCTTCCCATGGCCTCTGAGTGTTCTTTGATAATTACCTACTTGGCTGATCCTGGAATTATTTTTTGTGACTTCCCTTCCCTTTGAGCTTTCCTGAGAGTGGCCTTCTGACTTCAGATCCTAGGATTCTCTGGTCCAGAGGATTCATCATGAGGCAGATTTATGGGAACTTGACCTAAATGAGGTCTGCTGTTTTCTAGCTCTATATGCAGTTGGGTGCATGTACCTCTAACAGCTGTGGTGTGAAGCTTTAAGGAGTGCACTGTGGTCATCTGTCTAAGCCAGGTCTTCAGTAGAACTTTATCAATAGCATTTGTTCTCAGTGGGTGGTTTTAAACTTAGCAAAGAAATTAATACCATCACACAAGGTGATTCTCTTCAATGAGAAAGCATGTTGCAAGCATCAAGCTTTTCTATAGTCTTACTAAGAATATCTGTTTAGTTTTCTGGGTGCTGACTAGATATATTACTCTTCAAATGCTTTTTGATTACAAGTCATAGTAAGAAATGTATTTTACACTATGACCCTGTACATGTACAGAACACAATTTTCATAAACTCATTTTTTTATTAAGTGTGCAGTCTCTGATATTGTCTATTCTATTTCATATTTTAAAAATGATGATCATGACCCCTAAACAAATTTCCTGACCTAGTAATAAATCACAAGCTACAGCTGAAAAATGCTCATCTAGAGTATAATATGCTTGTGTACTAGAAAAGAACAAACTTTGAGAACAAGTAGATAAAGATATTATATAAAAGAAAATATTGTTATGATTTTATTTGAATATTTGTAGTGATTTGCTCAGTCCTCCAAAAGAGCAAACATTCTGTGAAATTCAGATGTGAGTTTCCTTAGGGAGCTGATGGCAGTCAAAATGTAGTATTCTAATGTGCATCTAGTTACATGGATATGTACTATCCATGTGTACATATGTACATGCTACATATGTACTATCTAGTTACATGGATATTCAATATGCCAGCAAATTTGGAAAACTCAACAGTGGCTACAGGACTGGAAAAGGTCAGTTTTCATTCCAATCCCAAAGAAAGGCAATGCCAAAGAACGTTCAAACTACTGCACAAGTGTGGTCATCTCACACACTAGCAAAGTAATGTTCAAAATTCTCCAAGCCAGCCTTCAACAGTACATGAACCATGAACTTCCAGATGTTCAAGCTGGATTTAGAAAAGGCAGAGGAACCAGAGATCAAATTGCCAAAACCCATTGGATCATTGAAAGAGCATGAGAGTTCCAGAAAAACATTTACTTCTGCTTTATTGTCTATGCCAAAGCCTTTGACTGTGTGGATCACAACAAACTGTGGAAAATTCTTCAAGAGATGGGAATACCAGACCACCTTACCTGCTTCCTGAGAAATCTGTATGCAGGTCAGGAAGCAACAGTTAGAACTGGACATGGATCAACAGACTGGTTCCAAATAGGAAAAGGAGTACATCAAGGCTGCATATTGTCACCCTGTTTATTTAACTTATATGCAGAGTACATCATGTGAAATGCCAGGCTGGATGAAGCACAAGCTGGAATCAAGATTTCAGGGAGAAATATCAATCACCTCAGATATGCAGATGACACCACCCTTATGGCAGAAAGGGAAGAAGAACTAAAGAGCCTCTTGATGAAAGTGAAAGAGAGTGAAAAAGATGGCTTAAAACCCAACATTCAGAAAACTAAGATCATGGCATCTGGTCCCATCACTTCATGGCAAATAGATGAAGAAACAGTGGAAACAGTGACAGACTTTATTTGGGGGGCTCCAAAATCACCTCAGTTGGTGATTGCAGCCATGAAGTTAAAAGACACTTGCTCCTTGAAAGAAAAGTTATGACCAACCTAGACAACATATTAAAAAGCAGAAACATTACTTTGCTGACAAAGGTCCACCTCGTCGAAGCTATGGTTTTTCCAGTGGTCATGTATGGATGTGAGAGTTGGACTATGAAGAAAGCTGAGTGCCAAAGAATTGATGCTTTTTAACTATGGTGTTGGAGAAGACCTTTGAGAGTCCCTTGGACTTCAAGGAGATCCCACCAGTCTGTCCTAAAGGAAATCAGTCCTGAATATTAATTGGAAGGACTGATACTGAAGCTGAAACTCCAATACTTTGGCCACCTGATGGGAAGAACTGACTCATTTAAAAAGACCCTGATGCTGGGAAAGATTGAAGGTGGGAGGAGAAGGGAATGACAGAGGATGAGATGGTTGGATGGCATCACCAACTCAATGAACATGAGTTTGAGTAAACTCTGGGAGCTGGTGTTGAACACGGAGGCCTGGCATGCTGCAGTCCATGGGGTTGAAAGAGTTGGACATGACTGAGCAACTGAACCTAACTGAGTTACATGGAAAGTATCATGTAATAGTTGGAGATCAACATCTTTCTTCAGTTGAATCACATGCTCCTTGAGCAGGAACCATATCTTCTATTTCTCTCCTATCCTCCATCCACATTTAACATGTGGCAGACATGGTCCCTGTCCTCAAGGATTTATACTGTCTACTTGAAGAGACATACTAAACTGTCCTTATTAAAAACTTTTTTCATTTAACCAAGCCAATTTTTTTTTTAATATTTCATTTACTCTATTTTTGGCTGTGCTGGATCTTTGGTACTGCATAGGTTTTCCTTTAGTTGCGGCAAGCAGGGGCTACTCTCTAGATGTGGTGAGAGGGCTTCTCATTGCAGTGGCCTCTTTTGTTGTGGAATACAAGCTCTAGGGCTTCAGTAGCTGTGGTCTGTGGGCTCAGCAGTTGCAGCTTCTAGGCTCCAGGGTGTGGGCTCCCTAGTTGTGACTCGTGGGCTTTGTTGCCCCCAACATATGGGATCTTCGCTGACCAGGAATTGAACTGGTGTCCCCTGCATTGCAAGGTGGATTCTCAACCACTGCACCACCAGGGAAGCCCCAAGCCAATTGCTTTTATAGATGCATAATTGAAATTCTGAGAGTAATGCAGGAGTAGTTGAAATTAAGGGCAATTAGCACCAATTTCTGGAATAGGTAAATTCTGAATTTTTAAAAGATTGATAGATAACTGGTGGTGCGAGTGGGCAGAGAGCTCTGTAGAGACTTTGCTTTCTGGGTGTCAACACAAGACCTGTTTAAGAAAAGCAATTTCATTGTGAAGGCCTCAGACAATCTTTCCCCTAAATGTGTGCTTTGAACCAATTATAATTCAATGCCAGAGAGAACCAGAGCTGACACTTATCTGACTGGTACAGCATCACTAATCTTTGCAGATGAAGGACAAAATAAAGATAGGTGTGTACTTTGCAGGGCTAATAGAGACCAGTGGCGTGGCATGGCCTTTAATGAATTATCTAAATAATTAGTTAGTTTGGGCTATAGCAAAGGAACCAAAAACTGAAAAAATCATATCCCCAACTAGCCTGATCCTGAGAATCATAAGTGATGACTGATGAGAATTTATAATTCTAAGGTCCCTTCCCAGTAATGGGTGACCTTTTGGTCTAGAGTAGGCCCCAAGTTTGGATATCACTAGCAAACAGTAACTAAACAAAGACTAAACTAATAAATATATACCAATAATTGTCATTCAAAAAAATAGCTACTTTAAAAACTTTTAATTTTTATGGTGGCTCAGATGGTAAAGAATCTACTTGCAATGCAGAAGGCCCAGATTCAATCCCTGGGTCGGAGAGATCCGTTGAAGAAGGGACTGGCTACCCACTTCAGTATTCATGCCTCGAGGATTCCTTGGAAAGAGGAGCCTACCGTCCATGAAGTCACAGTCTGACATGACTGAGCGACTAACATCTTCACTTTTCATAGTCTATTTACTATGTTGTGTTAGTTTCAGGTATACAGTAGAGTGATTCAGTTACACATATACATGTATCTATTCTTTTTCAAATTCTTTTCCCGTTTAGGTTATTAGAGAGTATTAAACAGAGTACCCTGTGCTATACGATAGGTCCTTGTTGGTTAACCATTTTAAATATACCTTTGTGTACATGTCAACCTCTAAACATTTATGGTGTATTGAACATTGCTTCTAGGCTATGTAATTTAACCGAGACACAAACTCAATAAAAGAACAATGATCTCCAGTTTCATAGATGACTTTATTCAACTCAAACAGCTGGTAAGCCGAAGATCCCAAATCTGTCACTTCCATTCCTGAGTCCCTGATCACCAGGTCTGCTACCTCCGGAGAGGGGAAGTTCTCCATAGTTTAGCCTCACATTTAGTATCTTGGGCTCTGGAGTCTAATGGGCCTGATACACAACCCTAGTTTTGCAATTAACCAGCTCTGTTGGATCATAGTTAATAGCAGTTTTCTCATCTGTAATAGAGATATTAGCAGACTCTACTGCTGCTAGGGTTGTGAAGGGCAACTGCTTAAAATGTATTGAAAAAGAAAGCTGATTCCATGGGAAGTATGATGCCTTAGGCAATGTTCAGTAAACGTGAATTCAGTGTATGTGGAAATGATATCACGTGTTGCTATTGTTTTTTAATCTTTTCTGGGAAACCTGAAAGACTTTTACAAGCTTCCCTTAGGTGCACTTCCCCCATATTTCTCTGATGAGAGTTTACCATTTTCTCCTGAGAATGAAAGATATTCATCCAAGAAAACAAATGTTGCCTCAGTTCTGCTTTTCAAAACATTAAGAAAGCATACTAAATTACCCCTCCTTTTACCGTATGCCAGAAGATTTTTTTTTCTTACCCTCCCAACTAAAAGTAATGTGTCTTAAGTCCTAACAGATTCACAGGCTTAACTCCTATGACTAATATTAGGCAGGCTCACCCAGGATTTATTAGGGATCAATGTGACCAATGGGTTTGGCAGCTGGTAGTTGTCCTCCTTACTTCTAATGCTGTAAAAATAACATTGTTGCCATCATTACATCATTTCAGTGTCTCCAAATATGTTCATCAGTCTGACCGCTGCTGAATGTTTTCATAAAAAAAAAAGAAAATCTTTCTGCTTCTCAGAAGGTTAGCTGACATCTAAGTTCTGGCAAGTTACCAAAACACAAATCTTTGTCTCATTCCTCACCTCCCTCCACTCAGCTGATTGAACAAGTAATAGTCAAAATATTGGGGGAGATTGGTGATACCCACAAGAACATCGAGTTTCTCCTACTGATTAATTCCTTACTGTTCCAAATGAGCAATGCAATATTGTCCCAAGTGCTAAAACTGCCAGTAATGGTCTTACTTTTGTCTTATAGGCACCACGTCTGAAGCTTAATGGCAGTGCTAATCCTGATTTATACCTCCAAATGCCAAATCTGGAAGGAAAGGTCAAAGTGGTCAGTGGGTTCCCCTTATGGTAAGCTCTAAAACAAAACACGGGGTAACACGGCCAGAAGAGGCAAATGTAGAATGGCTTAATCTCACTCTCATTTACTCCGACAGTCCACTTACAGCTCATCTGTCACCCAGGATCACAGTGAGCCTTCCTGGGTGGCTCCTGTCTTAGTCCCTGAAATATTTGGTTCATGCCTTCCCATTGGAGCCAAGTGTCTCCTTTAAAAAAAAAAAAAAAATCGTACAGCTCATGTTCTTAAGACCTTAAGATTACCTCCCTCTTAAAACCGTGCCAACCAGGAGGGGCTCCTCTTGTCTCAATTCCCTCATTTCACAGAAGTTCTCTCTCTCGTTAATCTTTTACATTCAAAACATTTTTGGCATACTAGACCTGCATTTAATTAGTACAGACACTTGGAAGACCTGGTGTCCTGGCCTTACAAGGAAAGGAAGGAAGTAAGAAATGTCTCAGGCCCAAATATCTGGCACTCTGAAACCAAACAGCTTATCCCTGTCAACTCTCAGCTATTGAGGTTAGAGGGTGGAAGCAACCCTGAGTTTTTAAACCATTTGGAAGCAACTCCTATTAGGATCACCGCTCTACTTTGTGTGAACAGGAGAGTTATCAGACGCTGACACCAGGAACCGAAGCCACCACAGTTTTCAAAGTTTGAGCAGTGAGAGAGGTACCTTTCAATCCCAGCACTATGCAGTCTAGTCTACCCTGGCCATTTCGTCTCCATCATCCCCCTGACCTGATGCCCACCGGCAGCTTCAGTGTTTGTTCCTCTCTTTAGTCATTCCATGCTTCCTCTACACCCAATCTGCTCACTACCTCATGCATGTCACCAGGGTAAGAAATAGACACTGGAAAGGTCCCTGGTGGTCCAGGGGCTAAGAGTCCAAGCTCCCAATGCAGGTGATCTGGATTTGATCCCTGGTCAGGGAACTAGATCCCACATGCTGCAACTAAAGATTCTACATATACTACAAAGAAGATCCCACTTGCCCCAACTAAGACCTGAGGCAGCCAAATAATTAAATAAGTAGTTTTTTAAAACCATGCCTTCTCCCAGGAAAGCAGAGAGTTTTCAGATACCAATTGTTTCTGTACAATCTTGTTATTCTCACAGAGGTGCAAACTGGCAAATTTGCAGTGTTCAAGAATATCTTAGTGATTCAGTAACATACAAAATGGCCCTTCCCTCTTCCTGGGCTTCCCAGGTGGTGCTAGTGGTAAAGAACCTGCCTGCCAGTGCAGGAGATATGAGAGACTTGGGTTTGACCCCTGAGTTGGGAAGATCCCCTGGAGGAGGGGAAGGCAACCCTCTACAGTATTCTTGCCTGGAGAAGCTTATGGACAGAGGAGCCTGACAGGCTATGGTCCATAGAGTCGCAAAGACTTAGACATGCATGCCCTCTTTCTGCCTCACTGTTTAGATAAGATCATCGCCATTTCTTTCTTATACTTTATTTTTTTTAAGTCTGTCTTAAATTTTATTTACTTATTTATCTTTATTCTATTTCTTGGCCAGGCCACACAACATATGGGGTCTTATGTCCCTGACTAGGGATTGAACCTCTGTCCCCCTTCACTGGCAGCACAGAGTCTTAACCCCTGGACTGCCAGGGAAGTTCCTCTCTTTAAGGTAAGGAAGACAAAAAGCCACAGATACGACTTTGTTTTCCAAGGGATTTAAAAACACAATGTTCCAAAAACAGTACTTCTGTCAAAGTACTTTGTTCTTCTATTAAAGACCACATAGGTATTAGTTAAAGTTTTCTGTAAGTATAATACATTTTAGTAATCCACTTAGGCTGCATTGTTCTCTGCTTCTCAAGACTTACAGCTATTGACTGACTGCAATTTTGTTGTTCTCCTCCTGTTAATAACCAAGAAACATTTGTACCATTAGAACCAGATACACATACAATTTCTTCTACCTCTCCCTTTAAATATTCCTGCTTTTGAATCATTATTTGCAAATATTTTATTGTATCTAACTTTTGCCCTTTTCTTTTTTCTGGGGGAAGTAAGCTTCCAATTTCCCTAGCTGTCTCTTCTTTGGATAACGTGTGACAATTCTTGTGTGATTCCTCACTAGAGCGTTCTTGTTCAAAGTCTCCTGTGTGGGCAAACCCTCTCTTCTTCGATTCCTTTCTCTTACTGCCTTTTAGAATTCTGCATACCTTTGCAGGCACTCCATGACAAATATATCATAAAGATATAGAAAATAAAATTATTTTACATTAAATTCATTAAGTAACTTGACTGCGATTTTAATACATCTGTATGGTTCTGTCCTCATCTCTTGACTAAATCCTATGCACTTTCCTTGTCTTCCCAACAGACAAAGGATTCTTTGTTCATGTAGTAAATTCTGGCATGGCTTGACATGACTTCTGAGTGATCTGGATACAACAGGAAGTTTTGATGCTGCCCAAGAATGATCAGAATAAAAACGATGCTCTGGGTGTGCATAAATGTGTATGTGTGTGTGGGTATACACAAGAGACACATATATATGTACGCATGGTCAGCAGTCAAGAAATGAAGCCTCTGACCAGGGAGGCCATCCCTGAAAAGAAAGTTCACACCAAAAATGCATTTGGAGTCTTTGTATGTGGGAATCTTGAGGCAGAGGATGGGGGAAGGGAGATAATAAGCAGGACTTACTGGTCTTTCTGCCTCCAGTCTTTGTCCTCCTTCCATTCTCCTCCACACTGTAGCTGCCAGAAAATAGAAATCTGATCATGATAATCCCTTACTTAAAAGTCTTTAATAGCTCTCTGCTAACCCGCAAGATAAAGTCCAGACTCCTTAGCATGATATATAAAGCCCTTCATTATCTGGTTCCGGCCTTCATGGTCAGCTTTATCTCTCCCCGCTCCCCACCAAGTGAGAGTCATACAGCTTGTCTATGTTCCCAGAGCCTGCTATGTAAACCAGGGTCTTTCCTTTATTTAGGGCCACTGAGAATTCTGTGACCCCCAAGAGGCATTGGGAACTTTGTTCCCCCAAGTGCTTCATTTCTTTAAGCATGGGCTTAAATATGAGCTCAGCACCTTGCTTATTGAAAAAGATCACTTGATAGAATTATGTTGATGTAGGGTGCTGTTTAAAAATACATCCAGTCAATTTTACTTGCTAAGACTGCTCGGTCCCATTAAGTACTCCCTGAAAGTCTAAAATGCACTTGGATTTAGGAGGGTATCATTTATTATTAGTTTGTTGTGCTCTGCTCAGCTCCCATTAAAGTAAATCACCTAAACATTCTACTTCTTCAAGCCTTACTGTGTGTGTGTGTGTTTGAACATACGCTTGGAAAATTCCCCTTAGCAACTCATCTCAACTATCATGAAGATTAGAAACTCTGATGAAAGACTGCACTTATTCTTGAAGTATTCTGGTAAATATGGAGGAGGGCACAGCAACCCACTCCAGGATGCTTTCCTGAGAATCCCACGGACAGAAGAGCCTGGTAGGCTACAGTCCATGGGGTTGCAGAGCCAGACACAATTGAAGCAACTTAGCACACATGTGCACATTGGTGAATATGACTGCATCCTGCCCAACCGTTAAGCAGCTACATGACCTGGCCTCAGTTTCAGTTCTGCCCACCTTGAACTCAAGCCCTGGTTGTGGGATGCTGAGCAAGTTCTTAAACTTCTCAGGGGACATGGCTGCCTTGTGGCTGCTTTATCTACTATGTAGCACTACCAGGTCCATTGAAATCACTCACCAATTTCTTTGGGCTTCTCAAGGTGGTGCTAGTGGTAAAGAACCCTCCTGCCAATGCAGGTGATGTAAGAGACCTGAGTTCAATCCCTGGGTCGGGAAGATCCCTTGGAGGAGGGCATGGCAACCCACCCCAGGATTCTTGCCTGGAGAATCCTACGGACAGAGGAGCCTGGCAGGCTGCAGTCCATAGTTTCACAGAGTCAGACAGGACTGTGGTGACTTACCATGCACTAATCTCTTTACAGAAAAGACTATTACTGGGCACTTTTAATCCCCAAGTTCAATGCCAAAATTCAGCCCTTATCCTGCTGCATTTCCTTATGCTGCTTAAGATGGGTGATCCCTCTTTCCTTGACACTCTCCTTGCCTTGGCTTCTTTTCTTACATAGCTGGCAGTACCTTCTCTTGTATCTTAATGAGCCCCTTTCTTCATTCTACCCTTTGCATGTTGGTATTCCCCAGGGTTGAGTTCCAAACCCACTGCTTTTCTCACTTTCAGTTTGTGAGCCATCTATTCCTGTGGTTTCATCCTTCATCCAAGTTTACGATTCCCAGATCTTCATCTCAACCCTAGATCTGCCTCTAGACATTTATCCAAACTCCTGCTGGTTGACTCTGCCTGGATTTCCCACTGACCACTGAATCTTAAAAAGTCTGGAATAAAGACTTCCCTGGGTGGGTAGAGTGGATGGGAGTCCACTTTACAGTGCAGAGGACAGTTTCAATCCCTGTTGCAGGAAGATTTCATATGCCAAGGACAACTGGGCGCCCTAGAGCCCACATTCTGCAATAAAGAGTAGCCCCTGCTTGCTGCAACCAGAGAAAGCCCACTCACAGCAATGAAGACCCATTTATTTTTGATCAAAAAATAAATTTAAAAAAAATTTTAAAAGCCTGGAGTAAAATTCTTCATCATCCTTTTCAAATAGCCTTTTCCCAATAATCTCTGTCTAAATTGATAGTACCACTTACCAAGAGCTGTGAAATCTGAAAATTATTTGTCACTTCTTCATCCTAATGTCCATATTTAATGTTTGTATATTTTTTGCCAACTCTGCCTCTAACATTTCCTTTATCTCTATTACATCATGTAGGCATTGGATTGAGAGTCCCTTGGACTGCGAGGAGATCCAACCAGTCCATCCTAAAGGAGATCAGTCCTGGGTGTTCTTTGGAAGGAATGATGCTAAAGCTGAAACTCCAATACTCTGGCTACCTCATGCAAAGAGTTGACTCATTGGAAAAGACTCTGATGCTGGAGGGATTGGGGGCAGGAGGAGAAGGGGAAGACAGAGGATGAGATGGCTGGATGGCATCACTGACTCGATGCACATGGGTTTGAGTGAACTGCGGGAGTTGGTGATGGACAGGGAGGCCTGGCGTGCTGCAATTCATGGGGTTACAGAGTCAGACACAACTGAGCGACTGAACTGAACTGAGCTGAACTAGTATTCCTGCTGTTAGCCTTGTCCCTGTCAGGCTACAGTCTCCAGAGTTCAAATCTACTTAGAATTCTTCCATCTCTTCTATAGAATAGAATCCAAGAGTCTTAACATCTCCTATGAGACCTTTCCTGATACGGGTCATGACTGTTCCTTCAGGGTCTTATCATTTACACGCTTTCTTTTATATTACATTTAAGAAAACCAAATCCAGCTGGCCCAGATGGTAGTGTTTCTCCTCTCTGTACTTTTGCTAACTTTTTCAGTACTCTTTGTCTGACTATATCAGGGAGTGATAGTCACCTTATGTTCAATATACTCCTTTGCTCTTGTACTTGAGTTGGGATATGGGACTAGTTCTGATCGATAATTGGGAGTGGAGGTTAGGTATATTATTTATCAGTCAAGGAAGTTAAGTATAAGTGCACCTTCTGTCTTCTTCCAGCTATACAAGAGAACTCAAACATGTGGAATTACAGTCTGGAAGCAGTCATAATCCCCGAGTCATGGTCAGAGCAGAGGCATTGTGAAAAGATGTATAATCTACATTGATTTTTGGTGTAATTAAGAACTCAGTCTTTGCTGCATTAAGTCATTAAAGTTTTGTGTTTAATGATATTGTTATATTGCTTATCTCAGGGAGACTAAAAGATTTTGCCTTCAAGATTATATTCAGGAATAACTAATTCAGAAAAACTTCCCTATTCCTACCCGAACTGGGTCACCTGTATCTTCTCTCTGATTCCCGAATTGTGACCTTAATTCTCTCCTGGTACTTGTTTGGTGGGGCTTCCCAGGTGGCTCAGTGGTAAAGAATCCACTTGCCAGTGCAAGAGATGTGGGTTTGATCCTTGGGTCAGGAAGATCCCCTGGAGAAAGAAATGGCAACCCACTCCAGTATTCTTGCCTGAACAATCCTGTGAACAGAGGAGCCTGGTGGCTACAGTCCATGGGATCTCAAGAGTCAGACATGACTGAGCACACACACATAGATGCTTGGCTAGAGAAAGTGTCTGATGATATGTCCACCATTTCTTCCGTAACAATAGGCTGTGCTCTCTTTCAGGGCAAGGCTATGTCTGTTCTATTATTTTGGTTTGTTTTACAGATTAATTAATATATGAATAATATCTTGAACTCTACCCAAGCAAAGTAAGTATTCAATAAAGGACAAATAAACTCACATTATTGTCATATTGTCATTATTATTTCCTCAGCACCTATCATGATGTCTGGCACACAGTAAGTGCTCAATACAAGTAGGAGCAAAACAGCTTTATGATATAACTCTTGCCTATGTAAAATTGGACTAATGCTTTCTCTACTTTGCTGGGTTTTGCAAAAAACAGGATTAACTGTTCTTTGCTAAACACAACTTCATGTAAGTCATTTTTATTCCAATTTATGTAGATCAAAGTGGCGTTTCACTTATTCTTCCTCATTTAGCTCTTTTCTTTAAGGAAGTCTTGGTCTTCATCTTTAGTCATAACTGTCCTTAACATGTGACTTTCCTGGTTGCTTAGACAGTTAAGAATCTGCCTGTAATGCACTAGACCAGGGTTCAATCCCTGTGTCAGGAAGATCCCCTGGAGAAGAGAATGGCTACCCACTCTTGTATATTAAGCTTAAGTTTTGGGGGGGATTGATACAAAAGAGATATTATACTGAAATAAAGATCACTGAAGGTCAACTATGAGTATTTTTCCAATTTTAAATTTTTAAATAAAATTTAAATAATTTTAGAATAAATTCTTTGAAAAATATATAGTATAAATATAACTACTTTTAAACTGTATACACATATGCATCACAAAACCTAGCATTAAGGCAAAAGACCACAGCATGTTATATCCATTTCTCATTGCTGCTGTAACAAATTACCACAAGTTCAATGACTTAATATAAATTTGTTTTCTCATACTTCTGGAAGTGAGAAGCCTGTCATAGGTATCAAGAGGCTGAAATCAAGATCTGACAGGACTGCATTTCTTTCTGGAGGATCTAGAGAAGAATTATTTTCCTTTCCTTTCCCAGCTTCTAGAGGCCACTTGCATTTTTTTGGCTCACAGTCCCTTCAGCCCAGGTGGCACTGGTGGTAAAGAATCCATCTCCCAAAGTAGGAGACATGAGATGTGGGTAAGACCCCTGGTTCAGAAAGAACCCCTGGAGGAGGTAAGGCAACTCCCTCCAGTGTTCTTGCCTAGAGAATCTCATGGACAGAGGAGCCTGGAGGGCTGCAGAGTCGGGCATGACTGAAGCGACTGAGCATGCACGCACGAGCCCTTCCTCTTACCACCCCAACCTCTTGTTCATCACAGCCTCTACTACCGGCTAATCCTCCTGACCTCCTCTCAGAAGGATCCTTGTGATGACATTGGACCTACTCAGATAATTGAGGTTAATCTCCCCACCTGAAAATTCTTAATTCAATCACATTTGCAAAATCCCTTTTACCGCATAAGGCAATATACTCACAGGTTTCAGGTATTAGAACCTGGACATCTATACTGCACAATTTAACCCACCACGTACTTTAAATGTGTCGTGTCTGATCATGTTAATTGTAAATGTAAAGTGTAAAGGAGAATAATTATTTATTCACATAAATATTAAGTGTAAAATTTTAAAATAAAATAGTGGAAGAAAATAGAAGAAACTACAGTTTTAGTCTAAGTAAAGAGTTGATTTAGATGGATTGGCCAAAAAGTTCGTTCAGGTTTTTCCATAAGATCTTACAGAAAGACTTAAACAAACGTTTGGCCAACCCAATATATTTAAAATGGTTTCCAGTGGCCTTAATTAAGTTATCATTTTAAACTGACTTAACCATATGTACCGGAGAAGGCAATAGCAAGCCACTCCAGTACTCTTGCCTAGAAAATCCCATGGATGGAGGAGCCTGGTAGGCTGCAGTCCATGGGGTCGCTAGAAGTCGGATGCGACTGAGCGACTTCACTTTCACTTTTTGCTTTCACACAATGAAGAAGGAAATGGCAACCCACTCCAGTGTTCTTGCCTGGAGAATCCCAGGGACAGGGGAGCCTGTTGGGCTCCTGTCTATGGGGTCGCACAGAGTCGGACACGACTGAAGCGACTTAGCAGCAGCAGCAGCAGCAACCATATGTACATGCATACAATACTGGAGCTTGCTTATTCACTTTCCTCATCCAAAAATAAGATTATACTTTATCAATAATGGCATGTTCAGTTCCCCTCTTCTCCCCTAGACTATAGGTTCCATGAAAAATGCCATTGTGACCTATTCCCTCTGTCTACTCTATACTCATCCAGTGTGGAGGTTCAATAAGTTGTCTTATGCTTGACACAAGACAGGCTTCCTCTCTCTAACAATTATCACACTATATCACTAGCAGAATCCCAATTTTGTTCACTTTTTCTTTTGTCAGATATACAAGGAAAGAGTGCCTTTCTATGCCCAAAGGATAGATTTTAATTAGGCTAAGACATCCATAGAAAGGCAATGCCAAAGAATGCTCCAACTACCGCACAATTGCACTCATCTCACATACTAGTAAAGTAATGCTCAAAATCCTCCAAGCCAGGCTTCAGCATTACATGAACCGTGAACTCCCTGATGTTCAAGCTGGTTTTAGAAAAGGCAGAGGAACCAGAGATCAAATTGCCAACATCCGCTGGATCATGGAAAAAGCAAGAGAGTTCCAGAAAAACATCTACTGCTTTATTGACTATGCCAAAGCCTTTGACTGTGTGGATTACAATAAACTGTGAAAAATTCTAAAGAGATGGGAATACCAGACCACCTGACCTGCCTCTTGAGAAACCTGTCTTCAGGTCAGGAAGCAACAGTTAGAACTGGACATGGAACAGACTGGTTCCAAATAAGAAAAGGAGTACATCAAGGCTGTATATTGTCACCCTGCTTATTTAACTTCTATGCAAAGTACATCATGAGAAACGCTGGACTGGAGGAAGCACAAGCTGGAATCAAGATTGCCGGGAGAAATATCAATAACCTCAGATATGCAGATGACACCACTCTTATGGCAGAAAGTGAAGAAGAACTAAAGAGCTTCTTGATGAAAGTAAAAGAGGAGAGTGAAAAAGTCGGCTTAAAGCTCAACATTCAGAAAACTAAGATTATGGCATCCGGCCCCATCACTTCATGGCAAATAGATGGGGAAACAGTGGAAACAGTGTCAGACTTTATTTTGGGGGGCTCCAAAATCACTGCAGATGGTGATTGCAGCCATGAAATTAAAAGACGCTTACTCCTTGGAAGGAAAGTTATGACCAACCTAGACAGCCTATTCAAAAGCAGAGACATTACTTTGCCAACAAAGGTCCATCTAGTCAAGGCTATGGTTGTTCCAGTGGTCATGTATGGATGTGTGAGTTGACTATAAAGAAAGCTGAGTGCTGAAGAATTGATGCTTTTGAACTGTGGTGTTGGAGAAGACTCTTGAGAGTCCCTTGGACTACAAAGAGATCCAACCAGTCCATCCTAAAGGAGATCAGTCCTGGGTGTTCATTGGAAAGGCTGATGTTGAAGCTGAAACTCCAATACTTTGGCCACCTGATACAAAGAGCTGACTCTTTGGAAAAGACTCTGATGCTGGGAAAGATTGAGGGCAGGAGGAGAAGGGGACGACAGAGGATGAGATAGTTGGATGGCATCTCCATGGCAACTCGATGGACATGGGGTTGGGTGGACTCCGGGAGTTGGTGATGGACAGGGAAGCCTGGCCTGCTGCGGTTCATGAGGTCACATAGAGTTGGACACGACTGGGCAACTGAACTGAACTGACATGATGTGATACTTACAAAGCATGGGAACTCTGCCAGATACCTTCTGGTAAAGATTTTTCCTTCCTGACAAAGAGATGTACAAGGAAGGGCTGCCATTTTTTTGAATATGTGATTGTCTGAGGTCATGGGCCCTAGCATGATGGCAGTCCCTTGTAACTATGCAGTCAGGAGGCAAGGACTCACCCAGGAAGAAAGGTAACCTACGAGGATGGTAGAGCAGGAAAAGAGAAAGAAAAGAGGCTTTCAGTGTAATTGTATGCTTGACTCTTTTACAACCCCTTGGATGTAGCCATCAGTCTCCTTTGTCCACGGATTTCCCAGACAAGAATATTGAAGTGGGTTGTCATTTCCTTCTCCAGAGAAGCTTCCCGACCTAGCAATCAAACTTGGGTCTCCTGCATTGCAGGCAGATTCTTTACCACTGAACCATCAGGGAAGCCGCCTCTGTTCTTTAAATAAAGGTAAGCTTTTGTTAAGGGCAATAGCAACTTAAACATTTATTGATACATTAAATTATACAGTGATTATTGAATCCAATGTTAGATTCCCCCCTGAGATATTTCTCTCATTTTACAGTGATACAAAAAGTATGTTTCACCTAAGGACATGTTCTTTCTTATAAACAAAGAGAAGAAAACTTTAGAGACAAATTTGAAGCAGAAACACATCAATTATTTTGACTTTTATGGTTGGCAGACTTGTATCCTCTTTTTCAAATCCGTTTTAGCTTTTCTCTATTTCGTTATTTTTTATTGTAAAATATCTAAGTAAATAGTGGGAAAGGCAACGTGCAGTACATACTTAAGATTTTAATATGTAAAGTAATACCTGTGTGTGTGCTTAGTAGCTCGGTTGTGTCCGACTCTTTGTAACCCCATGGATTGTAGCCTACCACGCTCCTCTATCTATGGGGATTCTCCGTGCAAAAATACTGAAGTGGGTTGCCATGCTCTCCCCCAGAGGATTTTCCCAACCCAGGGATCAAACTCAGGTCTCCTGCATTGTCAGTTCTTTACTGTCTGAGCCACCAGGAAAGTCTATGAACATTGGAGTGAGTGCCCGCGTGTGTGTGTACAAGCTCTGTCGCTTCAGTCCTGTCCGACTCTTTGCGATCTCACGGTCTGTAGCCCACCAGGTTCCTCTGTTCATGGGGTTCTCCAGGTAAGAATACTGCAGTGGGTTGCCATTTCTTTCTCCAGTTGGAGTGAATAGCCTATCCCCTCTCCAAGGGATCTCCCAGACCCAGGAACTGAACCGAGGTCTCCTGCATTGCAGGTGGATTCTTTACCAGCTGAGATATCAGTTCTATTAAGGTTATTTTATGTGGCTTCATGGCTAAAACAAACATGAGACAAAATGTATATAGTTCATAAGAGCTGAAACAGAAAGCTGCCTTTTTAATGCCCTCCAAAAGCTTTCTTTAGTTCGGACTTTTAAAAAGTGCCACTTTTTGATTGCAAAAGTAATATTTATTCAGCAAATCTCAAACAACAAAAATACAACACCATGACACTTAAAAGAATAATCATATATACTTTACCAGGCAGTAATTTGTATCACTGTGTCTACCTTCCTAATTTATACACATATAACATATGTGCACATATATATATATGCTTTTTAATAAAGTGTGTGAAATTTTTTTATGTTCCACACCTAATTTTTTTCATTTTAAACATACTTGGATAATGTGTTTTTAATGACTAAATAATTTTTTATTTTTGTAATAATTTTTAACCAGTTCCTTATATTATACTGAATTTTTGTTAATGTCTTTAGAAGATTAAATTTGTAAAAGATACCAGGTATTGTCAACGCTTAAGAAGCAGAGAAAGTAATAATCTACAAAAGCATGGAGACCTAACTCTTAACTGGGTCATGCAGAAATAAAGCTGAAGGAATTAATACCTACTAAGGCAATGACATTGCAACAACTAACTTCTTTGTGTGAACTGATTAAATCTTATTGTAAAATATTCTTTTCTCAAAGAGAAAGACTACAGAGATGTAAATAAAGACCTTTGCAACATCGTCAGACCACCATAGGCATTTTATCTCATTAAAATGAATGAAGGCTCTGTTTAAAATACAGCCTCATACTTTCTAACCAGACTTAAGTAAAGATGAGATGAGGATCAAATAAATCTCATTCAAAGTGCTCTTCAGTGTAAGGAATCTCCTACTGGGAACTAATCTTCAAACCAGGCATATTTGATAAATCTGGAAGGTACGTTCACCGTTAGAGGCAGGTACAGAGGCAATCTTGCCTAAACTATAGTTATAGCTGGTGCTCAGTAGGAAGAATAAATATTTGGTTTTATGCTCCATTACTCCTACATAGTAATGTCCCTACATCCTTTACTGCCTCTGATAACCTTTCCAGAAGAATTTTTGAGTATGTGTTGTGGGTGAGACAGGAACTCTGAAAGTAATCTCCAGAAATCCTAGTTTTTGCTAAATGTGTATGTAGTGGTGGCGGGGGTTGGGGAGAAGAAACCAGAAGTAGCAACAAATGAAATACACGACGAATTTTATTAGAACCCCACCTTCTCAAAGTCTGACAATTTATTTCCCTTTGGGGGAAGAAAAAAGGGAAGAAAGAATATTTGATCAGCAACATATCACAAATCATTACCCTACTCTGCCACATGTAAACTGCTTTAATCATTCCTCACATTGCCAGACTACAGAACAACAAAATCAGATGTAAAACTCTTTATTTTCAGAATTCAAGTGTAAGTAGACCAAATCTCATGTTCAGACCAAATAGTTTCTTACTTTGAGTCTGGAATACTAATAGTAATGTCATTTAGAAGGTATTTATATTAACATCTAAAAATTCAGCAGCTCTCATACAATTGTTTGCCTTTATGTATTTTAGATAAAGTGGTGGCAGATATTCCAATACAAAGAATACAGATGGAGAAACAGAGTTTATGTATTTGAGAGCCTAATGTCATTGACTTTTTAGAGCTAGGTTTTAAAGTTACAACTATTCACATCTTATTCTCTCTTAGGCTAAATTTTAAGAAACTTCTGCTTCACAAAATATAACCTTTTAGCTTTTCCATACAAATGCTGGGGTTTGGATGGGTCCACAAAATGATACCCTTCTGCTTGTCCAGTTCCTGAATCCAGAGACACTGTATCTGGTTGGGCATATTGGGAACTTCAAATTCCATGAGAAGTTAAGCAGGCTCACGCAGACCACACACACTATGCAGACTACAACTCTTGTTATCTTCAGACAGTCCCACCTAGAAGAGAGAGAAAGAAGGAAGGACAAAGATAGGCATGCCCAACTATTCCAGGCCCACCACCCAGAGCACTTCCTTTCTCCTTCAGAAGGAATGAATGAGTCATGGAGAGAAGTGCAGAATACTACGCTACCGAGAAACACAAAAGTGAAGTGTAAGTGTTAGTTACTCAGTCGTTATCTGACTCTTTGAGACCCCATGGACTCTAGCCCACCAAGCTCCTCTGTCCATGGGATTTCCCAGGCAAGAATACTGGAGTGGGTTACCATTTCCTTCTCCAAGGGATCTTCCTGACCCAGGGTTCAAACCCAAATCTCTTGCATCTCCTGCCCTACAGGCAGATTCTTTACCGTTTTAGCCACCAGGGAAGTCCCAGTCAAGGGTAAAAGAAGATACTCCCAGCCTCATGTGAAAATTATTTTTCATAAAACATTTTGAAGACTACGATATTCAATAAATCATGTAAGGGGGTTCTAGGGAAAGGTGAGGGACTTCCCTGGCTGTCCAGTGGCTAAGACTCCATGCTTCCAACACAGGGGGTTTGGGTTCAATTCCTGGTCAGGGAACTAGATCCCACATGCTGCACCTAAGACCTGGTGTGACCAAATAAAGAAATAAAATATTAAATAAAATATTTAATTTCATTAAATATTTTTAAAATGTTTTTTTATAAAAGCAAAAGTGAAAGAATCAACTGACTCAAATGAATTCTATATTCTATCAACAGTCAATGAACTGAGCCAAAGTAGTGACCGGAACATTTCCTGTTGCCATTTTTGAAAGCAAAATGGGGAAAGTTTCTTTATATTATTGTTAGTAGTTATGTCTAACGAAAGTAGTGACTACAAGAGAAATGATATATAGTAAAAAAACAACAAATAGACAAAAAAATCTTTCTTTTTATTTTGAGAATTGCAAAACTTTACCAGGAAACACTGGCTCGACTTTGATGCTCAGACATAACAATCTATTAGCCTAGAAGCTTCGTGTGCCTCTTCTTCATTACTATTTACATTTAAAAATCTTATCTATATAAATAAACAGTTTCTCCATGTCTGTAATGACATTAAAGGGGAAGGGCTAAAAAGATTTGTACCAACTTTAGAGAGTGTATTTATTATGATTGGATGTGAAAACTGTATAAGGAGGAAACTGCCTCGGGGTGGGGGGTTGAGGGGTGTATGGGCTCCTGACAGGAATTGCAAAGGCCCAGACAGTCCCTCTTAGAATATCACGAGGCTGCCTCCCAGGAAGACCTAAAGATGGTTTCAGTGTGAATCCTCAAAGACCAAAAGGACAGACATGGTGAATTGCTCCACTAATATGAAATGCAGCAGCTTCACTCATGGGCAGTTTTAGAAAAAACATTCCAGGGTCAGAAGAACTGGGACTTATTTATTTATTTTGGTTAGATTTGTTTCCTTTATTTAAGCAGTCTGAAATAATTTCTATAAAGAGGATACAAAAATAAGTGAATTGATTAACCAATCACTTTAGACTGGTCCAAAGGGATTCAGGTTTAGTGATGAAGTAGAGCAGAGACAATTTTAATAGAAGCTTCAAATTCTTCAAGCAGATGAAGCCAGTGCTCCCTCCTCCACTCTAGGCACAGAAATTCACTCCTTGTATTGTTGGTCCTCAAGCCAACGACTGCCTCTCCACCTTCCCTGAAGCACCAAAGAACTGACCTTTTCCTGGAATATTGCTTTCATTCATTCTTTCATTCACTTTACTCTGGGAGTCAAACATACCTGAGTTCAGTTTCTGACTTTGCTGCTTAATAACTGTGGGACCAAAAAACTGTGTCTCTTGCATTCTCTGAGTTCAATAAATGTCCAAAGCATAGCACTATTGTGAAGATTCCAGGAGAATTTCTGTAAAGCATGAAAGCTTTATTTAGAACATAGTGAGTAACAGTTTAAAAATATTATTAAAGCATCTGCCTGCAATGCGGGAGACCCGGGTTGGATCCCTGGGTTGGGAAGATCCCCTGGAGAAGGAAATGGCAACCCACTCCAGTACTCTTGCCTGGAAAATCCCATGGACAGAGGAGCCTGGTAAGTTATGGTCCATGGGGTCCCAAAGAGTCAGACACAACTGAGCGACTTCACTTTCACTTTCAAATATGAACCACAGTACTAAGCCTTGTGGATCCACACTAAAGATTACTAAGAAGTTGTCCATCTTTGAAGAAGAGCAGATAAGCAAAGTGGCTAATCATAACATTATGGAGGAAATTTAAGTTTGATAGCTAGATCTTTAACCCTGAGACCATCAGTCTGATCTGGTTTACTGCTTAATTCCCATAATTTCAAGCAATGACTAACCATCATTATACAGATAATACTCAGTAAGCACTTTTTAAAAAATAAATGCATGAATGAATTGATGCCTGAGTTATTGGACAAATGGATTATAGAGAAATGTACATAGTACCATGGACACACCAATAAAGGATCAATTCATTCTTCAGGACAAGTGAGGTTAAAATATTGAGTTTTGTTTGGGGAAAAGGAGATGAAAAGGAAAAGCTTCTTGTTCATTGGTTAAAAATATGGGTTGAAATAGTGCCATTTGCAACCACAGAGTTGGATCTAGAGCTTGTCATACTGAGTGAAGTAAGTCAGACAGAAATATCATATGACGTCCCTTAAAATGCAGAATCTAAAAAGAAATGATAAAAATAAACTTATTTACAAAACAGAAACAGACTCACAGACTTAGAGAATGAACTTATGGGTACCAAGGGGGAAGAATGGGGGGAAAGGATAGTTAGGCAGTTTTGGATGAACATGTACACACTGTTATATTTAAAATGGATAACTAACAAGGACCTAAGGTATAGCACAGGGAACTCTCTTCAATGTAATGTGGCAACCTGGATGGGAGGGGTGTTCAGGGGAGAATAGATACATGCATATGTATGGCTGAGACTCTTTGCTGTCCACCTGAAATCATTATAACAACTCAAATACAAAATAAAAAGTTAAGAATATATATTGTTTGGGGAGGAAAATATTTCTCAGGTAGGCCTTTAAGCTTGAGTAGAAAATGTCCAGGTTGTTCAATTAAGGTAGGATGTTTGAATGTGAGGATATTATGGATCAAAAGTTTAAAGGTAAGAAAATGAAATGGGATTTTAGAGGATGCAATGAAACATAGGCATATGCGGCAAAGATGGGAAAAGAGAAGAGGAAGCAGAAGCAGATTTTAAACATACTGTGAGGTGCAGCTGTGGATTCTAAGGCATTTGGACTTCACCCTATAAGCAATGGGGAACTATCATCAATAGTTCGTAAGAAAGGGAGACATATCTTAGGTGCTTTCGTGTCTAAAAGTTTCTGACTTCCACCGTGGAGGTTTGCCTCTGCCAATTCCGTATCCTAAATGAAAAGGCTGTCATCTACCCTGTCTGTATAAGTCTTGCTGCAGGCATCTGTACATGAGGCAATTTTCCATTTTATCTCGTACCATCTAATGCCATCAGCTTTGAAGTAAGCATGCTTTCTTTCAAGTTGCTCAGTATGCTTAATTCCGTGGTTACCTGATAAAGTACTCACTGTTATAAAGTTTAGAGCTTATGTCTTAACGTTATAGATAAATCAAAAGAAGAAAGATCATAGTTTCGGATTGGAGTTCATCAAGAAAAGGTTTCTCCAAGAGTCAAGGTTTAGGTACTGAATATAATGCAGTGGATCCATTTTATACACATTATTAAATAGAAAAAAATATGTATCTGAGAAGAAAATCCAATTTAAAGACTTCAGAGATCTGATATCTCCTTAAAATAGTGCTGGCTACAATACGTTCTTTCACTGAAGAAATATTTATTTGCCTCATGAATCTTGGCCCTGTGAGGGAAAATGGCAGTTGCTGAAATATAATTTAGGGCTGCAGAAAAAAGCAAGTTGGAGAAAAAAATTGGGATTTTAGGGAAAAGAATGTAGAGATCTTAGGGAAAATAATACAAAGAACAAAGTCAGATGTCCAGGATTTTAGACTAATTGCCCATGTTGGAAAACAGGAGTACAAAATTATCCTTCAGAATTTTTGAAGTAAAACTTGATCTTGTGTTTAATACACAAAGCCCCCTTGGCCCTAACACATCTTTCCTATATCCGCATTTACAGGACAAGAGAGTTCAAGCTGTTTATGATAGGAATGTCTACCTTTGGGCTTTTTAAACCAGGTTCAAACCAATCCCAATCTCTTTTTTAGGTCTTAAAATAAGATCAAACAGTGCAAAATTCCCTGACTAGTATTTAAGCCCAGTTGCCTCTGTCCAGATGCCTCTTATAATCCAGTCAGGCAGAACACCTCACCCTGCTGTTCCTGCTGCTTTTCTGTGTGTCCTTTGATTGTAAGTAATTATCTCCAGCTGTCCCTGCACCCAGGCCTCCTTTAACTCCTCAATGCCTGGCCTTAGAGGGAGTCATGCTGTAGGAAACTTAGGCTCTGGAGTATCATGGCATGAAATGCTCAAGCACCGGGTGTGAAAATAAAGAGATGTTGGCATCTGGATCATTCTGTGTCTTGAGAATCTTCCCCAAGGTCCTCAAGTCCTTTGCATGGACCAAGTCAGGAGTAAGAAGGGACATTCCTGAGGAAGTCTTCCCAAATTCAAGTCCAATATTCCTTCCCAGATTATGTGCCTAAGTCCATCTACCTTTACATTAATAGGGAAAAAAAACCCTCAAGGAATCTTTCCTTTTCCTTGATAATCTCCCCTTAATTCTTTTGAAAAATGATTATAGTTTGTGAACCACTACTTGAGGCTGAAGTACTTTCATCTTTTATTGAAAGGCAAAAAGATATAACATGTCCATAGGAAGAAATGGGTAGATTCGTTTGCATGTATACTTAGGGCTTCTCTGGTGGCGCATTAGGTAAAGAATCTGCCTGCAATGCAGAAACCGGGGTTTGATTCCTTAGCAGGAAGATCCCCTGGAGAAGGAAATGGCTACCCATTCCAGTATTCTTGTCTTGGAAATCCCATGGACAGAGGAGCCTAGAGGGGCCTCAGTCCATGTGGCTGCAAGAGGTGGATGCAATATAGTGACTAAACTAGTAACCGTACTTAGGAGAAAGGTGAAAATCTCATGTTTCCAAATTGTTGCACTTGAAATTATCTGTCCAAGTCAACAGTTGCCTGATTTTTCAACTTTACTTTTTATTTAATTTTTAGTTTTTATTTTATGACTCCTGGGTCTTCATTGCCATGCAGCTTTCTCTAGTTGCAATGAGCAAGGGCTATTCTTCATTATGGTGCATAGGCTTCTTATTGAGGCAATTTGTCTTGTTTTGAAGCACAGGTTCTAGGCACACAGGCTTCAGTAATTACAACACATGGGCTTAATTGCTTTACAGCATGTGGAATCTTCCTGGCCCAGGGATCAAATCCTTGTTCCCTGTATTGGCAGGTGGATTCTTATCCATGGTACCACCAGGGATGTCCTGATTTTTCAACTTTAAATTAAAGAAATTTGAAAGAATTTGATGAGAGTTCTTGGCTATAAATATTTAACACTTGATGGGCAGAGTGCTTTGGGAAAAAACCCTTGAACCCTGAGGGGCTTGATGGGTGTCCTGAGAAATTTCCTGTGCCTTTTGCTCCTTCAGGATAGAGACTTATGGCAGGTGGAGAAAAAAAGACATTTTTACCAAATCTAGATTACTTAATATGTAGTAGAGTTATCTACTATAATTGACTATTCACAAGTTTGCATTCTACTCAATTCAAACACATGATTAAGAAATTGGCTTTAAGAATAAAAGTTCCTTTTTGGCATCAGGTGCTACAAGATTTTCCAACTGAATCTCACAATAGATGTCTAATTTCATCCCTCTAGATTTACACAAGTAAGTACACAGTTGTGCTTCAAATGGGGAATAACTCTTGAATAAGAAAGGCATCATACAGAGGAAGGTTCTTGGCAGGTTGGATTCAGATGTATTCTTTGACACCAAGTGGCAGGATTAAACAGGAATTATCACAGAGTTGATAATTTAGAGTCGAGAAGGTCACAGTAAGGGTTCCCCAGTGGCTCAGCGGTAAAGAATCTGTTGGCAATGCAAAAGCTTCAGGAGATGCAAGTTCGATACTTGGGTGGGGAAGACTCCCTGGAGGAGGATCTTCCAGTGGAAGATTATCCAGTTATTCCACTCATGGCAACCCACTCCAGCATTCTTGCCTGGAGAATCCTATGGACTTAGGAGTCTGGCAGGGTTGCAAAGGGTTGGACACAACTGAAGCAACTTAGCATGTATGCACACAAGGTCATGGTATTGACCTTAGCAAGGATCAGAAGGCCTGAATTCAGAGGACTCTCCATCACTGCCTGTGAGAGAGATGGTTGGTACCATTTTTTTAAAATGTAGGCTGGAAATTTGTAACAAAAATCCTTAAAAATTATCCAGCTATTCCATTCTAGGAGTTTGCCCCATGGAAATATTTAATCACGTCTGCAACAAAGCATATACAAAAGTATATACAAAAGTATTCTTTGAGTGTTACAATGCTCAGTGTTACAACAACAATGTAAGAATCCAGCAATGTAGAGGGGATCAAATAAATAGTGGTGCATGTTTGAAGTTGTAATACTGAGTTGCCAATAAGCATCATCATGGAGAAGTACATTTATAAGATGAAGAAATATTAACATTCTATTTTAATGGAAGGTCAAATCATGAAGAAGTGTGCAGTATGATTCCAATATAAGAAATCATGTCTGTACTTAGGTTACCAGCCTAATGACTAAAGGTGCTGGCTCCTATTTCAGTTGGCCCTGGTGTTGCTTACCTCCACCGCTGAGGTTGATGACCTTGGGAGAGCTGGTTCGGCACTTCAGGTTCAGGTTTCTCATTGGTAAATGGAGATAAGAATAGCACGTACCCTCCCCAGTATTTATCAAGGCTAAGCAGACTTGGACTTCCTAGGTGGCTGAGATGGTAAAGAATCTGCCTGCAGTGTTGGAGACCCAGGTTCTGTCTCTGGGTCAGGAAGATCTCCTGGAGTAGGAAATGGCAACTCATTCCAGTATTCTTGCCTGAAGAATTCCATAGACAGAGGAGCCTGGCAAGCTACAATCCATGCAGTCACAAAGAGTCGGACCCAACACGCGACTAACACACAAGTGGACTTAATCCAAGCGAAATACTTAGGAAAGCTCTGGCTCATAAAAGGATTCAATAAAGTTAAGTTATTATTATAATTATTATTAATAGCATTATCTATATTTTTACATAATTTATATATGAGAAACATTAGGGAAGTAGGTAAAAATTAATTTTTCCTTTGTGTGTCTTTAAAATTTTCTACAGTTGGCTTGTTTTTATTTTGAAGTCACACACACACACACACACACACACACACTCTCATATACATATGATAAACATTATTTGTATGAGGGAAAACCTGAATGTGAATCATGGTATATCTTTCTGAAGTCAGGTTTTCTGACTTTCTACAAAGCATTTGATCTCTTTCAGCTTCAGTCTCTTCATCCACAAAAAAAGACTAGTTATAAACCACTTTCCAGCATTGTTGTGAGAGCAGATGAGTCTCTATATCTTTTTAGTTATAATTTCTTAGGTTCTCTGATCTAGGTTAAGTGCTTTACACATATTCTCCTGTGAAATCCTCACCCAAAGCTGGAAAACACACACAATAAGAATAAGTACCCCTTACCCTTATTTTCAAATAAGAACTGAAATGTTACAGAAACATGTCAGTAAAAGCAATTTATCCAAGTAGATACTGAAATTAGAGATCAGTCTGGGTGTAAAACCCTTATTTTTATGATGATATTTTTCTGGGTTTGATCTTCCTTAGTCATTGGGACATTAACTCAATAGTTAATTTTAAGGTAATAGAATATAGTTTCCAGATTCAGAACAGTATTCAGCCTGTAAGGGAGAAGATGTTTCTGTCCATGGGTTCTCCTGTAATATACTTTTCTCAACAATGTAAGGTATAGAAATACGTTTCTACTGTAGATCAAAGGGAACCTGTTCATTCAGATCATGGTCCATGCTGCCCATCACATAGTAACAGCTCTCCATATTTCATCCCACATGCTTCTCTCATTGAAAAATGATAGCCAGTAGTCCCAACATATTTGTGTATCAGTTCCCAATAATAAGGGTAATAAGCGAGGCCATGTGATAACCTCATATCAGTTACTAGGGGCAGATGGAAGTCATTACTCAAGTTACTGGGTTCCCCATATCTTGTGGATAAGGTAGATTCTCTCTGGTCTTTATTAAGAGTGGATTTCTTTAATTTACATTGCCTGGGAAAAATGTATTAAAGAAGGTCATATTTATGTATCTGAAAAAGGCCTTTTAAAACATGAAAATTAACTGCAGGGTTTATGAAGAAACTTCCAGTGGCTCAGAAAGGCCATACGGTATCACAGAGAGAAGTCTTAAAGGAAAGTCACGGTTTATTCGTAAGGCCTACATCTGATTTATTGTGTCTCCTTGGACAAGTCACTTAACTTACCATTGTCTCTTTCTCCAGCTGTAATAATATTCCTACCTCAAATCTCAGAGGAGTGTTTCAAAGATCCTTGCTAAACACAGACTAGAATTTTATTACTTCTTGGAAAGGGCTTTTTAGCACCTTCAAAGATAAGGTTGAAACCAACTTAAATACAGAAGTGATTGTGGTGATGGCATTCTATATCACATCTCATCTCCCATCTTATAGTACAGAAAACTTTAAGTCCAATTAGGTCATACTGCTCTTTTAGAGACTGCTCATGATTAACTCAACTTGAAGTATTTCTCTGGATAAAAAAACAAACAAAAAAAAAAAGAAAAGGAAACTCCTTTGTGGGTTTTTGCCAGTCTCTGTTCACAGAAGCATTTTTATAGAAATACTAGAGGTTTTATTAACTTATATTTAGGATGTGTGATAATAACAACTAAAAAAAAATAGTAGTGCTATTTATACTATTCCTAAAGTCTCCTGGAATTAAAGCACAGCATATAATTCCTGCAGTAGGTGTTACCTTTGGCATTCAATAGAAAAAACGTGTTGAAATTCTGAAGTGTTATGTAAGTGTTGATTATTAGTAGCAGTACACCATGAGAGAAAATTTAAAAGGCAGGACTTGAGGTATTTTTCACTTTCTTTTTTGCTCACATTTAGATTTTCATGAAAACATAAGATTTTGTACTTTCCCCCTTCATAATGATTCCTTTTTCTTTACAAGTGAAAACTAGATGGCTGTCCTAGGACTTTTAACATTGGTTTTATTGGTGACAGAGAAGCACATATGTTCTCAGTGACTATAAAAAATCAAACATCAAAAATCACATGCAACATGCTACATCACGTGTGAACCTTGAAGGTATTAGATGAATTGAAAGATGCCAGGTATGAAAGAACACATATTGTATGATTCCATTTATGTGAATTTCAAGAATAGGAAAAGTCATAAAGACAGAAAGTAGATAGTGGTTGCCAGCATTTGGGAGTATATGGGAAGAATGGAATGACTATTAAGTATACAAGGTTTCTTCTTAGCATGATAAAAATGATTTGGAATTAGTGATGATATTAGCATCAGTTCAGTCTAGTTCAGTTGCTCAGTTATGTCTGACTCTTTGCCACCCCACGGATTGTAGCGTGCCAGGCTTCCCTGTCCATCAAGAACTCCCGGAACTTGCTCAAACTCATGTCCATCGAGTCAGTGATGCCATCCAACCATCTCATCTTCTGTTGTTCCCTTCTCCCACCTTCAATCTTTCCCAGAACCAGAGTCTTTTCCAGTGAGTCAATTCTTTGCATCAAGTGGCCAAATTATTGGAGCTTCAGCTTCAGCATCAGTCCTTCCAATGAATATTCAGGACTGATTTCCTTCAGGATTGACTAACTTGATCTCCTTGCCATCCAAAGGACTCTCAAGCGTCTTCTCCAACACCACAGTTCAAAAGCATCAATTTTTTGGCACTCAGCCTTCTTTATGGTCCAACTCTCACATCCATACATGACTACTGGAAAAACCATAGCTTTGACTAGACAGACCTTTGTCGGCAAAGTAATGTCTCTGCTGTTTAATATGCTGTCTACATTGGCCATAGCTTTTCTTTCAAAGAGCAAGCATCTTTTAATTTCATGGCTGTACTCACCATCTGCAGTGATTTTGGAGCCCAAGAAAATAAAGTCTGTCCCTGTTTCCATTGTTTACCTGTTTTCACTATTTCTATCTATTTGCCATGAAGTGATGGGACCACATGCCATGATCTTAGTTTTTTGAATGTTGGGTTTTAAGCCAACTTTTTCACTCTCTTCTTTCACTTTCATCAAGAGGCTCTTTAGTTTCTCTTCATTTTCTGCCATAAGGGTGGTGTCATCTGCATACCTGAGATTATTAATATTTCTCCCTGCAGTCTTGATTCTAGTGTGTGCTTCATCTAGCCTGGCATTTCGCATGATGTACTCTGCATATAAGTTAAATAAGCAAAGTGACAATATACAGTCTTGACATACCCCTTTCCCAGTTTTGAACCAACCTATTGTTCCATGTCTGGTTCTAACTGTTGCTTCTTGACCTGCATACAGATTTCTCAGGAGGTAGGTAAGTGGTCCGGTATTCCCATCTCTTCAGGAATTTTCCATGGCTTGTTGTGATCCACATAGTCAAAGGCTTCAGCATAGTCAATGAAACAGAAGTAAATGTTTTTCTAGAATTCTGCTTTTTCAATAATCCAATGGATGTTGGCAATTTAAAACTATTGAATTGTGCACTGTAAAACAGTTAATTTTATGGTATCAATAAAAAATTATACACAGTGAGAAATGGATAAAAATTTATTTATTTAATTTTAGGTCTGCTAAACCTGGTAGGGTCAAGAAAGTATTTTTTGATCTTTAAGTATAATACTTGGTTGTTGCAGAAATTATATTATCATCTTATATACCTTTGGTATAAGAACCATTATCTTTTGGGAACACTGTTGTTGCACTTGATTTTTTTCTACTGAAAAGTCCACTCACACATACCCTATATGATTTCATATCCCTTATGTCAGAAAGTGAAGAGGAACTAAAAAGCCTCTTGATGAAAGTGAAAGAAGAGAGTGAAAAAGTTGACTTAAAGCTCAACATTCAGAAAACGAAGATCATGGCATCCAGTCCCATCACTCCATGGGAAATAGAAGGAGAAACAGTGGAAACAGTGTCAGACTTTATTTTTGGGGGGCTCCAAAATCACTGCAGATGGTGACTGCAGCCATGAAATTAAAAGACGCTTACTCCTTGGAAGAAAAGTTATGACCAACCTAGATAGCATATTGAAAAGCAGAGACATTACTTTGCCAACAAAGGTCTGTCTAGTCAAGGCTATGGTTTTTCCAGTAGTCATGTATGGATCTGAAAGTTGGACTATGAAGAAGGCTGAGCGCCAAAGAATTGATGCTTTTGAACTGTGGTGTTGGAGGAGACTCTTGAGAGTCCCTTGGACTGCAAGAAGATCCAACCATTCCATTCTGAAGGAGATCAACCCTGGGATTTCTTTGGAAGGAATGATGCTAAAGCTGAAACTCCAGTACTTTGGCCACCTCATGCGAAGAGTTGACTCATTGGAAAAGACTTTGATGATGGGAGGGATTGGTGGCAGGAGAAGAAGAGGACGACCGAGGATGAGATGGCTGGATGGCATCACGGACTCGATGGATGCAAGTCTGAGTGAACTCTGGGAGTTGGTGATGGACAGGGAGGCCTGGCGTGCTGCGATTCATGGGGTCACAAAGAGTCGAACACGACTGAGCGACTGAACTGAACTGAACTGATGGTGATTTAAGGAAACTGAAACCTGGGTTTCAATTCTCCTCTCCATGAAATATGCCCTGTACTACAGGGCCTGATACAAACAGTTGGAGCTCATGGGTGTGACTCAGATTAGGACAGAAATTACTATATACTCACCAAATGCTGGGTCTGTCACAGCCTGAATCCAACCCCAAGGCAAAAGCAATACAATCATTTGAATAAGGGACATTTATTGTAAAGAATTATTAAATTATGATAGAGAAGTGACTGTAATGGTGTGAAGAGATGTAATGATTACATCATTATAGAGATGTAATGATTACATCATTATAGAGATGTAAAGATTACATCATTATAAAGATGTAATGGACATCCTAGGGCTGAAGGAGAAAGTCCAAGGAAGGATCATCTGAGAATTCCAAGCCTGGGCTTCAGAACTCATCAAGGCTGTGTGGCTGCAGTCTACTGAGTGGCAGAGACATCCACTAGTTTGCCCAGGTCAGAGCTGGTTCAGTCACAGACAAACAGGAAAAAATACTCTAGGGTACAGAGGACCTGAGGCTTTCCTGGTGGCTCAGATGGTAAGGAACCCACCTGTAGTGCAGGAGACCTGGGTTTGATCCCTGGGCTCTAAAGATCCACTGGAGAAAGGAATGGCTACCCATCCTAATATTCTTTCCTGGAGAATCCCATGGATAGAGGAGCCCGGTGGGCTATAGTCCATGGGGTTGCTAAGAGTCAGACAGGACTGAGCAACTAACAGACAGAGGAGCTGAGGCCCCTGGGCTGGAGTTCAGAGAGAGTTGGATGTGATCCAGTGAGGCCTGGAGTGGGTGGCACTCACTTGAGGAGGGATGCTGATGACTCCTCTGTCTTATGCTGAAGCAGCAAGGTTGTTGAGGGACTGTATGGTCTAGGTGGGCAACTGAGACACAGCACTACTGGACATCACCAAACACAGCACCAAGGGACTATACATAAGGGGCAAGGGGAAGCAAAGCTCATTAAACCAGACCAGGAAGAGGAGCTCCCTCCCCTTTGAAGCAGCACCTATTGACAAAGCTTCATACAGAGCTCACTGTGCAGAAGAAATGTTTAAGGAGTCTGTTCCAACATTGCAAAGCAGGACCTAACGTGACAACATGGAGGTGAAAGTCAGTAAGCTGATAGCTGGTGCACTATTTCTTTTTCCTCTTTCTCATACAGTGTAGCCATATTACTTGATGAAAGTGAAAGAGGAGAGTGAAAAAGTTGGCTTAAAGCTCAACATTCAGAAAACTAAAATCATGGCATCTGGTCCCATCACATCATGGCAAATAGATGGAGAAACAGTGGAAACAGTGTCAGACTTTATTTTGGGGGGCTCCAAAATCACTGCAGATGGTGACTGTAGCCATGAAATTAAAAGACGCTTGCTCGCTTGGCTTCCCTGGTGGCTTAGAGGTTAAAGCGTCTGCCTCCAATGCGGGAGACCCGGGTTCGATCCCTGGGTCGGGAAGATCCCCTGGAGAAGGAAATGGCAATCCACTCCAGTATTCCTGCCTGGAGAATCCCATGGACAGAGAAGCCTAGTGGGTTACAGTCCACGGGGTCGCAAAGAGTCGGACACGACTGAGTGACTTCACCTTCACCTTGCTCCTTGGAAGAAAAGCTATGACCAACCTAGATAGTATATTCAAAAGCAGAGACATTACTTTGCCAACAAAGGCCCATCTAGTCAAGGCTATGGTTTTTCCAGTAGTCATGTATGGATGTGAGAGCGGGACTGTAACGAAAACTGAGAGATGAAGTGATGTTTTTGAACTGTGGTGTTGGGGAAGACTCTTGAGAGTCCCTTGGACTGCAAGGAGATCCAGCCAGTCCATCCTAAAGAAAACCAGTCCTGAATATTCATTGGAAGGACTGATGCTAAAGCTGAAACTCCAATACTTTGGCCACCTGATGGGAAGAACTGACTCATTTCAAAAGACCCTGATGCTGGGAAAGATTGAAGGCGGGAGGAGAAGGGGACGACAGAGGATGAGATAATTGGATGGCATCACCAGCTCAATGGACATGAGTTTGAGTAAACTCCAGGAGTTAATGATCGACAGGGAGGCCTGGTTTGCTGCAGTTCATGGGGTAGCAAAGAGTCAGACACGACTGAGCAACTGAACTGAACTGTAGCTATATTTATCAGCTCCTGCTGCAGTTAAGTGGGGTGACTGATGTAAATTCATAGCCATTAAGATGTGCATCGGAGAAGGCGATGGCACCCCACTCCAGTACTCTTGCCTGGAAAAAAAATCCCATGGACGGAGGAGCCTGGTAGGCTGCAGTCCATGGGGTCGCGAAGAGTCGGACGAGACTGAGGACTTCACTTTCACTTTTCACTTTCATGCATTGGAGAAAAAAATGGCAACCCACTCCAGTGTTCTTGCCTTGAGAATCCCAGGAGCGGGGGAGCCTGATGGGCTGCCGTCTATGGGGTCACACAGAGTCGGACACGACTGAAGCGACTTAGCAGCAGCAGCAGCAAGATGTGCATAGAAGTGATAGTGATCTACCTCTAGATCTTGCCCTACAAATCAGGTTTGTTTATAAAACAACCACCTATAAAACTGGACCAAAGAATTCTAACTCCTCAAAGGGTAGCAGATCCACAAGGTGAGAATATCCTGGATTCCTAAGTCATCCTTTGGAGGAGAAACCCTGAGAGAATCACCTGATCAAGATCATTGACAATGAAGCTGTTGTGTGAATTAAAAGCAAATTCTGATGTTGTTCAGCCATCAGAATTTTGCAGTTGTTGGTAATGATTGCATTTTTTGACTAATTGGAAAATGGGTCATTTTTGAAGTTGGGTGCTACCCTTAACAATAATCTAAAATATGCAACCATGTCTCAATGGTCAGACAGTGGGCAATGAGGAATGAGGCGTCAGAAGCTGGGAAGCTGGCATTCCATGTGATGCAATGGTAAAATATTTGAAAAACTGTGCCTGCAATAATTTGGAAGATTGACCAATCTATTCTGGTTGCAATATAGGCTTATGAGGAGAATATTAGGTTGAGAAGGAACAGTTTTCTAATGTATTGGTTTATTTGGTTGCCTTTAACAAAATATCAGAAGAGTTGAGTTCAAAAAGGAACTGAGAAATTTGCGATCAACAATGAAAAGCAGAAGAAAGTGATCAGAAATGTGGGGTTTTTTTGTCTGGAAAATCTGTTTCTAGACCTCAGATAATAATGTGTAAAATAGTGGTTTTGAAAGACAGAGTCGTCTTAATGCTCATCCTTGTGGCAAATACTTTCTACATTTTTTTTTTCAGATTGTCTCAAGGTAGCCACCATTAAATTCAGACAGAGAGGAAAAGAAGGAAGCAGAAAGGAAAAAGATATGGATTAGAAAGCAGAAATTTGAGGCATGCTTGAAAGTTATATACAGGAAAAAACTTCAGGTATGATTGGACACAATGAACTGACCGGAAGAAAATAAATCAGAAGACTATCAAGGAAACAGGCTGAGAATGCATCTCACCTCACAAAGAAAACATATATTTAAATATTCTCTTCAGAGGTAGCCATAGAAAATGATGGTATCTAGGCTAAGATGCTTTGAGGATAGAGTCAGAGGTCACAGAGAATGATGGACAAAGGAATTTCTTCCAGAAAACATACTGAGAGTCTATTGAAAGATTATCCCTGCTACAAGGGTAGAGGATCTTCATACTGTCTATCCAATAAACTTTCAGAATTGCTGCTGCTGCTGCTGCTGCTAAGCCCCTTCAGTCATGTCCGACTCTGTGCGACCCCATAGATTGCAGCCCACCAGGCTCCGCCGTCCCTGGCATTCTCCAGGCAAGAACACTGGAGTGGGTTGCCATTTCCTTCTCCAATGCATGAAAGTGAAAAGTGAAAGTGAAGTCACTGAGTCATGTCCAACTCTCAGCAACCCCATGGATGCAGCCTACCAGGCTCCTCCATCCATGGGAGTTTCCAGGCAAGAGTACTGGAGTGGGATGCCATTGCCTTCTCTGTCAGAATTGCTATGTACCACCAACTGCCAAATTTCCCATTCTTCTTTTTTCCCAGTGTGTCATTGTGGCAATCCTACCCATGCTTATTCTTCAGGTCTTGTGGTGAGAGTGTAGAAAATGTATTATTTCAGTCCATGTGCCACTGGATCACAGGGATCCACGTCTGAACCTGACAGAGATGAGATAGCTTATCCTTCAGAAACTCTAGAATTTGAGCTGAAAGACAGAACTGGGTGTGACTTTAAGTGATTGCCCATCAGGAAGGGATGTTTTAGTAAACCTGTGAGAGAAAGAATGAAATGGGTATTTGTTAATCAGATGGGTAAACCTTAGTAGACTTTGGAACCAAACTCTGCTTCCCTTCCTTTTTATGTGTTAACCCAGACTGGTGACATGTTACCTTTCTAAGTTTTGGCTGACAGTACGTAAGTGGAAGTCCACATACTACTTGCCAGCCTCTTCTACATTCTCTTCTTTGTCCTTTCCTAGTAGCGGGTCTTCCCTGGTGGTTCAGTGATAAAGAATCTGCCTGCTAATAATGCAGGAGACATGGGTTCAATCCCTGATCCAGGAATATCCCCTGGAGAAGGAAATGGCAACCACTCCAGTATTCTTGTCTGGGAAATCCCATGGACAGAAGAGCCTGGGGGGCTATTGCCCATGGGGTTGCAAAAGAGTCGGACATGACTAGTGACTGAAAACAACAACAGCAGCTGAAAGCACAGGATGCTCCAGCCCTAGAGGGTGGTGGAGACATAAGAGGAAAGGAGTCTTTGAGCCATTATTTAGAAAAAAATTGCTGAAATAACCGCTTGACCAAGGACTCTCATGTGGAATCATCGCTTGAGTGAGAAACACACTTTTATTTCAGTGTAACCTGCTGAAGTTACAGCAGTTGTTACAGCAGTTGGCTTTGCTGGACAGATGCTCACGATCTGCTTGAATTAGGGCATGGAGTCAGGATTCCGAGTCTGCTATGAAAATGTAGCGATGTCTTAGGTGTAGTTGCAGTGGGGAGATGGGAGAACAGAACACCAAAGTCTAGCGAGCAAGCAGTTGAGAAAATAGAGCAGGAATAAGATGTCAGAAAAAAAGGAACAGAAAGAACCAGGCGAGCAATGGTGATGGCGAATTTTTAGGTCAAACAGCTACCTAAGCAGACTTTTGAGTATTTAAGCACACTCTAGCTTTGATGAAATGATGTCTGGCACTTGGCTTAATTAATCCTGTCACCTCAGAGTGGCCATTCTCCTTACTGTCTAAACTAGAATTCTCAAGAGTGTCTAAGATGCTTCTAATAATTACCCCAGAACAACAGACAGAAACCATGGTAGTCTGGGGGAAATGAGATGCACGGTAATACTTCTCCTACCTATAGCCTGTGTAGCATTAAGATAGAATAAGTGAAAGAAGGAAAATCAAATAAAGAAAAACTCCTAAATGGAAAAGTTGGCAGATTCTTACTAATATTATGGTCCCAGTGAATAAGTTTTAAAAATACATTTATTTATGTGGTTGTGCCAGGTCCTTGTTGGGGCCTGTGGAATCTTTAGTTATAGCCTGTGAGATCTAGTTCCTTGACTAGGAATCAAACCCATACCCCTTGCATTGGGCATTTGGAGTCTTAGCCCCTGGACTGCCAGGGAAGTCCACTGGTGAAGAGCTTTAAATCAGCTAATAAATGAAACATTCTACCATCTTATCCTTAACAGATTTCTAAGTATCCATTTTTCAGGAGGACCTTTTTTAAAAACTGGGAGTTTCCTACAAATCCTGTCCACAGGGTATTATTAAGACAAGTCCAGATTTCCTCTGCCACCCTTAAGAGAGGCCTTTAACTCTGCTCCTCCCCAACATACATCTCTGCAGACATCAAGCAGCAACTTCCTCATGGTAGGAGCAATTCATTTTCATGTTGACCTCATGACGAGATGCCTGCAGTGCATCTATAGCTGAGTGCAAAGTGCAGATTAGAAAGTAAAGCCCCTGTTCCCTTCATGCATTAACACAGCCTCCATTAAGTTGCTCAATCAGGGGGCTGCTCCTGGGGCCTGGGGAGCTTTCCTTCCCCAGGGGTTCTGGTCTCCTGGGGCCCATTTTCAGAGGGGGCCAGCCCAGCACAAGACCATTTTTAATGTATTTCCACATGTGTCTCTCTGACATTTGCAATCTATGTTCCCTTTCCCACCCTTGAAGCCAGCCCCAATTTAGAAAACTAAATATTAAAATAATTAAATGGACATTTTAGCCTAACCAATGTCTTAGCTATACACTGGATAAATTGTTATAAAAAAAAGACTACACAGAAAGTAAATTTCTATACACAGATGTTAATGTTGGAAAGAAACAATGGGAGATTGTGTGACCCGGTTCCTCTCTGTTGGGAAGAAGGCAAGTTATAACCACCGGGTTTCTGAAGAGCCTGAGGGCAGAGGCTCCACGAATGTGATTGTCCTTCCTGTCAGTTCACAGAAAGCTCGTATAATATGTCCCAGGAATTGTTACATGAAAATGGATTGAATAAATATCAAGTCTTTAGAATAAAATGAATAGATGATAAACACGATGTGTCAGAATAGTTATTAGCTATTCCTCTAGTGGTAGACTGTTACCTAGATAACAAATATTAGTTGGTTTTATAATAATTGGGCACCCCTGATAGCGCAGTTGGTAAAGAATCCACCTGCAATGCAGGAGACCTGGGTTTGATCCCTGGATTGGGAAGATCTCCTGGAAAAGGGAAAGCTACCCACTCCAATATTTTAGCCTGGAGAATTCCATGGACTGTATAGTCCATGGGGGTTGCAGAGAGTCAGACATGACTGAGTGACTTTCACTTTATAATAATTAATATAGATTAGAATATATGGTGGTGGTTTAGTCCCTAAGTCATGTCGGACTCTTGCAACCCCATGGACTGAAGCCCCTCAGGATCTTCTGTCCATGAGATTTCCCAGGCAAGGATACTGGAGTGGCTTGCCATTTCCTTCTCCATTAGAATGTATACACTGTATACAATATTAAGGAACTTCCCAGGTGGCTCAGTGGGCAAAGAATCCTGCAGTGCAGGAGACACAGGTTCAATCCCTGGGTGGGGAAGATTCCTTGGAGGAGGGCATGGCAACTCACTTCAGTTTTCTTGCCTGGAAAACCACATGGCCAAGGAGTCTGAAGGACTACAGACTATGGGGTTGCAAAGAGTCAGACACGACTGAAGCGACTGAGCATGCATGCAAACAATATTAATGCATTAGGAAATATACTAAACTATTATTTAAAGGTTGAAAGATTAGTAAATTTTATGCTTAAAAATAAAGATGAGGGAGAGGGCTTCCCTGGTGGCCCAGTGACTAAAACTCTAAGCTCCCAATGCAGGGGAAAGTGAGTCACTCAGTGGTATCTGACTCTTTGTGACCCCATGGACTATGCGGTCTGTGGAATTCTCCAGGCCAGAATACTGGAGTGGGTAGCCTTTCCCTTCTCCAGGGGATCTTCCCAACCCAGAGATTGAACCGAGGTCTCCCACATTACACACAGATTCTTTACCAGATGAGGTGCAAAGGAAGAAGGGGACCTGGGTTCAATTCCTAGTCAGGGAACTGACATCATATACTGTAACTAAGAGTTTGCATGCTGCAAGTCAAGATCCCACTGCAACTAAAAGATAATGCATGTCCAAAGAAGATCAAAGATCCTGCGTACCGCAACTAAGACCCGGTGCGGCAAAAATAAATAATTTTTTTTTTTTTTAAGATGAAAGAGAGAGAGAAACACAGAGACAGAGGAAGAAAGAAACCTTTATCTGTGTGTTTGTTTGGGGTAAGGGGAGTCATTTAGGGGAAAACCAAAGAGGAGATAAGGGTGGTGATGACAACAGGATAAGGGACTCGAGTTTAGAAGATTTCTCACCATTTGTAGAATTGATAAGTTTTGTTCCATATCATCACTCACTACACCAGCACCTATAGGTGGGCAGCACATCAGGATAAAATGCATTTCCCAGAAGTGGGAGGGAATAGTGGTTAAGAGCTCTGATATCTTCCTGCCTCTGTATGTGTATGTGTGTGTATGTTTGTATACTTTAATTTTTATAAACACTTTCAGGAAGTAGAAGTTGTTTCTAAAACTGGGATAGGTATCCTTAGCAGTTGGTGAGTTCACTCTCCACTGGAGAGTGCAGTTCACGGGCACACATATTCTTGACAACCCTGGGGATGGAAGATGTGCGGTTGGATAATGTTGTTAAAATATTCTACCCGATTTCTCTCTTTCCGGCATTTCACTCGCAGCTTCCCCTCCTACCCTGACTTCTCTTCTATTGGAACAACTTTACTGTTAGCTTGTCTTTAGTTCAGTGGATGCCAAAAGCAGAATGTAAAGAGAGAAGGCAATCCTTTCCCGGCTTTTCTAGTTGATAGCTTAAGTCTTGGGAGGAAATAAAGACTGGGACCTAGAAAAGGCTGAGTGAGACATAAATATGGTAGACGGACAAAAATGCCAAGGAGTGGGGAGATGTGGAGAGAAAAGGAATGCACAGCTGTTGTGTGATCCTGTGTCCCTCCCCGCCCCTCCAAGCCAGGTCCTGAATGGGGGTGATACCCTTGGAAAGGGTCGAGGGTTTGGTTCGACGGATGTGTTTGAGTCTGAGAGAGAGCAAAGTCTCTTCTTTGGTGTGCTGGAATAGCAGTGACAGAAGGTAGAAGGGATGTGAGTGAGGCAACCTACTTGGACTTCCTTGGATTTACAATATGTTATAGCTTAGACGGTAAAGCGTCTGTCTACAATGCGGGAGACCCGGGTTCGATCCCTGGGTTGGAAAGATCCCCTGGAGAAGGAAATGGCAATCCACTCCAGGACTATTGCCTGGAAAAACCCATGGACAGAGGAACCTGGTAGGCTACAGTACATGGGGTCATGATATCATCATACTGATATCCTTATTTTTTGAACAAGGGGAACCCATTTTGATTTTTCACAGGGCCCTGAAAAGTATGCAGCCCTTCCTGCTTGACTTCTACTCACTTTCCTCAATTCCAGTAGAAAGAGGAAACCAAACAGAAATGGATCAGAGGAAAATACAGTTCCATTTTCTGTACATCTGAGTTGTAGGCTGGACTCTGTAGCACCATCTCCAGTCTAGGTCAGGAGGAGGAAGGTGAAGCATGTTCAGGTCACGGAAATGGAATTTTAGTTTTTATAGAAATGCAGAGTATGTAAGGGTCAGGGAAGAAAGAAAACTGGACCAACAAAAAAGTGACCAAAAATCTTGAGCAGCTCTCCAGGGAGAGTTGGCAGAATTTAGACAGCCTGGCACATTTGAAATTATATATAATCCCCAGGTGGCGCCCATGGTAAAGAACCCACCTGCCAATGCAGGTGCCATAAGAGACGGGGGCTTGATCCCAGGGTTGGATAGATCCCCTGGAGGAGGCATGGCAACCCACTCCGGTATTCTTGCCTGGAGAATCCCATGAGGATTCTGAGGAGCCTGGTGGGCTACAGTGCATGAGGCTGCAAAGAGTTGGACATGACTGAAGCGATTTAATACACACACGTGTATATGGAGCCTGGAATATACTGCCATGTTCATGGCATTCATGTATTATACAAAGTAGCACTTTAACAAAAGAAGACAGAGAGGGACAGGACTTTGGATTTAGATAAACCTAGGTGGATAAACCTGGTATGAAATCCTAGATCTATTATGTCTTTTGCAGAGCATCAAGCTTTCATTTCCCCTTTGCCAAAGGGGCAAACTTCATGTCACCTACATTTCAAGTTCCTGTGATGACAAAATAAAGTGACAGGCAAAAGGTAGTGTTTGCACAGAGTAGGGTCTCCCAAGCTTGCTGCATGTAACTCTGAGAAAACTATTTGCACATGGGGTTACCTTTTCCCTCAGTTGGCATATCTACTCTGTGACATGCTACTATTTTCAGGGACCATTCCTGGTCTATTTTGGTGTTCAACAAAAGGTGAAATAATAAAGATGTGTTTGCAAGAAAGTGAGCCAGCTCTAGGCCCCATCCAGGCACAGAGAGTGCAGAGTGCTAGGGTTCCATTCCAGGTCCAGGTGGCATTCAGCTTGTTTCACTCCTGAAAACAAGTAAAATAATGACAATGTGGGATTATAGGATTATTTTTTTGACACGTAGTTTGGCTACACTTACCAAGTTCACTGCTATGTTTGACCTGTTAAAATACTTGAATTTGGTTCACTAGAGAAATAATGGGCTTCCTTGGCTCAGACAGTAAAGAATCTGCCTGCAATGTGGGAGACCTGGGTTCAGTCCCTGGGTTGGGAAGATTCCCTGGGAGGGCATGGCAACCCACTCCAGTATTCTTGCCTGGAGAATCCCCATGGACAGAGGTGCCTGGTAGGCTACAGTCCAGGGGGTCACAGAGAATAGGACACAGATGAGCAACTTAAGCACAGCATAGCATAGAAAAATAATACTTTTCACCTCTTCTCCCACAATGAGTGGGTCTTTATATTCTCCCTTTCATAGCATTCGAACAAGGCCCTTCTGGTCCTACAGCAAATAGTGTACAGAAGTATTTTTCTACAGAAGGAAATGTATCTTTTAATATGTCACTCTTGACCTTTTCAATTTTTTTTCTAAAGTCAGATTTAACACTTAGTTTTGAACGTGGACAAGTAATCACTGGGGATGGAACCAAGATCAGAAAGTTCATTTTAACAGGGACCCGAACTTGGCCTCAAACTTAAAAACGTGGTCTCAGA